>OY856414.1:600740803-601103303 GCA_963693085.1 Alisma plantago-aquatica | reverse complement strand
TATATATATATATATATATATATATATATATATATATATATATATATATATATATATATATATATATATCACTACTACAGAAAAGGCCTTTGGCATAGGTTATTTAGAGCCTTTAGCGTCGGTTTCCAAGCGACACCCAAGTGGGCGCCACTAAAAGTCGACACCTTCAGCGTCAGTTTCTAACCGACGTCATAACCCTTCCCGCCACTAAAAACGCACCAACAAGGGAACTATATGCGTCGGTTAGTATAGAAAATCGACACTATATCATGGTTAAACACGTCGGTTATTAAACACTAATCAACTTCATATCCCTGCTAGCACGGCCATGCCTGGACACAATAGGTGTCAGTTCTTACAGATAACTGACGCCAGCCATGGAAGAGGCGTCGAATTTTTGCTAATAAATGACACTGTATTTCTTTGGTGTCAGTTTTATACAAATAACTGACGCCTATGTTCTAATTTTATTCTTATTAGTTTGTAGGCCTTTTGTATGGCTGGTCGCAGGATACAGAACCTGCAGTTCAGTTCTGAACTATCGGTTTACAACATCCATTGATATCAGCCAACGACAGGCCACAAACCTGTAAAGTCATTCACATTCAGACACATGTATTGATCAGATACATGTAGAAACATGAAAATTCATTTACATTCACATCCAGTTCCATTCATTTCATCTCTTTTCACATTCAGACATTCATGTATTGATCAGAAAAAGTCATTCACATTCACACATATGACAATTCAGAAAAAGTCATTCACATTCACACAAAAATAATAATGTGAACAAAGTTTAGAAATATCATTCTTTATTCATCATAGTCATCATTGTCATCATAACCCCAATTATATTTAAAAATTCCCACTACTTGTAGGGCTTTTGCCCATTCTTTTCTTACAACATCTAATTCCTCCCTCGTAAAGGGAGTATGTACATCTAATAACCTTCCACCTGTGCTGAAGTCAGTTTTAAACACATACAAAGAGAATGACGTATATATATAATTAATAATATATAATAAGATTGATATATCTCATATTATCTAATGAGACTATATATAATACCTTCTGTATAATATCAATTTTTATTTTGGCATGTTTGATGATTAGGTCCATAAATCGCATCACATTGTAGGCACATGCCCAACCGTTGTCTTGTGTAGCACACTATAAATTGAAACATACAAATATTCAAAAATATAAATAAGCACAATTCACATAAATAATATATACATTGGAGTCGGGAAATTACTTTCACATTCTCCCAAATTAGTGGCTGATTCTTTTTCCTGAGGACCTTTTCTCAAGCTTTTTTGAACTCTTGTAAAGCCCTACATGTTAATGTAACACATTAAGTTGTATAATTAAATAGTAATGTAATAACAGATGTTAACGGATATAAAAATATGAAATATTTCTCACGAGAATAATGGCATTTTCATTACGTGTCCATATAATGTATTCAATTCATTCCCCGTAGGATCTAGATAATAGATACTGAACGTCTTGGGGATAATAACTAGTAACTCCCAATGCCTACCACTACAGGTAAGAACGTTAAAAATTAATAACTCAAAATCCACAATAAAAATGTAATTTTCTTAAGTCCAAATTATAAGCAAAGTAAACTTACTCGACATTGAATTGAGCTATTATCACTGTCTTCTTATTTTTACTAAAATGTTCAAAAGCATCACAGCAATATGAAGTAACTAAAGAAGTGTATGTATCTACAAGACTAATCAAAGATGGAACCAAAAATCCCACATGAGAAAATGCAAAATCTGTACATATCGTGTGTAACTCGCTGCAAAATATGTATTATGTATGCATTAATATATAAGAAACTAGATCACCGTATATAAAATAAGGTATATGGATGTATAAACAAGATCTCACCATATCCACACCTCTATCATAGATGTGTTCATCCAATCATAATGAAACAACTCCAAAATATCTTGTAAAAATAGCTTGTTTTCATATGATTGACCTGCATTAATACCTATGCATTAATACGTATGCAAAACTTGTATCAATAGATTGTTATCGTATGATTGACCTACAACAGCTTCCGGAATTGTAACATTTATAGGGAAATTTTGATCATGTTCGCCGATCCATACTGTCATACCCCTACAATTAAGACCTAACGAGGTGTGTAGGTCCCTTGGAAGCCAACTTGGTAGTTGAAGAGGTGGATGTGGAGGCTGAAATGTAGCGGGTGTAATCTTTTTGACCTGTATATATAATTTCAGATCAGTTGACTCATACATACACACTAACAAATTAACATAATGTAAATTTACCATATAATATTAGTATAGATGACATCCGCTTTGGGCCACATTATCACTCTACCTTCTGCATCACCAAGTGTTTCAGAATCTGGGTGGGCATATGGCAGTTGAAGATCCCTCCAATTAGGGAGTATATGTATCAGGCTCACACGAACCGCACCAGCTGGTACTGGAGTCCCATGGAACATCTCCCCTGGAAGGGCTGGGTAAGCTTGTGCCTCTGCAATGATATATTCTTTACTTTTTAGACGACATGGCTTCAACCCCTATAAATTTACGTAAAGAATATTATGTACATATATACATAAACATATCATCTTGAAAAGACTAGCTACTATGTCATAAAAATACTTACAAAGGATGTGCTAGGTGGTGGGTCTACAGGATTACTCCCAACCTCTACAGTAGGAGTAATAGAAGCGCAACACGTCACAGGTACTGTCTGAGTGGCCGTCTGAGATGCCTGCCACTTCACCATTGCTTCTTGAACTTTCCTCTTAATTAATTCATCTATCTATACATGGATAAAAGAAATGTAGTCGATTATTGAATTCCCTTGCATAATAACATTCTAAAAAAAGAATAGGTTACCTCAGCTTGTGAAATTCCCGCTTTTGGGATAGGTTTGCGCTGGGATGGCCCAAAGCTGCACCCCTAACACGTCCAAGATGCTATGCGTTACCCAGAGAAACTATCAATTCATCCCTTGTGCCCTCAGGGATGAATTTGCCTTCCTTCCTCTGCTCGTGTAGCTCCCGCTAATCGCCATCAACAGAAATTGGTAAGTAAACATAACAATAATCAATATTGATTGCTCTAATAGTTGAATTTTACCATTTTTGTAGTTGCCTCAGCAATTGCGGGCTTCATTATATCTCCCTTTTTGTTTGTCCTCCTATCTATCCACATATCATGGTGAGGCAGAAGTGTGAGACCAATAGTAGAGGACTCTGCAGTCTCCTAAGTAGCAGTAGACTGAGCAGTAGACTCAGCATGTAGTCTTTGGTGAATGCCTACATAGGCTCTTGGACCCATTGTGTGGTCATGCACATTTAGTGCACGCCTTGCTCTTTGAGAATCGCCAATAGCCTTGTTAGTAAGCACATTGATTTGGTTAGTAACACTAAAGGTTAATCTTGAATAGGTGAATACATAAGAACGTATATTAATTAAATTGGGAGTGACGCTTAATACCTTGAATTCATCCATTTTTCTTTGGGTAACAAACTCCTCCCAATCTT
This sequence comes from Alisma plantago-aquatica, assembly GCA_963693085.1. Taxonomy (NCBI): domain Eukaryota; kingdom Viridiplantae; phylum Streptophyta; class Magnoliopsida; order Alismatales; family Alismataceae; genus Alisma; species Alisma plantago-aquatica. The sequence goes on along the minus strand of OY856414.1, from coordinate 601,099,756 downwards.
TGGGGTCTAAGTAGTTCCATTGCTCAGTGGCTGCCATCTTCCTAAATTTATTTTTTAAAGAGAATACAAACAAAAATTATTTGTGTAGAGTTAGTCAAAAAGTAATCAATGTCTAGAATTGGAAATCAATCAAGAACATGTTCTCAGCATCGCGTATGTAATCTTGGGTGAGACTTTTACTATAGTTCCTTAGGACCCTCCGACAACATTGCATCACTCATTTACGATACAAATTTTTATCCGGATCAAATATACTCTACAAAATAGAATTGCTATTAACTAGTATCCTAAAAATTAGTAATCTGACAAAAATAGAATTGCAAATAACAATAACTCATGCATAGTTCCTTCCATACTAAGTCTTTCTTCCCCTTAGAAACTTTATGCCAAGATTCTAAGTTAGGACTACAATGGCTGTGAGTAGGAACCCCAAGATATGAAATAAATGAGTTGCGGTTCACTCCAACTTGATTTCCTACATGATTGAAATCCACAACCAGTTTGGGTCCATTGCCCCTTTGCTGTAGTAACTTGTTCATCATTGTGATGCCCCTCACTTTCTCAAAATTTTTTGCTACTCATCAAGTGCCCCAATTTCTTCATGGGGTACATCACCAACCTAAAATTTGACAAAAAAAACATACTTACAGTATATAACTATAAATGACCATATAGATAGAAATTGCAGGGATATATTTTTAAAACTTACATTGTGAGGTGGCTCATTGACGTCCTCACCCTCATGGTAATCATCAGCACGGTCATCAAGAGAATGCTCAGCCATATGAATGTTCACATTCACATTGTAAAGTTGTAAAGTTCACATTCACATTGTAAAGTAATTCACATTGTAAAGTTCACATTCACATTGTAAAGTTCACATTCAGAAAAATAAAAACATATAAAAAATATAAACGTGCATGCCTCGAATATTGTGATCATTTATCAATTAACAATCCTTCATTGTGATCTCCGCGCACATACAAGTCATCATTAGCTTCAAAATTTGGTGGTGTTGGCAACTCAACTGAGAATGGACTAGAGTCATGATACTTATCATAGTACTCTTCTTCATCTATAGGATCTTCAATGAACTGTCTTTTACCATGAAGAAAAACCAACCATTTATCATTTGTAGGATCATCGATATAAAATACTTGTTTCGCATGTGATGTCAATATGAATGGTTCACCCTTCTCATCAATCTTTTCAAAGTTCACTAATTTGAAACCCAATTCATCCACTATAAATCCTTTGGTGTTATCAACCCATTTACATTTAAAGAGAGGAATTCTGAAATCTACGTAGTCAAACTCCCATATGTCTTCAATGACACCGTAATATGACATTTTAGCTTCACATGGACTCTTATCCTTTACACTTGCAAAAACCAATGAAGACGCTTGAAGGGTGACTCCACTATTTTGGATGACACTCTTATCATCTTGACACTTTGTGTAATATGAGAATCCATATATGTCAAACCCTTCATAAGACATAACATTCAATTTTGGTTTAAAGGCGAGGCATTTGATAGTTTCAGTATGTGTTTGAGATAGTTGATTTAAGACTTTATCTTCAAACCACTTAATAAATGTCTTGTTATGCTCTCTAGCAAGCCACATTGAATTGGCTCGAGGATATTGTCTCTTGATGAAATTGGTATGTTCCTCGATATAAACACTCACTTCATTGATATTGTGTAAAATCTACAAGTGACCTTGTTCCAACTGCTCATGGCTGATTACTTTCATCTGTGATCCCAAAATTCCTTTGCCAAAATGCTCCTCAATATTATTGTCATTAACAAGAGTGTCATTAGCACTCAGAAAGTCATTGCAAAAATCCATAACCTCTCTCACCACATAACCCTCAATAATACTCCCTTCAGGCTGATAACGGTTTCGAACATCACCTTTAAAAATGCTCATGTATCGTTCAGAGGGATACATCCAATGCAAGAAAATTGGTCCCAACATTTTCACTTCCCTAGTCAAGTGGACAACAAGATGTACCATGATATCAAAGAACGAAGGAGGAAAATACATCTCAAGATGACATAGGGTAACAACCACTTCTCTTTACAATTTATTAAGAGTATCAGGGTCAATAACTTTGCTACATAGACTGTTAAAAAGAAACAAAGTCTGGTGATTGCAAACCTTACGTGCTTCAGCAATATAGATTGAATTTCCACGGGCAATATTTCTTGCATTAGAGTGTGACAATCATGAGATTTAAGACCTATCAACTTCAGATCTTTCATTGATACCAATGTATGGATGTTGGATGAGTAACCATGTGGCACCTTAACATTTACCAAGAATTCACAAAAAGCTTTCTTCTCCTTTCTCGACAACATGTAACAAGTGGGAGGTAAGTATGTTCTCTGATCGCTACTAACTACTTTTGTTGATTCTGCCCTTATTCCCATTTCACGTAGGTCCATTCTAGATTTTATCCCATCTTTAGTCTTACCTGGTATATTCAACAGAGTACCGATGACGCTATAACAGACATTTTTCTCAACATGCATGACATCGATACAATGCCTAACTGTCAAAGAACACCAATAAGGAAGATCCCAAAATATTGACTTCTTCTTGAATAAAGATTTGTCACTCTGTGTGGCCATCGTACATTGTGATCTCTTACCAAATTCATTAGCAAAGTCTTTTACTCTTTCATAAACATCCTCCCCTGGTATAGGTTTAGGTGCACTCCGTTCCTCATTCTGTCCATTGAATGCTTTGTGCAACCTACGATACATATGGAATTTTGGAAGAAACCTTCGATGACTAAGATATAAAGTCTTGCCGCCATGTTTTAGTCGTATTGAATCAATGTTCTCTTCACATATATGACACACTTTAGATCCTTTGACACTAAATCCAGACAAATTCCCATATGCTGGAAAGTCATTCACAGTGCAAAACAACATAGCATGCAAACAAAATGTCTCTCTTCGTGAAGTATCATAGGTCATCACACCTTGACCCTAGAGTTTCTTCAAGTCATCAATCAGAGGTTCAAGATAAATGTCGATATCATTTCCAAGTTGTTTAGGGCCCCATATCAACAACGACAGCATAACGTACTTATTTTTCATACACAACCAGGGAGGAAGATTGTATATAACAAGCATAACTGGCCAAGTGCTATGTTGGCTACTCAATGTCCCGTACAGATTTATCCTATCTATACAAAGCCCAAGTCTTATATTCCTGACTCCTTCACCAAATTCAGCGTACAATAAATCAATCTTGTTCCATTGTGGGGAATCAGACGCATATCGTAGGATCCCATCATTATTTTTCTTAACATTTGCATGCCACCTCAAATTCTTTACATCTATCGGATTGGCAAACAAGTGTTGAAACCGTGGTATTATAGGTAGATACCACATCACCTTGGCAGGAGAACCAGTTTTGTACTCCCACGAAGTCGTCAACTTATACCTTAACACACAACATTTGGGACAATCTTTCAAATCCACATAGTCCTTTTGAAATAATACACAATCATTCGGACATGTGTGTATCTTCTTGGCGTCCATTCCCATTGGGCACAACAATTTCTTTAACTGGTATGTTGAGATTGGCAGCTCGTTTCCTTCAGGAAGATTTTTTTCAATAAAGACAACAATGACATGAAGCTTTTGTTGCTCCATCTATTGTTAGCTTTCAGCTTATACAATCTCAACACAACGCTAAGCTTCATCAACTTACAACCTATGTATAATGGTATCTCAGCATCATGCACAATGTTTCTAAACATGGGAGATGGATCGATGTGCTCTACCCCACAACTATCTAGCATCACATCAACGATGTCTATTGGAACTGGTTCGTACACATCTACATCATCGGAGGCAATTTCTTCTTCCACATAAGCACTACTATCGACATCCACGGATTTTGGGTTTGAAATCTCTCCATGCCAGTGTCATTCTATATAACCTTGTATAATCCCATTGCACATGACATAACTTTTGATTTTGTCACCAGTGTTGACTTTCAAGTTGTTACCGCAATGCCTACATGGATAGTAGAACCTATCTCCAGGTTGTTTCCTATGTTCCTCGGTAAATCTAATAAACTAATCGAGACCAGAAATAAACTATGGGGTGCAGTGATTTAGAATGGACATCCATGATCTATCCATTCTATGATCAAAGAGAAAACAAGTATATATTAGAACAAGATTAGGGTCTAGGGTTAAAAGATTAGGGTTTATGGTTAAAACTTTAGGGTTTAAGGTCTTATATATAATAAATGTGTACCACCTATCCCATTCTTGAACACCTAATCTCACTAGTAAGTGTATAATGTGTATTGGGTTTTCAAGAAAATTTCGGCATCATTTCCCCGTTGTTCTCCAACTACATATGTACTCAGAGAACAAACGGGGAAGTGCTACCCAAATTTTCTTGAAAACCAAATACACATTATACACTTACATCCTAAGTGAGATTAGGTGTTTAAGAACAGTCCCAAACTGGAGACTATCCAAAATTTACTGCTAATGAGTAAATCTTGGACGGGTTTCTAGGCCAACAAAATATAACACCACTCATAAGTAGGCAGATCTGATCACATTAAATTTTTAGGATCGAACCTAAGGACATTTTTTCTTAAGGCCAATTTGGATTTTAGTCCAATTAAGAAAAAGTGATTAACAAGGTTGGATCGAGTTGGCTATCTTTTTATATAACTAAGTTATGTTAGGAAGTAAATAAAATAAAAGAAAAAATTAAAAATAAGATAAAAGAATTATAAAAGAACATAGACATAAGATTTCACCACCACTACATGTATTTGCTCACTTACATTGCGTCACTCACAATTTGGATATTAGATCAAGGGTCAAACACATTCCAAATCTAGTTAGAGTATGTAAATCACAAGGACAAAGTTCCCCATTGAATTGAGGTCTCATTACTTATATATCATGAACCCATCACCCCAGAGAATGTCATTCTAATGTCACATCTAGGTTTCAGTGATGATTTATTGATGCTCTAATATCATATACATATGTCTCTACTATAGGATTTTAATAGACATGATAAGTACCTAATCTATAGAGCATTATTAAATAATAAATCAATAATTCAATAGTTCCAAATATGCAATAATTCACAATGCAATGTTATAAACTACAGGCAACATGGATAAATGAGACTAGAGTTCATATTAGATTAAACAATAGCAACTTAGGACAAAATCCATCACTAAAGTCTCAAACCTAGCATATATGCACAATTAGCGTCAAATATAGGAAAAAAGGGTAGATTAGAACCCTAATGTAGTCAAACATGTATAAAAATTACTAATTTGTATAAAAATTTCCATTGGTCTAAGATCCAATGTTAGCAACCCTCACCCATTGCCCGCACCCTGAGGGTAGGGGGCCAACCAATGGTTGTTGACGTAGGAAGAAGAGAAGGAAGAACGGTACCTTCGCAGTGGCGGTGGTAACCAGGATCAGCAAGTAGGTGGCTGGCGGTGAGCAGGAGAAGGTGAGAAGAAGCAGGCGATAGCGAGTAGAGGAGAAGGTGTCAGAGCAATGAAAGGCGGCGGTCGGAGCAACAAACGGTGACGACTGGAGCAACGAATGGCGGCGGCGGCAGCGAGCAGAGGAGTAGTGAGCGGTGGCCGGAGTAGGGAATCGATCGCCATACCTAAGCGCGGAGTCAATAAAATAGAGAAAAGGGAAGAGTTTGTCTTGCGCGGGTGTATTAAGTTAACAATAGGCGTTGGTTATTCAAAACAGCCGACACTTAAAACAATCAGCGTCGGCTGCCGTAAAAAACCGACATCTAAGGGGGGTGAAAATTTTCGCAGGGACAGCGCGCGAAAACACATTGGCGTCGGTTATTGCAAGAAAACTGACGATAACAATGGCCCAATTTCTATCTCGTGAAAAACCATTAGTCGTCGATTGATTAGCTAAAAATCGACGTCGTATGTCAAATTTTTGAGGTAATTTTTTTCACAGGAAAATTTGGATTTGGCGGTCAATTTTAGGCATCAATTGCTTACTGAGGAACCAATGCTAAATAAAAAGTGATACCCGTGTCTGGCCGCTCTTCACAGATAGATGTCAGTTTGTGTATTCAATCGACATTGTATGGTTTAGGTGTCAGTTTCTTATATGCAACCGACGCCTATAAATGTGACATTATAAGCCATTTCTATAGTAGTAGTAGTAGTAGTATATATATATATATATTTGTTTGTGTGTGTGCCAAAAAATGTGTATCTAAGTACATTTAACTTGCGTATACCCATCTTAGTTTACGATGATTATAAAACTTTACAAATAAATTAAATATAGTGTGATTTATATCACTTAGATAACATGTGTATCCAAAATCACCTCAATCTGACAATCCCTGATCATCTAAATAGTAAAGATATATTTTTTTAATCATTGTAAGTTGTAAAAATTGAAAAACTTGATGGACGAGATATTGATATATTTTTTTATGCATATAATATATAGCTTTGAGATTTTTAACTCATTCATTCTAGACAATATTGATTGGATGCAAATGGTTGGTATTTGTTAAATAGATTCTATATATGCTATTCTAATGGCATGTACAAAAAAGTACATGTATCGGGTCATACATAATTTTTAACCGTATATGCATACATACATATATATACTTATACATATAAATATATGTATGTATCTATGTATATATCCATATGTATGTATTTATATATGCATCCACACAACAATATGTATATATACATATACATATATGTTGGTATGTATGCCCTGAGAGTCAATCATGTGATGATTGGATTGGCATACGTCATGATTGATTTGATAAATACCAAAGGCAAGCTTCCAATTTATTCTAGGTCAATCGATTATGAGATAAATGATGGAGAAGAATGAGTGTCTAAAGAATGACAATACTCAAAGACATATGTCTTCAGGTTGAGGACCTGAACAATGAGATCATACGGATGCTAAGAGTATGTACATTCTTGTTATGTCCCTAGTCAGATGTCATTGTGGAAGGTTGATAGACAACAATGAAACATCAAGACTAGAGTGTGTGTTGGTTGATGACAGTGTCTCATTAGTCATGATATATGCTATCAAACCAAGCACATAGATACATGTTAGAGAATAGTGTATCAGATAGACCCACCATGAGAGTGACACAAGGAACCATGACATGGTACTCATAATCATCTCTCATAATGATGGTGGTGATTGTGATTCTTAGACCTAAAATCACTACACTTGTCGAATGTGATTGGGTACACTTTGACATCATCAAATGCAGTCCTGAAACATAGGTTGTTATAACGGTGATGATTGGGTGGCTTTGACGCATGACACAAACTGTGAATGATAGATATGGGATTTGTCCCTCCTAAGGGAGTATGATGTCCATGCCACTTGATAAGTGAGACTAAGAAAGGCATGTGCATGCACATGTGAATCAATATATGATATTGATGTCATACATATCTCAGACAGTCTGCTCTAGTTCAAGAAACATGATGAACGTTGAAAGGATGACAACTCCATGCCTTGAGTTCATTTGGGATATCAGAGACAAAGGAATTAGTAATTCACTAGAATGCCAATCGTATACTATAGGATTGAAAGTTTTTCTTCAACTTTCCTTTTCACTTGGGTAGCACTGATGTGCGACTAGGCACCACTTTTTGCTTGTGATGTCATAAGCTAGTTATGGACATTCACTGCCAATGTGAAATGGGACCTATAGGGTCACACACAAAGGATTAACTGGGAAGAGGAGTTCATCCATGAATGATGTTTGGATTGATTACTAAAGTGTTTAGGTACTCAATCAAACATTCAATCAATAGACTTGACTCAGAATCATCAAGTTCAAGTGTTGAACCAACTAATTAAAGTGTCAAATTGATTGAGAACTGAATTGACTATGTTCTGCACAATATGGACCACCAACAAACTGGTTCACTAGGTGAACCAATCGGCTCATGGTCAGTGAGACGACCAATTCACTTTGGTGAACCAATCGGTTCACTTATCCAAACAAGCAGTGTTGGATTTTCCCAATTTCTGAGAAAAAAGTTTTTCATTTCACTTGTTCAATTCGATTGGGACAAGAATTAATCTTTGTATTAATTAGAAATGAATAAGGAAATTCAATTGTGGGCAAGTTTGGGAAGCGAAACGACTGGTTCACTAAGTGAAACGACTAGTTCATACTCCCAACCAATCGATTCACTAGTGAATGGATCGATTCACCTTGCCAAATGACTATTTCATTTATGAAATGACCGGTTCACCTGCCGCAGTGCAAATTGTTCATGGAAATTTTGGACCCTTCTACTCCCGCATAGACTGGGAACCCTGACCCTACCCTCTACTATAAATAGAGGGGTACAGGGGGCTTCTCCAGATACACAACTCAGAATATCAGTTGCTTTGTAAAGTTGTTGTCTTCTCTGGTTGTGGTAACCGAGAGAGGCCCTAGCAAGTTCTACCCGGTCAAAGAGGAACAACGAGGGAAAGACAAGTGTAGAATAGTAACAAGTTGTGGGAGAGTGTGTCAGTGACTAGTACACCGACTGAAGGAGACAACTCCTTCTAGTCTGTTCTTCAGGATGATTAGAGTTCCTGGTAGTTTGTATGGAGTATCTATAGAAGCAGGAGACTTCTTCCGCTTAGGGTGACGACAATCAACCGCGGTTCGGGTCAAGACTAGGAGATGCACAGACGTTGTTGAAGATAGGCGGTTGAACACCGCATTTGCTATGAGGTATTGTCATTGAGCAAGCGTAAGGACCAGGTGTATCTCACTATAACCATCCCTCCCATTACATAGATATTGATGTGATCTGCTGGTTATGAGTTTATGGTCAATTTAATTTTTGTTTCCGCTACCTACTTTGACCATGTAAAAACCCAACAGTGGTATCAGAACCACGTCAATACTCTATGTTTTGGGATAATCGATATGATCAGATTTTGGTTTTACCATCTTTTATTTATTGCATGTGATGCAAGTATTTAAATGACAAATGTGAATCTTTGATTAATATCACATGATCCCAAACTAATATATACATATATGATATGATATATATATATGCAATCGATATGTATCGCCCTAAAACGGTTTTGATGGTGGATTTGTAGCATGGTTATGGCCTATAAACCCTATGTGCATGTGTGTGGTTGGTTGTGGTTGTTTACATCTCGTTCTGTGCATCGAGCCCTCTTCTTCTATCCTAAATGTAACTCGAGATAACTCGAGATTCTCTTCTACTTTTGCTCCCTTTGAATATAACTTGAGGTTTTACAAAGATTATGTGAAATAAGATTAGCTTTATTTCTTGTTATGATGAAGACTGAAGATGACCGCTTGATGGACTGAGAAAAATGACTAAGGAGCAGTTGTTGGACCGATGAGAAGCCCAGACGATCAGACGAGCTAACCATCTGGAGGAGCCAGGCGACCATATGGAGGAGACCAACTGACCGGCCAAGAGGTGAGCCTACCGATTCAAAGGTTGAACCAGTCAACCCAGATTAGCAAGCACAGATCTTCATCAATAACAAGTTGCATGTGATGTAGACCTTAGATGACCGTAGTTCCTTGTGGCTCCAAGGAACTACAATAGGATGGCCATAATTATCGCTTTATCTTTATTTCATGTTTTCATTTGTGGGATATAGCATGTATATGATACGTACTATATATGTGGTTATTGGATACATATATGCATATATAAGCATATTAATACATACTAAAATATTAAGTTGAAGATGCCTTCCAAAAGAAACACACATGAAAATCTTGATCGAATAAGTGTGGGCACACCCTAGCATGGTGCACTATCTATCTCATGGAAGTGTGATGGTGAATATGTGGGTCTGTCCTAGCAGGGTGCATATTCATTGTGTTGGCTTTTGGGTCAAACTTAACTAGGTGACCTTGATCGGATCAAGCACCTTGAGGGATAAAGATGAACATGGCAAGGTGTTGTGCATGACATATATTAAGAGTTGCAGATGATGCAATTGGCAAAGGTTTCCTACCTGAAAGATTCTAGTTGGGGGTGATAGCCCTAGCTGATCCATGGCTTAGAGGAAATCAGGATCTTGCTCACTAGAAGGTTGTACGATGCAATCTTCCAAATTGATGGCGAGGGCTATCAATTTGATCAAAATAGTGGGAGCGATAATTAATTAAATACCTAATTAAATAAAAAGAGTTTTGGACTAAAATTGCACATTTCCTTTTTATAGAAAAAAATGGCTATCAACAATAATCACTTTTTATTGTGATTAGTCCTTTAGAAGGACAACCTATACGGGAATAATTTCCACGACTGGTTTAGGACATTGAGAATTGTTCTCACTCAAGAGCAAAAGCTCTATGTCTTAGATACACCAGAGCTAGAAGAACCCACTCCCACCACACCAAATGTTGAAATGATGCTTACAAGAAGCATATTGAGGATGCCATTGATGTGAAGTGCTTGATGTTGTGCTCAATGAACTATGACTTGCAGAGACACGACAAGAGAGATATGATGTCTCCAAGGCACTGTTCAAGTGCGTCATGACAGAAGGAGATCCAGTAGGCCCTCACATACTCAATATGATTGGGTATGTGGAGAACCTAACTCAACTAGGATTCCCACTGAGACAAGAGTTGGCTACTGATGTGATACTGCAATCGTTGCTAGAATCCTACAGTCAGTTTACAACATGAACAAATTTGACAGGCCACTGACAGAGTTGTTGGGCATGTTGAGAACAGCCAAGGCACAGATGAAAAAAGACAAACCCAAATCTAGGATTATGATCAGCAGAAAGAAGGGAAAGTCTTAAGGCAAGGGAAACGGAAAGTCTTAAGATGTGATCTTTTATGGCAATGCCTTATTTATCTTGTAGTACTTGGTATGCATGAGATAAACTAATAATACCTAAAAGTTATTGATGACAAACAATAAATTAGTATTATCATATAAACAAATGAATGAGAAATTCATCTCTAGGTTCCATGTTGATGGATAAATCTAGACTCTCTTGGTTAATGAACCATTAAGAGATATGAATGTCTTGTTTATTGGGCATGATGACTAGTCATGGGAGAATGATTATTCTATTAGGTATAATACATATTGATGTATATACATACCTATTGGAGTAAATGCTAATACTTCAGATATGGTATATAATTAAATACCAATATGAATATCTTGAAGTGTTCAAGAATATCATAAATGAAGAACAAACTTGGTAAAAGTATTAATTCTTTGATATGTTCAATGAACAAGATACTTAAACCGAATGTTTGAGGACCTTGTGAATAACTATGATAGTGTATCATAGAGAACTCATGATTAAGGCATAATGATGTCTAAATCAAAGAAGGAATCATACTCTAAATAGTAAGAGCATGATCATCAAACAAATAACTAATATTCTAGAATTCTTCTAAAAGAACATGATTTACACTAAATAAACATACAAAAGGAGATTAAGAATTACAAGTATTATGGAATTTCAAATTCCTTATGTAACAGATACACCTCATATATCTAGTACAAAACATCTTGAACTTGATGGATAATGATATCCGACAAACTCAAAGGTGATGAATTGGTCATATGATGATGAGCTAATAATCTATCTAGATGATGTTGAGGAACCAAATTTTGAGTTATGACTTGAAGCCATAAAGATCAAAAATGACTTCTATGTGAACTAAATAAGGTATGACCTTAATGGTAGCACTTATAGGGATAAAACCCATAAGTGCAATGGGGCCTTAAGAGTTAAGACTAACATGGATGACATTTGAAGAGTTGATTGGTTGAGATAAATTCAAGTGAGTTCAAGGTGTTGAACCTGATGATTTTATTTAACCAATTGCAGTGACTATAGGCCATAAAGGATCATGCTTTCTATTGGAACTTGAAGAATATGAAATTTGGCATATGCACATTAAAACTGCATTCCTAGTAGGAATAACATGAGGCTGTGTACGTGACACAACCTGAAGGGTTTTATAATTTCATTAATGCAAATGCAGCCTATAAGTTGCAAGAGATTAATTAACATGATTGATTAAATACAAGCACCTCTGAACTGGAGTCTTTACTTTGATAATATAGTCAAAAGGTTTGACTGATATATCGAAATAAAGAAGGGATCTATGATTTCAAAGATTTAGTAGGAGTGTACTCATATTCCACATGATGATGAGGAATAAAACAAAACTGGTGTGGAAATACCTTCTTTAAGAGAATAAAGAGAGATGTTCTATGTGATAGGAATAGAGACCTATAGAGATAGTTCTCGAAAGACTCTTGACCTGATAAAGAGAGAGCATACATTGGCAGTCTGTGCTGAAGGGTTCAATATGCAAAGATTTAGTGGGAGAAAACTTGTCCATGTTACATGGAGTTAGTCTCTCAGATGCCTAGTGTTCCAAATTCTTATGAAGAATTGGAACACAAAGATAGATGCCTTATGCAATTGGATCTATCATGTATGTAATCATCCCATTATCTTGTATGTATCGGACATGACAAGAAAATATATATGCATTCATCATTTTGTATGTATTGGACATGACAATATGATATGCTTAACTAGTTATCTCGTATGTATTAGACATGACGAGTGGATGTATGTCTACTTCAAGTGAGAGTCACTGGAATACCATAAAGAACTTATTTGAGCACTTGTGAAGTATTAAAGGATTAGTTCTATTGTAATAAAAGGAAGAGTTGAGTGTAAACGAGTTACACTGATGCAAGCTTCCGAAATGATAGAAAAATGATTGCAAAATACATAATATAAAAGTGAATATGAGTTGTTAAATGGAAATGTTCCAAGTAAAATTAAAAGCCATTTAATTCTAAAAGGGAATGTTGAGTATCCTTGTGTTATGAACAATACAGGAAACTATATGGATCTAGAATTTCATAGATATGAACTTATTGATATTCTAACCATTGATGATAAAGTAGAAATACTAAGTCAAACTATGGAGCTAATTGTTAGGCAAGGAATATCAGATAACATATTACGGAAACTCCAACTCATACGAAATGTCATGTAGTGAGGAGATGTGAAACATGCAATATACTGACTAAAGCAAAATGTTGCTAACTCACTGGATTAGCACTAGCGCAGTAAAAATATGTGGGACATGTTTAGAGATCACTGAGAATATGATTCAAATGTGATTGGCTCTAAGTGCAAGTGGGAATCTGTTGGTATGTATGCCCTAAGAGCCAATCATATGATGATTGGATTGGCATACGTCATGATTGATTTGATAAATATCAAACGCAAGCTTCCAATTTATTCTAGCTCAATCGATTATGAGATAAACGATGGAGCAGAATGAATGTCTAAATAATGACAATACTCAATGACATATGTCTTCGGGTTGAGGACCTAAAAAATGAGATCATAGGATGCTAAGAGTATGTACATTCTTGTTATGTCCCTAGTCAGATGTCATTGTAGAAGGTTGATAGACAACAATGACACATCAAGACTAGAGTGTGTGTTGGTTGATGACAGTGTCTCATTAGTCATGATATATGATATCAAACGAAGCACATAGATACATGTTAGAGAACAGTGTATCAGACAAACCCACCATGAGAGGTACACATGGAACCATGACATGGTAGTCAGAATCATCTCTCATAGTGATGGTGGCGATTGTGATTCTTAGACCTAAAATCACTACACTCATCGAATGTGATTGGGTACACTTTGACATCATCAAATGCAGTCCTGAAACATGGGTTGTTATAACGATGATGATTGGGTGGCTTTGACGCATCACAAAGACTGTGAGTGATATATATGGGATTTGTCCCTTCTAAGGGAGTATGATGTCCAGGCCATTTGATAAAGGAATTATACATTCACTGGAACACCAATCACAAAATGTAGGATTGAAAGTTGTTCTCCAACTTTCCTTTTCACTTGGATAGCACTGATGTGCGACTAGGCACCACTCTTTGCTTGTGATGTCATAAGCTAGTTATGGGCATTCACTACCAATGTGAAATCAGAACTATAGGGTCACACACAAAGGATTAACCTGGAAGAGGATTTTATCCATGAATGATGTTTGGATTGATTACTAAAGTGCTTAGGCACTCAATCAAACATTCAATCAATAGACTTGACTCAAAATCATCAAGTTCAAGTGTTGAACTAACTTATTAGAGTGTCAGATTGATTGAGAACAGAATTGATTGTGTTCTACACAATCTAGATCACCAATTGACCGGTTCACTAGGTGAACCGATCGGTTAGCTTGTCCAAATGAGTAGTGTTGGATTTTCCCAATTTGTGAGAAAAAGGTTTTTCATTTCAGTTGTTCAATTCGATTAGGACAAGAATTAATCTTTGCATTAATTAGAAACGAAAAAGGAAAGTCAATTGTGGGCAAGTCTGGGAAGTGAAACGACCCATTCACTAAGTGAACCAACCGGTTCACACTCCCAACTAATCGGTTAACTAGTGAACGGATCGAATCACCTTGCCAAACACTGTTTTATTTATGAAATGACTGGTTCACCTGCTTTAGTGCAAATTGTTCATGAAAATTCCAGACCGTTCTACTCCCGCAGAGACTAGAAACCCTGACCCTGCCCTCTACTATAAATAGAAGGGTACATGGGTCTTCTCCAGAGACACTACTTAGAACATTGGTTGCTCTCAAACTTATTTTCCTCTCTGATTATGGTAATCAAGAGAGCCCAAGCAAATTTTACCCATCTAGGGAGGAACAACAAGGGAAAGACAACTGCAGAACAACAACTGGTTGTGGTAGAGTGTGTCGGTGACTAGTACACCGAATGAAGGGGACAACTCCTTCTAGTCCATTCTTCAGGATAACTAGAGTTCCCGGTAGTCTGTGTGGACAATCTATAGAGGCGGGAGGCTTCTGCCACTCAGGAGGATGATAGTTAACCACAGTCCGGGTCAAGACCAGGAGCTGCACAAATGCCATTGAAGATAGGCGGTTGAAGACCACACTTGCTATGAGGTATTGTCGCTGAGCAATCCTCTAGACCAAGTATATCTCACTAAAACCATCCCTCCCATTACATAGATATTGATGCGATCTGTTGGTTATGGGTTTATGGTCAATTAAATTTTTGTTTCTGCTGCCTACTCCGACCATGTAAAAACCCAACAATATATACATATATGTTTGTAAATATGTATCGGAATCAGGTAAATATATTCCGACGTCCTCCTCCTACAAATGTAGATGGAGTCAAAAAGGTTACATATAGCCCTATGCTCTCTATACATCATAATCGTGAGCAACTCACCCATCTAACTCATACATACTCTCTTTTTTACATTTTTACAAATTTTCCCAGCAATAGTGCTCTCACTACTAACCATCCCTCCGTGCTTATGGGCGTTCCTTTCCAACCAAACATGGTAGCATAATGCAGCAAACAACAGCCATTTTGTCTCCTCATTGGCACACCTTTTAACCACCTTCTTGATGTCTTCATTCAGCGCTATATGCATGTAAGTTTGTAAATATGTATGTATGTATGTATGTATATAGTTGTGTTTGTGTGTGTTTGTATCTTTGTGTGTTTGTGTGTGTGCATATACACTTACTTACATGTACAGGTAGGGATGGATAAGAAAGAAAACTTGACCATCGAACAAAACCAAACTTGACTAAACCTCCTAGTTAAGTCTGGTCTAGATGAGTATTGCAGTCAAGTTTGGTTTGAAAAGTGTTCAAACCATCCTAAAGCAGTTTTATCATAGTCTACGCAACTGGTTAATCGATCAAAACAAACTTGAGCAACTCTATATGCATGTAAGTTTGTTTATCTCTATATATAATCAAGTAAATTTTTATAGTAATGATTATTTGATGTATGGATAACATTTCAAATTTTTACAACAATATATTTGGTATTAGTGTAGACAATGACTTTCATATTAATAGTGTAGTAGATATACATATATAATATTTATTAACGTCTACTCATTTCATGTAATATATAAGAATATTTTATTAAAAAAATAAAAATTACTTCATTTTATTTAAGTATATTTTTTATTGATGCGCACTAATAACTTGACATAAAATATTAATCAAATTATAACTTAACTACTTTATATCTTCATTTAAGTTTTGGTTAATAAATACTACGCAGTAGTGGTTTTACACCGAACTTAACAAAATTTGGCCATATTTTTAAGGTCAAATTAAGTTATGTCTAGGCCCTTTTAGCAGTCAAGTTTGGTATGGAAAATTTCCAGATGACTAAATATGGTCTGGTCTATGGTTTCAGGGTAAGACCAGACTTGACCAGACCATATCCACCGCTAGTACACAACATTCACACACACACACACACACCACTACAAAAAATTTGGCCTTTATTGAAGAACATTTGTGAGGAACCGAAAATCGTGAATAATGATGTCTATTTGTGAGGGATCATCCTTCAAACATGGGACCAAATCCCTCAACCGTGTTTTTTACATCCTTAGACCTTTTATGTGAACACTAATCCCTCACAAATACATTACTCACTAATCACCCCATGAAAAATGCCATGCCAAATATTTCCCTCCATCTCATAACCCTTCCCTCCATTCTAAAACACAACATTTGCAAATCAAAAATTAAAAAAAAAAAGATAAACCCTCCCCCTTGTTCTGTGAGAACTGTTTCTTACGTTTAATCACTGGGTTCTTTCCCCTCTCACACCGTGCACATCTCCCTCCCACGTCGTGCGTGTCCCTATTTCATCGCATTTTGGAGAGGGTCGCGGCTGTTGCATTCCTCTGCCTAGCCGATCGCGTCCCCTTCCTCGCCCTAGCCTCCGACAAGTGCCCCCAACACCACTACGGTCGCCGCTGACAGGTGCCCTCGCCTCCATTGCGCCGACAGGTGGCCCCAACTCCACTACCGTTGCCACCGAAAGGTGCCACCGGAGTCCCCTTCCTCGCCCTAGCCGCCGACATTGAACCAGTCACCAGAGTCCCCTTCCTCACCCTAGCCGCCGACAGGTGCCACCGGAGTCCCCTTCCTCACATATTCGTTGCTCTGAAGGTCAGTGGATTTCAAAACTTCTGCTATTCAACATTGAACCATGCGTTGTTATCGTGCCTAACGATGAACGGGCTTTCCACGATCCTTGTTGCCCTGTTGGTGCTTGACGAAATGTGAATGACAAGGGCCGTGATGCTTGACATATTAGGGATGTAACTCATGGCATTTTATTTCACTTTACTTATGATGTGAGTGTTCCAATATACTATTAATTTTGTCATGCTTTTATCTTTTCCTAACGCAACTTTACATCTTGTTTACTGCATTTCAATATTTGAGTTGTGGTGCAACTTTTTGGATGGATGATAGTGTCGTATATGCTGCTGTACCCCTCTTCCTCATGTCCCTGCATTAGCTGGCATGTCTCACAACACCTGTGTGCTGCTAATGCACTACCAGCAACTGTTTATACAAAGAGAACCCATACAGATATAGCTGTGACCACCAGTACTTGCACCATACAAGTCACAGCCATAACCTCCCCCTAACCAGGGTGTCTGCCTATACTTGTTAATCAATTGTTTCTCTGTATTGTATTTTGTTATGCCGGTGATTTTCATGGAAAAAGTGCTAAAAAAGATAACATACAATAGTAGACTAGTATCCAACAATGTGGTTTACCTCTAGAATATGTGCCATACTAGTTAATCATTTGTCTTCTAGATGTTGGTGAACTAGTTGAAGAATTATAAGATTTTTGGTAGGACCTTTGAAAGAATTACTTATTAAACTCTATTTCTCAATGGCTATGTTCAACCATCTCTTAAACTACATCCTCAACAGGAAAAAGTGGGATGGTTCTTTATTAAAGTGGCATCAAGTCATAATCCAATTGATTAGCATTCAATATATGCGTAGATGTAAGGGCTTAGTATAGGATAAATAGATATAGTTGTAAAATCATGATCATATGGAAGCTCCTATATTTACATATTGAAAGGTGAAATACATATTCAGAATAGGGTTAGTATGTAGAAACAAAGTGAGTTGCCTTCAATTGGTAGGCCTTAAAATGTAGGATTTAAAAAAGGTTTTCCTACTCAAGATAGGTTTTTTGGAAAGCAAATAATCAGGGAAAGGCTCTGAAAGAAAGAATAAAAATGGTGGTTACCAAAGACAAGGCTTTAATTGTAAAATGTAAAATTAATTACCCACTTAGGGTAGATTTTTGAAAGCATATATGAAAAGATGTTCCTTCACATGATATGGCTTTTGATGTAAAGGTGCTTATTTGGGGTGTCTTATACGAGTGAGTTCCTATGTAAGTTAGGGCTTTGCATATGGTGCCTAGAGTATGAAAGTCTTTAATTGAGGTTCTTAAATGTTCATAGGGAAGGAGTTCCTACCAAAATGCATGGATTTTGTAGATGTGCACACTTGAATGTATCGTTTGAGATCAAGGAGTCACCTATGTAGTTGCCTATTCACAATAGGACTACATTCCTAAAGAATTGTTATTCATAATAGGGATTATTAGCTTGTCAAAGTCAGTCGAGGTATTCCTATCTTGAATAATGCTTTAGTGTAGATATCTTTCTAAGTCTATGGATTTGGTTTGAATTCCTTCCTAGATGTAGGGCTTTGAGAATGGTGCCTATATGAATGTAGGTCTTTATAGAATAAGAGAGCATACTCTAAAATGTAGTGCTTATAAAAGGGAAACCTACATGAATATACAATTTGCAGCCAGAGAGATGTCTACCATATTGTTGGACTAATATTCTGGTGTGCCTACCTATTATAAGACTTTAATCATAGGGAATTTGGATTAAATACAAAGATGAGCATTGTTCTTTCAACAATAGTGCCTATCTAAGCATAGGGATGAAACTGGATCAATGCCTATTTGGGATACGACTTTGAAAAAGGTTCCTACTGGATATATACCTTTAAAAGGAGGGCCTACATAATTATAGGGCTTTGTCATAGAGATCCCTACCTAAATGTAGGCTTGATCAGGAATGCATATTTTGAATAGATATTGAGGTGATGCCTACCTAAATGTAGGGTTTTAACTAAGGGAATTTATTACTCATGACAGTTCTTTTGTAGGGGTGAAATGATTCTTGGGAATAGGTTTTGTCATAGATAATGAGGGTCACATCTGATCATCAGATTTTGATTTTGAATAGTTTTCACAACTATCCATGATTCAGGATCTAGATGATAGTTATGCCTCATGGAAGATAAAAAAATAATAAAAGAGTGTGTTGATGGTGTAGGGATTAGATTGCGTAGATACCTACCTGAATGTTAATTTTTTGGACAGGAAGTGCCTATTTCATATATGTATTTCATCCTAATGCCTAATGATAGTAGGGTAATGCACTGATTTATTGTTGCATTTCACTGGCTCTTTATCATGTATTTGGTGAACTTCTTTCTCAGTTTGATATTGTTGTGCTTGATTTACATTAATATCCCACGACTCTCAATTGCATCAAATAATCATTATTTTTATTGTTCCATGTCTATTTATCAATGATTTTGGAACTGATGATCTTTTTGTTGATTTCAAGAAAGTGACAAGAATTGACTCAGCTCACTATTATTGACATTACTGTCGGCGGTACCGACAAGTGTATAAAGTGGAACAGATATGATCAAAATTATTTATAGGAATACTGACACATGAGTCGACACTACCAACTTATTCAACAAATCCAACAGGAGCATTGGAAGTTACTTTACATCTTGTTTACTGCATTTCAATATTTGAGTTGTGGTGCAACTTTTTGGATGGATGATAGTGTCGTATATGATGTTGTACCCCTCTTCCTCATGTCCATGCATTAGCTGGCATGTCTCACAGCACCTGTGTGCTGCTAATGCACTACCAGCAAGTGTTTATACAAACAGAACCCACACAGATACAGCTGTGACCACCAGTACTTGCACCATACAAGTCACAGCCATAACCTCCCCCTAACCGGGGCGTCTTCCTATACTTGTTAATCAATTGTTTCTCTGTATTGTATTTTGTTATGCCGGTGATTTTCATGGAAAAAGTGCTAAAAAAGATAACATACAATAGTAGACTAGTATCCAACAATGTGGTTTCCCTCTAGAATATGTGCCATATTGTAGGGATTAGATTGCGTAGATACCTACCTGGATGTTAATTTTTTTGGACATGAAGTGCCTATTTCATATATGTATTTCATCCTAATGACTAATAATAGTAGGGTAATGCACTGATTTATTGTTGCATTTCACAGGCTCTTTATCATGTATTTGGTGAACTTCTTGCTCAGTTTGATATTGTTGTGCTTGATTTACAGTATAGGAGACATATATAAAATATGAAGAACAAATTTACTCTAAATCAGACCTATATCAGGTTACTCGATTATTTATATATATATATATATATATAATCAAGGAATATAAATACCTAGATAGACTGAAAGGAATATAATCAATATACTATTTGAATTGCATATATATATATATATATATATATATATATATATTTCTTGTAATGTGTGCTTAACTTATTATATGTTTTCCTTCATGTAGATGGATTTTCTAATATATCGGAGTTGGATGTATATTGGGAACAAAGTGCGAAGTGATGTATTCAAGGCAGGGTTATGAAAGTTCATTGAGTTTTCTCTTATCCATCAGAGACCAACTAGACAGGGGAAATTAATATGTCCTTGCAAGGTATGTTTGAACAAATACCTTAAAACAGAGGAGGAGGTATTCTCACATGTATTACAAAAAGGATTTGTGCATAGCTATGATGTTTGGACGTTTCATGGGGAGGTGATTGGTAGGAGCAATCCTATTGTGGCACCAAACATGCCTAGCACTGACAATATGCATCAGATTCTGGAGGATTTGTTTGGTATGGATGACACAACAAATGACCACTCTACTGAAGCCACAGAGGAACCAGCAAATGTAGATGCACAAAGATTTTACAAGCTACTAAAAGAGGCGGATCAACCACTCTATAGAGGTTGCACAAGTCATTCTAAGCTATCGTATTTGGTTGCCTTGCTATTTCTGAAGGAGGAATCTGGATGGTCCAACGATTCTTTCACAAAGTTGTTACAGTTGATTATTTCAGGATTTCCAGAAGAAAATTGTCTATTCTCGGAGACGTATTATGAAGCAAATGTGATCGTGAAGGATTTACGACTTGATCATTCTACTATAGATGTATGTACAAATAATTGCATGCTTTTTCACAAAGATGCAGCTTCAAAAGAAAATTTTGATACTTGTGGTGCTTCAAGATGGAATGAAAAGCAATAAAAAACAAAGGGAAAGAAGGTAGCTGCTAAGTTCATGCATCACTTCCGTTTGATACCTCGGTTAGAGAGGCTCTATATGTCTTCATCTATTGCTAAAGATATGATTTGGCCATCTGAAGGAAAAGGCAAGGATGGTCGTATTCATCATCCTTCAGACACACCAGAATGGTTGTCTATTGATGCTAGGTATCCAGACTTTGCTACTGAACCACTCAATATTAGATTGGCATTAGCAACAGATGGATTTAATGCATTTGGCAATATGAGTGCATCACATAGCATCTGGCCTGTGTTGGTGACACCTCTCAATCTTCCGCCTTGGCTTCTTATGAAAGAACAATTTATTATGATGTCCCTATTAATCCCAGGTCCACATATGGTTGGAAATGACCTTGATGTATACTTGGAGCCATTAATTGAGGAGCTGCAACTACTTTGGGAGCTTGGAGTCAAACTTTATGATGCATATTGCAAAAGGAATTTCACTATGCGGGCAATGATTTTATGGACCATTAACGATTTTCCAGCATATGGTGACTTATCTAGTTGGAGCACTAAAGGTAAGAAAGATTTGGGATGTCCTTGTTGTAATGTGGAGATTGTATCAAAATGGTTGAAGTTTGGGAAAAAGCAATGCTATGGTTTCCATCGACGTTTTCTTCCAATGAATCATCCATATAGACGTGATAGGAAAAATTTTGATGGTGAAAAAGATTTTCGACTTCCACCTAAGCCACTATCTGGAGAAGATATACTAAGGCAATTTGATGGATATGAAAATATCACATTTGGAAAAATGAATAAGTGCAAGAGGCTTGGAGATCAAATTCAACAATTACCTCTTGGTTGGAATAAGATAAGCATCTTTTTTCAGCTACCTTATTGGAAGTATTTATCTGTTAGACACAATCTGGATGTGATGCACATAGAAAAGAATGTGTGCGAGAAAATTTTAAACACATTATTGGGTGATTCTAAGAAAAGTAAAGACAACTAACAAGCTCATCAAGATATGAAGAAAATGTGCATTCGAAGATATTTATGGCCAGTAGATGCAGGTGACCGATATTACTTGCCTCCAGCATCTTACACCATGACTAATGCACAGAAAGATAAGTTCCTATCTGTGTTAGAAAAGTTGAAAGTTCCTGATGGCTATTCTTCTAACATATCTAGGTGTGTTAGCAAATCTGATAGAAAACTTGTTGGGATGAAAGGTCATGATTTCCATGTTCTTATGCATCAACTTCTACCTGTTGCCTTGAGACATTGGATAAGCTTAGATGTGTACAAGCCTATTGCTAATTTGTTCTCATTTTTCAACAAGCTTTGCTCTAACATTATTGATGTGGAGGAATTCAAAGAATTGGAACAAGAAATTGTTGTCACTCTTTGCCAGTTGGAGAGAATCTTCCCTCCTTTCTTCACCATCATGATGCATTTGCCCATTCATTTAGCTTATGAAGCCAGGCAAGCTGGATCTGTCCGAACTAGGTGGATGTACCCAATAGAGAGATACTTGAAGAAATTGAAGAAGTATGGAAGAAACAAAGCTAAACTGGTTGGTTGTATTTCTAGTGGCTATTTAGCTGAAGAAAGTTTGACATTTTGTGCTAGGTACTTGCATAATTTTGAGACAAAACTCAACCGCACTCCTCATAATATTGATGGATCTCCAATTAGAGTTGGAGTGTCAAGAAATTTCGACATCCACACTTTGGAACAATCCCATCGTTATGTCCTTTTCAATAAAGAGGAATTGGATGTTTACAGAAGGTAAGATTTAATTACGTCCTAAAATTCTTGCTGATATTTGTATATTTGTTGTACATTAATTTAGACACTTCTTATAAAGCAGTGAACACATGTGTATTCTTCAAGATATGGAACCCAACATTGCCCCACGGACCCTAGAAACAAAACATGCAAATGAGTTTTCTAAGTGGTCGAAAGAGCATGTAAGTGTCAAACATAAATATTGTTGTCACTCTTAATGTTCAAGTTAGTGTTGATTACATTAATGTTTTACTTTTTTATGAAGGTAATGCAAATGCGAGAGATTAGGCCGAACAATATTAGCGATGATTTGAGATGGTTATCCCAAGGCCCTTGTGCTGAGGGAATGTCTTATGAAGGATTTTCGGTCAATGGATATTGTTTCCGTTCAAAGAACATTGAAAGTACATGTACTACACAAAATAGTGGAGTGTATTTGTGTGCTGACACTTCAAGTTATTCAAGTGGTAGAGATCAAAATACTATAAATGATGAAGTCACGTACTGTGGCTACTTAGAGGAGGTTATTGAGCTAACTTATGGTCCAGGAATCAAAGTTCCATTGTTCAGATGTTCTTGGTATGATGAAAGCACTTCTAACGGGTTACGAATTGATGAATATGGGTTCACACAAATCAACACTTCAAGGATAAAAAAAAGGAGGAACCCTTTATCCTGGCTTCTCAAGCATTGCAATGCTTTTATGTGAAGGATCCTAATGCTGATGATTGGTGCACAGTGCTAAAGCATCCTCCTAAAGATTATTATGAAGTACCTCTTATTGAGAATTGTTTGACTGGTTTACAATATGAAGCTATTGATGGTGGTGTAACTAGTGATGTGTCTTGGATGAGGAGTGACACCGAGGGATCTTTTGTTGATAGAACTAAAAAAAAGAATGATGGGGCTAATGTTTAGTTCATTAATTTGTCTGTTTTCATCAAATTATTTTGTTTGCAAGTCTAGAATAATTTATTTGGGGAATATGTTCTATTGCATTTTTTTGGCAAATTGTTACTATATGGCATATTCTTTGCAATTTATTTAGTCTTGTTTCATATACCAGCAAGTAGGACATCATTATTCATTTTTGGGATATGAAACCAAGGTACTCTACAATTTATATGTTTTTGAAATGCTGAATATTCATATGTTGGTCTCTCATATTCTCCGCAATTTATTTATTTTTCAAATGTAGCTACTACTTTTGTTACTAACATTTCTGCACTAATAATCTAATTTTTTTCTTGTCAGTTGAAGGATGGCAGGAAGAAGAATCACTAGATCTAGTTGTGACAACACACCCGGTCAACCTATTGTTGTCCCTCCATCCACAATTGTAGAAAATTGTGAGGATGAACCTACTCTACTATCCAACAATATTGAAAATGATGTAACAGTTGAAGAAAATGTTGAGGATGAACAGGAGAATAGGAAGTATGGGCGTGGGCCTACAAGTGAGAAAAGCCTACTTCCTAAGCAAGGGGAGCCACGTCACAAGGTCCAATGGGATTATGAAGGAAATGCTATTGGGGAGAATGGTGCCAAATTGAATCGTTATTGTCATATGCTAGCAAGGAAACCACACATATGGCATCTAGACTTGAAGTGGAATGAACAAGCACAACAAGCTTTTGCAGATAGAAAATCATTTATTGAGGTAATCTTTTTCATAAAAAGACCAACAAATTGTATGATTGTTATATCTAAAGTAATATTTTCTATGTTTTTGTAGAAATACTTCGATTTAGGCAGTCACCCTAATGCATGGAATCACATTGATGAACACATTAGCAAAGGGATATCAGTGTGGAGGGCACGTGTAAAGAAAGATTACTATGAAAAGTACAAGATTGAACCAGAATTGATGATGAAGAAAGTTGAGAAAAATGCTTCCATAGATATGGACCAGTTTAAAAATCTTGTTAAAGAATGGGGAACTAAGAAGTCTAAGGTACAATGGTTTCATATAACTTGCATGTATACCTATCTACTTTTTCTAATTATATGTTTCTTATGGTTTAGAAAATTTCCTAGATCAACAAGGCAAACAGAGCAAAAAAAGTGATGGATCATACCACATGATCAAAGCCATGGAGTTGTTATCGGGCAGAAATGGTATTAATAATGGACACTTGTCTTTCTTAGTAGGAGTTGAACATATAACATGGACAATTATTATGTTATCTATCATGTGTATGTCAGTGAAGATCAACCCATTGTGCCTCTTAAAATTTTTTTGGAAAAAGTTTACGAAAAAAGCCCACAAGTGGTTAGAAAATGGATATTTGCTTTCCTATGATGTCTACAAAGCTACATATGCTTAGATATCTCAATTTAAGCTTTCCTTTTATGATGCTTTCTAATTATAGCTTGAAATCTCTGATATGGTGGAAAACCAAGTAGCAAACCAAGAAGAAATAGATCCTAGAAGTGTTGATAATCTAACACGTGATGCTTATTTGCAAGTTTTAAATCCTTCCAAAAAGGCTAGGATCTGAGGGGTTGGAATTGGGCACAAAGAGATAGGGCATAGGGGAAAAGCTTCCCGTATAAGATATGAAATGCTTCTTGAGGAAAGCAATGCAAAGGATGTATGTTGGATTATAACTAAACTTGAACTATTAGTTACAACTAGTCTATTAGATCGATGTTTGTAATGTGTTTTCTATTTCAGGATAAACTTAAGGAACTTGAAGAAATAGTAAATGGATTGAAGAACTCCGTCTCCCAAATAATGACTTGGTATAATCAATCACAGGTAACTTAGATTCAGTTGTCTATGTCAATGTAATATAAAAAAAATTGACATTGTTGATCTATTTGTTATAGGATGGCAGTATTAATGTCGATTGTGCAGCTAAATACCCCAATCAAAATACTACAAGTGTCTTACACATGCAAAGTGGCACAAATAGGTCGGGTGTGGGTTCTTTTCACATACAAGACAATACAAGTAGTGGTGCATATGTAGGCATGTTTCCCAGGCAAAATAATTCAAGCGGGGATAGCTTAGGAAGACTTTCTAGACAAAGCAATTCAAGGGAGACTGGAGTAGGCATGCTTTCCATACAAGGAAATGGACATCCACTAATCTTTCAGCCACAGGTACCTCATAACAGCTATAGATTATTTTCAATATTCGTACACATAAGAATATTAACATGTGTGCTTTATTAAAGGCTGCAGTTGAAAGATGGTGCCCTACTTCTGGTAATAATCGACAAAGTCATCCTCAAATGCAGAACACACCAAGCACATCTTCATCGGTGTCTTTCACACCAAGAACTCAGCGTTTAAATCAGGTATTCAATACGTGCTTCATTAAACTTCTAGGGTATCCATCCATATATCTTGTACTTATACCAAATCATTATATATTAGAAACTCATATATATTTATTTATGTTCTCTCTTTTTTATAAACCAACTGCTTATATTTCTTCAATCTATTCCCTAGAATGTTATATTCGAGATGGAACATTATGTTTAAGTTTTTTATTATAAGGTGTAATATTATGTCTAGTGAATCAAATGTTTACTGTAAGGAGATTCTCTCCCCCCTTTACTTTTCACTTTAGTCATGGAGTACTTAAACCACATGATCAAAGAAGCCAAAATAAGAAGTTGGTCAAACCCAAGGAGACTAGCTCTTACCAGATATGTCATCCAAGGAACAGTTCAGTTTTGGGTTGGAGTTGGGGAAATTCCTAACACCACTGTTAATGCTATTCAGTCCATCACTGCCAATTTCCTTTGGGCATGTAAAAACCATGGGGTGGCATGGGAGATAATAGCCACATTTTTCAACCAAGGAGGCCTATAGGTTGTCTATCCTGGGGAAATTTTGATGAAGAACATGAAGAAGAGAATTGATAGATTCCTTGAAAATCATGATAATTTCTGGATCAAGTGGATGAAGACTATATATGGGAACCTATTGCAAATCATCGAAGGTAGGAATCCATGTAGAGTGTGGAGAACCATATGCTCTATTTTTTCTAGCTCTCCTCATATATATAGTGTTGATAGGAATGGTGGTTGGGTGGTTGTTAGCCCACCACCACTTATCAACACCAATATACTGTCGAGAAACACTACCAGGCATGCACACACTTTATGGGGCAGATTCCATTGTCCCAAATGGAGCATCATGATGTATAGAGGTCTATTTTATAAGCTTCCCACCAGGGATAGGTTGCATATCTATGGAATGTAGGTTGAAGACACTTGCCCTCTCTGGAAGGAGATGGTGGAGTCACATAACCATATTTTCTTTGATTGCAGATGCACCAAAAGGATGTGGAATATCACATGTCCTATAAAGGGTTGTGATTTGGGTGCCCCAAACAATCTTGATGATATTCTATCATGGGTGAAGGTGAAATATAGAAACAACAAAAGTTTGAGAAGGTTTTCCAATTTGTGTATCACTAGGCTGAATTACATGATATGGAATGAAAGGAACATGAGGATATATGGGAAGAAAGAGAAGGAGGCTCTAAAGATGATTGATGTTTATTCAATTAACCTATATTGGCATGTAAAGCATAGGTAGGAGCTCTTAGCTAGTTTGAGCTCACTTACATGGACCTACTGGGTATTTTTGTAATCACAACCCCTATATTGACATGAATTTCATGGAGGGCCATCCTTGACATTGACGTCATGTCTATGTCTTTTATCTTACACAGTAATTGTGGCAGTGTTATCAAATTTCAATTTGCTACAAGAGATGGTTCTAGGAACACTAGATGTACTGGTTTGTTGGGGGTGTTGATGAATATCCAGTTCATGTTAATGTCATCTTGTTCAGCAATGTGATCCTCCATCTCTGCCACAAAAGAATTTTGATGAGGCTCTCCATTGATTGGTTCATCTAGTAGCAGTTCATTGAGAAGTCATTGAGCAGTCATGTTTCCCATGTCAGTTCGAAAGAATAGGGTATTGGTGAAGATTTTATGCAGTATTCACATCATCCTTAGTGCATTTTTGCAACTTTTAACTGCCTTGAACTGTATTGATATACTTTTGATAGTTTCTCCCACGTTTTGTCAGGTGTCTAGATCTTCAGGATCCCTTGGTAAGAAGAAGTTATCAAGTAGTTCCTTGTAAATGACTTCTGCTAGTTGTAGAACGACCTTGGGAGGAGTTTCAGTTGTAGTTATAGTTTCTAGTTGTGCTAGTGTTTGACATCTTGTATTGGCAGGTTCTGATATCTTGGCTACCTTTCTTGACTTGTCCATGGGAGGAATATTGGGTGCCCTCGTCTTCTTGGGGTTTTGTATTTCCTTAGAGGGTGCATAATCAATGGCCTTTTTTCCTTTTGACTTGTTAGTGCTGGAAGACTCATCATTTCTGAATAATTCTTCGTTGTTGCAGGACTCTTCAAAGATATTCTCTCCTTGGTACTACTCATGTCTTATGTACTGGTAGGGGTTGATTCCCCATGAAGGTTAACATACACTGCTTTATCTTCTTGATTGAATGGTACTCTAATTATAGTGGCTTTACTCACTCTTAGTGTGAGTCCTTTACGGGCATTGGGTTCTCTGACCGTGTTATCTGCCATTTTGAACATTTGTTGTGATGTAGGTATTGGTAGACCTCTTGCAAGATTTGGCCAACACGTAAAATGGAGTATAAAATTATTCAAAGTATATGTCGAAAATAGATGGTATGTCTAGGAACTCAACACTCGAGGATTTTGCTAGAGAGGCAAAAAATTGATGGTTAGGCTAGGTGAGGATCGGTTGCAAAATTGATGGTCTTCTATCTAGCATTTTTATAGGGGGTCAGGGGACTAATGGTTGCCTAATGTATGGAGGAAACTGTCGTCCAACAGTTAGCAATGGCGGCCTAAAAAAGTGAGAACTGATGGTTTTCACTATGGGTAGAGGAAAGACCAAACTGATGGTTTGTTGAGGTATCTCAAACACTAAGGTTCTGAGTCTACAAATTGATGTTTACAGAGGCAACACAAGAACTAATGATTGTCGAAGGGAATCTTAAACTAATCGTTTCGTTCTAGTTGTGGAACTGAATGAGGGTTGGAAAAGAAAATGTCGGAATAAGAGTTTACAAAGCATAAAGGAACCTGGATATTATGTGGACTCCATCAATGTCTATATAAGGTCATATTCATAGTAATACTTTTCTGTAGGTATTAATGACAACATTTCAGGTGATGGAAACATTAATGATAGCTCTTTATAATATAAAGTACATTGCTGGAAACATTAAAGACTACAAAAGCTTACAGCTATATCTTACCACGGCCATTGAAACTGCAATATATAGAACACTTTTCTGTATCATCACCCATCATGCAGCTTTTATACACATCCTTGTGCTAACATTCATGCTTATATTCCAACGTCATTGTCAGCAGCTAATGATGAAATTGATTTCTAGATTTATGCTATAGAGGACCACTTGATAAAAATGGTATTGTTTACATATTAATACATGCCAAGGTCAGCCATTCTTAGTATGTATGTCCTGTTCTAGAGTACTGAGATGCAGTCATGTTCTAGAGTATTGAGATGCAATTCTTGGTATGTCCTGTTCTAGAGTACTGATGAATACAAGAATGTTAACTTGATATAAAAGCATCGAACTGAAGCTGTCAATGAGAAATAGTAACATCCTTATCGTTGTAACTAATGTCAACTGCAGCTACACACCTGAAAGGTGTACCAGCATAAACGCCTCAAGCGTATAGGATATCACCTTTGTTTGAGATGTGTGCTATGTGAAACGCATCTGGAAACAAATGACCATCTCAATTTGTGATTACATTGTGCTCCAACAAACCATTATGTCTTCAGCTCCACTAATTAACAGAAGATGATCAAGAAGACAAGTTCAGTAATTATCCTTTTGTATCATGTGAGGATCGTCCTCTTTTTGTATCTATAGATGCATCTCACTGATGACAGCAACTAAGTGCAGTCAACAGAGATATAGGCATATAACCCACTGAGTTTTTTTTAATTATGTACTATTTACTAAGTTCAATCATAATTTTAGTTTACGGGTGCATGTTGCTTCTATGTTGGTTCACTTACATTTATCTCTACTTTGCACTCACTCAGATTCCTTTTTGTATTTATATTGATAGGGTAGAATTACTTTTAATGATGGATTTTGACGGACAATGCACCTTGGAGTAGACCAAAACCAAAATATAAGGGTAAGTTGTTTGTTGTACTATGATTTATGTATAAACTTTAAATTCTATTAATATAATGATTTGTCATTTTTAGGAGAAGAATATTCAATTACCTAACCGTATGAGGCCTGGCATTGATGAAGAGCACCACACCATTTGAAGGAATATGGAGACATTATAGATCTTAAGAGTTTCTAGCATGATATGTTGATTTTCATCAATCTCAAATTTTAGAACCATATGTACTCTTTATTTATATCAATGTTGAGCACGCAATGTATTGATAATATTTTGCTTCAATAACAAAAATTGGTTTGAGGTGATTTAACATTTTTATGTGTCATTTTGGTGTTGAATCTTCTTATGATGTCATGTGAATTAGTATAAAAATTTTGCTTGAGGTTATGTATACAAAGTTTTCATTTAAAATTTGATATTCACTATAGTAACAATTAATTAACATTTAATAAATCATTCAATAATCAATAACCAAATCATTTACAGTAGTCCCTCATAAATATATTGATGAAGGTCCAGATTGATCATCAAAATTGCATTGATGACGACCACATAGCCCCTCAAAAATAATATTAATGAAGGCATTATCCCTTCAAAAATATATTCTCCAGGACCATCAAGTCCCTCAAAAATGTATTTATAAGAACTAAACATGCCCTCAATAATGTTATTATGAAGGCTAAATAGTCCCTCAAAAATGTATTTATGAAGGCTAAATAGTCCCTCAATATAACATTCTTGAGGATCAGTTGGTCCGTGACAATTGTATTCATGAGGGCCACTGGTATTTGTCACGTGAGTTCTCTTTACGGACCATTTGGGAGGGCCAGACTCACAACCGTCCCTATTTGTGAGGGCCTGTAGAGAGGGGTTTGTGACAGGACTCACTCGCGAATAATGGCCCAATTTTTACTAGTGCACACACACACACAGATATATATATATATATATATATATATATATATAGAGAGAGAGAGAGAGAGAGAGAGAGTCAGGCTAGAATACACTTGAGTGTACAGATCATGTCGTACACCCCAATGGTGTTTGCCTATGTAGACCATGTTTTTCCAAAATCTAATCCATTGATCTTCATGGTTACAATAATAATAAGTCACATACAAAATTTGAACTCATTTGGATGAGTGTAAGTCACTCATCAAAGGACAACAAAATCAACACACAAAACTAATTTGAAATACATTGTTTTTGCCTTGTTTAGATGTGTGACCTATATGTTGGGTTTTAGGGGAGGCAAAGAAGGCAGCGGAAACAAAAATTTTCTCCCCCAAACTCAGAACAAGGAAATGTGTCAACGTCTATAGAATAGGAAAGATGGTTTGTGAATCATACCTTGTCCCGAGGCTTGCTCGGCGACAGTACATCGCGCCTTGTGCGGTCTTCACCTCCGGTCTTGGACGGTGTCTGTGCAGCTCCTGGTCGCACAGGGACTAAAGACTCCTCCTATCGGACTGTCAGATGACAGTTGTCCTCCTAAGCGGAAGTGACCTCCCACCTCTGAAGTAGTCCACACGGACCACCTGGAACTCCACACTCCTTGTCCCACAAGTAAGTGGAAGGAGTCGCTCCCTCCTGTTGACGTACTAGTCGCCAACACACTCTTTTGCTGCCAATTGCAACTGCAGTTGTCTTTCCCTTGCTGCACCTCCCTTTGCGGGAAGCACTTGCTCGGGCTCTCTCTCGGTTACCAAAACCAAAGAGAAGGACAACTTTGCAGAGCAACCGACTTGCACTGAGTTGTACTTTGAGAAGCCCCCAATACCCCTATATATATAGGAGGGTCATGGGACAGGGTTCTCTTGCCCCGGCAATATGGGACTAAAAGCAGGAGTAGAAGGGTTTGAGTTTTCCACAAAAGCAACAAACTCGCAACCTGAACCGATCGGTTCACAAGTGAACCGGCCGGTTGGGGACCTGAACCAGTCGGTTGGAGCACCAATCGATCGGTTAGGACACCTCAACCGGTCGGTTCACAAGTGAACCGGTCGGTTGGTGGTCCTGGTCGATCCCGGATTGACTTTCCTTCTTTTGTTTCTAATTGGTATCGAATACCAATCCTTGTTCCAATCAAATTGGGCAAGTGAAACGCAAGGAAAATTCTCACCAATCCTACTTTCCCAAGTTGCTCGGTTGCACCAGTTGAATCGATCATTTCAAACTTTGAAGCAATCGGTTCACCCTGATCTTGAGCCGATCGGCTCAACACTTGAGCCTACCGGTTCACCAAGCTCAGCCGATCAGTTCATCACATGAGCCGATCGGTTGGGAGTGCATATTGTGCAGAATCAGTCAATTGTGATTTCAATCAATCTGATACTCCAATCAATGCGTCTAACCCCTTGAACATTATGATATTGAGATATCGATTGAGTGAGTGTTTAATTGAACTACTAAACTTGTAACGCCTGGGCCCACTGCCCAAGGCTCTAGTAGAGTTTCAGGAATGACGACTGGCCCCACAAACCACCACTAGCCTTAACTGCGCACTTTGTCCACACTGACGCGCAAGCCAGGATCAACTTCCCGACTGGTCACCCATCCTAGTACTACTCCAAGCCGAGCACGCTTAACTATGGAGTTCTTTAGTGATGGACTCCCGGAAAAGGAGGTGCACCTTGGTGATATGGGTAGTCCAATCATTCCTTTTAAGATCATGTTATCCTAGGCCTAAAACCTGGGATGTTACAATCTCCCCCACTTAGACTCTTGACGTCCTCGTCAAGGCTCAACTATATGGCCCCATAATCTGACCCCATTTCAGTGCAGACCCACAATGGCCCATGGACACCCAGCTCCCGTCCACGGCTAACAGCGCAAGGGTGGCTCCATCTCGTCTCTACGGATAGCCCTTTCCAACTTGCCTGGACCGCACGGCTCAAGACTGGCATGCCACATGCCCATGTGGGCCCCACCTACTGGAGGGGTTATGGCTCTGATACCAATTGTAACGACCCCGTCTCCCGGTAACCCCCAATTAAGGGAGACCCGAAGGTCAGAGCCGTTATTCAATTAACAGGATCAAAGGTTCGACAAATAATCAATAATAATTAAATAAACTTTACCAACTAAAGCTAAAACTGGTATAAAATAAAACTTTGTTTACCTTTTTAAAAGATGGGATTTCTAAACTTCTATCCATGAAGATGTTACTCTAACTAATCCTCCTGTGTACGTTACTTCTCATTGAATTCCACATATGCCACTTTACTGTTTGTTCTTTTCATTTGTACCTAAAACGCCGACAAACAAAACGTCGGTCAGTATATCGAAATATACTGGTATGTGGGGTCAACCAAAAGTTTGCACATATGACTAACAATTTAATAATCACAATCAAATTATTTAACAATCCTATTTACACTTTTCAATATGACATCCTCCACCGCTTTTGCCCTAACCCTGGCATACCCACCTTAGGGTGCCCTTTTGCCAATGACTTAAGGCCACCTTCTCAATCCCGAGCTTGGTGCCTGGGGGTCACCACTCATGGTGCCCACTAGTCATGCAATAACATAGGCCACCTTCTTAGTGCCTGGGGTCACCACTCAAGGTGTCCATTGGTCTACCCATCTGGGCCTGACCTTTGGCATCATCCATCAGGGTGGCATGTAGGTGCGAGAATCCATACTTCTATTATTAAGGTGATAGTCATAGTGACTTTATAATTTGCGAGTATGAACATCCAAACAGTTTAATTGCAGTCAATGCGATTAACCATCCGGCAAACATGCGGAAAACTAATGCGGTTATTCGTAAGCGTAACCACATACCTGATCTGATGATTTTAATAGAAATATCCATGCAAATAAGAATCCAAGCAAGCAAGCATTCAATAAGATCCTGAAACATTTATACAATTTCCTATTATTACTCATGTCATTAAGATCTATTAAATCTAGCTCGCTTCCTAGGGTTTCTAGTCCCCTTTTAGGGTTTCCGTTGCAATTAGGGTTTCTCTTTCATATTTTATTATTTAAACCCTAATTACTCATAAACCCCAATTATTCATCTAGTGGTCACACAAGATGTTAAGGTTATGCTTTAACAACATTTAATCTTATTTTCAGATTAACAACACCATTATCTATCAATTAAGTCCATCAAGACTCTTTTCATTAAAGCTACTATTTTAATCCTTTTTACTTCATGGCAAAATTATTATAAGCATTTATCATCAATTCATAGCCCATTATGATCTAAGTCGCATATGAATTCATTTTATCATAATTTTACCCTTTTATTCCTGAGAAATCCCTAATTACTACTTTTAGGGTTTTTATCCAAAATTAAGGACTTTTGTACTCTAATAGTTTAGATTCCACATATTTCAACTCCAATCATCAAATTTGTCAATTAAAGCCATTAATAAACTCATCCACTAACATTAGGGTTTCAAGGCCCATTAGATTATTATTCATGCACAAGAAACTCAAAATTAATCTAATTATATGCAAAGTTCATCCTTTTTGTACCTAATGTCCCTTTTTATCATTAACAGGCTAATATCAACTTTATTCATCAATTAAACCCTCCTAATCACATTAAACACATCAAAATAGGGTTTCTTAATCATCATTACATTAAAGTTAATAACTTGTACTACTTTTCGAATTGCAATCAGAATTAAGATTCAACTATATTTTTAATGGATTCCTCTCGTTTTGTGAGCAAAATTCATGTATCATATGTTCTCATCGGAGCTACCAATTAAGAGTTATGAATTTTGTAAAATTACCTTCTTCGGGCCAATCACAGAGCGCCACGTCGCTTGGCTCCATGCAACGTCGCTGGACACTTATAAAAACATGACGAAAAGACTCTTTTGCCCCTTGCTTAAGTCGCTGTTTATTCAGCCCGCAAAGGGCAGAGTCGTCCAAAGCTATTTAGTCGTCTTCTACCTCGAACCTTTGGCTGCGGCCGCCGCTGGCCGTCCTCCCGCGGTCTACCTCTCCTCTCTGGAGACTCGGGAACCACCGCAGGTGGGTGCCCTACCTCCGACGCACCTCGGCGCACGCGGGGCGTCCGCAGCTTGCAGCCCACACGCGCGTTTCTAGGCGAAACTCGTCCCTTCATTGCTGCTGCGATAGCTGCACGTTGCAGACCTACTGCACTAGTTGTGCGATGGCAGGAGCGTTAGGTTAGCAACCGCTTAGCTCTAGAGGGTCGTGGAGTCTTCCCACCTTAACTCAGGCCATCAACCACTTCTCATCACTCCGGGATAGGTCCATACCCTCATGGTTAGGGTTGCACGATGAAGAACAAGAAGAAGATGGGGGAAAGAGAGTGGGAGATGCGGAATATCTCTGGAACTCGTCCCAAAGGGCCTACCCCTTTTATAGGGGAGGAATCCTCGCCCTAACATGTCTGTCTAAGAGGGAACAAGTCCCTTTCTTAATAGGAAACCAAATCCTTTATTAGGAAGTAGACCTCTCTCTCTCCTTTATCTTTGGATATTCTCAATTATATGGATATTAGAAATACGAACATCCATTTTCTAATTCTCTTTAAACTTGCCTTTTTAAACTATTGGTCACGAAATTTAGTTTCCCTTTTAATAGAAAATATCCTCCTTTTAATAATAACATGGGATTTATTAATAATGTACTCTCATTATATTCTTATTTTCTTTTATTGCTATTTTCTCTTTCCTCTTCCTTGATTGGGACTTCTTGAATCCCAATAAAACTCAAAGAATTCGAAATTCTTTATTTAAGGAACACTCATTATCATTAAATGCATCAATATGCATTATTCCCATTATCTTGCCTATTTCTTTTTAAAATATTTCTTCTTTGTTGATTTCTCTTTATTTCTCTCTTATTTTCCTCATTAGCATTCCTTTTATTATTAGGAAACATTGGGATACGAAATCCCACTAAGGATAACTCAAAAATACTTCTTTTCACATGTTTTCCCTATTTCATCAATGTTTTCAATTTTCTTTATTAACAAGGAAATACTTAATTGATATTTTCTTTTCTTATTGCCTTTTCTTTGCAACTTTGGACTCCTTGGAACCCAAGGAATCTAAGAGGCACGAAATCC
The DNA here is from genome assembly GCA_963693085.1 of Alisma plantago-aquatica. NCBI lineage: Eukaryota > Viridiplantae > Streptophyta > Magnoliopsida > Alismatales > Alismataceae > Alisma > Alisma plantago-aquatica. Next base: position 601,063,351 of record OY856414.1, on the reverse strand, counting down.
TCTTTGGATTTGCCTTCTAGAGGTTTCCACACCTTTCTTATCTCAATTCTCAGTTATTCATTAATTAATTGAATATCCTTGTTATTGGGCCCAATAGCCAACAAAGCCCACAAATCAAACAACAAGGCTATTGTAAATGAAATCCATGCATTTATCCATTATTTGTTCATTTATATTCATTATGAGAAAATAAATTCCTCAACCAATGAACCCAAAATTTGGGGTTGTAACATCCTTCCCCTCTTATAAGAATTTTGTCCTCAAAATTCCAGCAAGCAAGCAAACAAACAGGATAATCCCTTCTTATGTCCATCAAGGCTACCATGTGGCTTTACCCTAACCATGGTGCTTTCCAAGAACCTTCATCATCTCATATTCTTCCATCTGAGTTCTTTCTTACCTTGGTATATCGTACCCTCATAGGTGACTCAGGACATTTCAGCCTTTCAAAAGCTGAATAGGTTCAAGGCTCAACACATGGCTTGGGTACCTCACATCGTGCTCTAGATCGGACTCATGTAACACATTATACATCATGTTATCCTGAGGGGTAAGAATACACAACCATCTCCACCAATCCATCTCAAATGGATTCCTATATCGGGGATTCAGCTCTCTTAGCTGTAGCTTAGAGGGGTCGGATTTTCACATTATTCCTCCACAGTGAATTGCATGTCAGTCTGCTTTGTATCAGCTCGTGACTCATGTCACCACTGGGCTTTCTCTCAGCCATTGCACGATCAAAGCGACGTCATCTGCACACCCCTGGGGTTCTTTTATGACCTTCGCGAGGCCTCCTTCACCAACATCTTCATAATGAAGTGGTGACCGACACTACCTCCTTATGGAACATCTTGCATCCCGATAAAGGCCATGGTGGTTAACATCACATCTTAGGAACTGTCTCTATGTATCACCCTAAATGAGCACACATGCTCTCATCAGACCCACTAGTCCGGATCATACTGTCCATTAGTATGGGGTGATAAACTGTACAACCACTGAGCTCTTCATGTATCTACTTCCACCTTATGGAAGTGAACCTTTAGGTCACATCAAGAACCTTTGAATTCGCATCATGGTGTAGTTGAACCATCTCATCTCATATGCAGTTCAACCAGATCTGTCCCTTGACAGAACTCTTCCTTTCTCATGTCATCTAGGTAAGGTGATCTACCATAACCCATATTGTATCTTGACCTTTTTGGTCTAGGAGAGACTCACAACATCCATAATGATGAACTCTCATTCCTTCTCGGGAACTCTTTATACTTTACATCCATGCACTGGGTTAATGGTGTTCGTCCTTCACCTCCTGGCTTGCATGGCCACATGCTACATGCAACTTTGTTTTATGCATCTAAAATGCTACCATCACTTACTATCTTTGTAGTACCAAGGTATATCATGTCCTCATGTATTGATGCCTCAGAAACCCTAAACCACTTTAATCAGGGTTTCGTCACTTTCTTTTCCAAAGAAGTGAATTTGAGGTTCCAACACCATCCTTTCACTACATCAAGGACTAACTGGCTAACTAAACAACCATTAACTTGTTCAACCTATCTCCTCATATCTGAGTGTTAGCCAAAACACATCTTCTCTCCAAACGTAGGGTTAGCCTAACAACTCCCTTCTAGCCAATCTAGACAGCTCTATTTCCACCAGAGCATCCATTACCACATCACATCCTTCGATATTAAGCAATGTTGAAGACATACTCTTCCATGTATTATACTTATCATCTCATCTCAAACTCTAAGTTTGTCTTCATCAAGAAACTCTAAGCTCCTACTCACTGTGATCGAACTCGTCCTTGGTTAATCTGCAAATTCCAGATAGTTCCTGATAAAACATCCTCATAAGCTAGCTACACTACCTCTCATAGTGTTTGCGAACCATCCATGTATCATTCCTTCCACATCTCTATCATTATTCCTTATAGCAACGTTCCAACTTACAACATCTTTGTCCTTGGTGTGTGGCATGCATACTGTCCTATCTCTCACTCTCATAACAAGAAGAAATAAGCATTTGGCGGCCGTCCAAATACAGAGTTCTTCCTATTCCAAGAGTAGGGATGGTACAGCCCACCTCGCCAGTACACCTCCGTTGAAACGTGCAACTCATGTCTCTATATCGCAATCATCATTATATCAAAGTTACTTTCATGGAAAACTGGCCTCGAACCTTCTTGGGTTTACACACAATCCTTGGTCATATCCTCTAGGTCTGTAGGGTGCCGGCACTTTTGGGGTCATCCCGATTCCCATATGCACCAGAGAGTGCCCTACTCGCTTGCCCTTTGGGTCACATGAGTTAATGAAGGTGATCAATCTCCTAACCCATGGCCCTCAGACAATGATAGCTGTTACCTCCCGACCCTATGGTCATGCGCAATTAGGGAATTAGGCAACTCCGTCTTTCATCGGTCTTATCCCTACCTGACCCTAGGATAGACTTGGGATTATCTTATAGTACATGTCTGACTTAGAACCTTACCCAAGCTTTCATCACCTCTTTCTGCATTCATGACTGACTTTCATCCCTTCATAGGGGTCATGGCAACCTGCCTACCTTGGTCAGGCCCCATACTGGTTACCTCCATGGTAACTCATCCACATGCACTTAGAGATGGTTATCTATGGGCCTATAGGTTCATTTTCATACCATGTACTCTTCACTTATCTTCTCAAGATCCTATGAGACCTCTTCAGGTCACCTCAAAACCGACAGAACTGGTACACACCCTACCAAGGGTCCTCTTCCAGGATGGGAGGAAACTACAACCCATGACAGCAAGGTCACAACCACCCTTAGGGTTTACACCCGTATGAGCATGCTAAAACCAACAACTACTAAGACACAAGCGTACCTACAAAACCATGCTAGATCACACTCATTCTCTTTCCTCATCCTCAGATCAACTTATTCGTGAGGGGTTCATCAAACATACCCTTACCTGAAGGGGTTTTCCTTTACCTCTACACATTAAGAGTACCATGCTTGAAACTATAGAGACTCAAATCTTAACATGAGCATTGGGTACACTACTTCCCCTCTTAGGCCTAGGAACCCTATGTTCACTTTTGGGTATCCAACTGCATGTTCAAACTCTTAACCATGAATCAAGCATGTTCAAGATATGTCATGTACTTTCCATGATCTTTCTACTTAAGCAACACTTCAGAGTTGATTCCTCTTCCTAGACAACCAACTAGGTATAAAGCTTCACAACTGGTTACTTAAACCTCCTCAGGGTCTAAAGCACTCTTTATCTCATCCAGTAGGTACTCACTTAAACCATAGGTACTAGAAGCGTCATCCTCCCTCTAAGGTTTGGTCCCTCTAAAGGCAACCAAGACATCATCAGCCTTCAGGGGTCAAACATAAGGCAACCACTATCATCCACTTAGGTCGCATCATCCTCGATTATCCACTGTTCCCTATGTCTCGGAACCTAAGCTTCCAATCCTCTTTCTTGAGTCCTTCTTTCTCTCTCTAAAGCTAACTCCACATCCAGCCATACTGCTTGAGGTCCTTTCTCCATGAAGGATCAAGCTTCACTAGCATACCTCCACATGGGGAAAACCTATGCTTCAAACTTATGTTTACCCAAGGTTATCCATAACCCCCTATGCTTATCTCATAAGTCATCCCTCATGATCTCTTGACTAGGGTTTCGTTTAATGTCACCATTGCTGACGCACTCTGGGTACAAGTTATATCCTATGGTGACAGCCCTATAGGCTCTTCTCTAACCTCATCCATGAAGGAGTTACCCTTCGCCCAAACATGCACGACCCTCTCCAGGGTTGGGTCGCCAAAGGTACTAGGTGATCCAACCTCTCATGGCCCATATGACGATCCCAAGGCATGTCCAACCACACACTCGGTCTAACTCATCATGTCATCTCTATCTCTAACCTTCACTTAGGGTTAGGGTTACCATCATCCTCAAAGGATGTGCTAGGTTTCTACCTTGAGTGGAGGTCTCTACCTCCACGACTGACTCTCTCTACTCATCCTCCTACCAAGGAGGTCCATCCTCAGGTCTCTCCTGAGGGCAATAACAACTCATGTCATGCGACCTAAGCATGTATCTATTCCTTTACGCTTACTCTATTAAGCTTATGTCCATGACATCTTATTTACATGCTTTTTATTAATTTGCTGGAGGATTCCTTAATCCTTATCAACCTTACCCATACCTCAAGAGGGTGAGGGAAAGAGAGAAAACCCTAATCCTTAAGGTCCTTAACAGAATTTGAGTTGAGAAAGGATGAACGAGATAAGAGAGTCCTAAAAGGTATCTTATTTCGATTCATACCCTAAGACTTTGGCCAGGCAGTCACACGGATCCGGGAGTCCTCGTATTCCGACTAGCGGTGCGGAGGAAAATATTGCCAGCCCCCGGTCGTGATCCTTTTCTAGACACCTCAGTCTTTCGGATAATCCTCTAATAACTCCCTTGGGTTCTACGGAATTTGTAAAATTTAATAATTATTAAAGATTAGATGAGGAACCTATGCTCTGATACCAATTGTAACGCCTGGGCCCACTGCCCAAGGCTCTAGTAGAGTTTCAGGAATGACGACTGGCCCCACAAACCACCACTAGCCTTAACTGCGCACTTTGTCCACACTGACGCGCAAGCCAGGATCAACTTCCCGACTGGTCACCCATCCTAGTACTACTCCAAGCCGAGCACGCTTAACTATGGAGTTCTTTAGTGATGGACTCCCGGAAAAGGAGGTGCACCTTGGTGATATGGGTAGTCCAATCATTCCTTTTAAGATCATGTTATCCTAGGCCTAAAACCTGGGATGTTACAAAACTCCTTTAGTAATCAATCTAAACATTGCTTGTGGACAAAACTCCTCTTCCAGGTTAAATCCTATGTGTGTGACCCTGCAGGTCCATTTCACGTTGGCAGTGAAAGTCCATAACACTTATGACTTCACAAGCAAAGACCGGTGCCTAGTCACACATCAGTGCTACCCAAGTGAAATAGAAAGTTGGAGAACAACTTTCAATCCTACAATCTGTGAATGGTCTTACATTGAATGTATAATTCCTTTGTCACTGATATCCTGAATGAACTCGAGGCATGGATCAGTCATCCTGTCAACGTTCATTCATTTCCTTGATCTTAGAGCATACCAAGTGAGATGTGTATGACATCAATATCACATATTGATTCACACGTGCATGCGCATGCCTTTCTCAATCCTACTCATCAAGTGGCCAAGGATATCAAACTCCCTCAGGAGGGACAAATCCCATATCTATCACTCACCCCTAAAAAGCCCCATGTGTCAAAGCCACCCAATCATCACCTTTATAACAACCCATGTTTCAGGACTGCGTTTGATGATGTCAAAGTGTACCCAACGACATGTGTTGAGTGTAGTGATTTTAGGTCTAAGAATCACACTCACCACCATCACTGTGAGAGCTGACTGTGACTACCAAGTCATGGTTCCATGTGTCACTCTCACGGTGGGTCTGTCTGGTACCTTGTTCTCTAACAAGTACCTATGTGCTTGGTTTGATATCTCTATATCATGACTAATGAGATTCTGTCATCAACCAACACACAATCTAGTCTTTAGTGTTATTGATGTCTCTGGTTATTTCCACAATAACAACCGACTAGGGACTAAACAAGAATGTATACTCTTAACATCTGTATGATCTCATCGTTTAGGTCCTCAACCCAAAAGCATACGTCATTGAGTAAAATTATTCTTTAAACATCTATCATGTTACACCATCATCTCAGAAATAGTTTAAACATATAGATCGGAAATTTCCTTTATTATTATTCAAATCATTTACAAAGTATCCCATTACAATCATCATATGACTTGCTCTATGGGCATACATACCAACAGACTCCCACTTGCACTTAGAGCCAGTCACCTTGGAATCTCATTCCTTGTGACCTAGCATGACCACCACTCTTCTACTGAGAAAGGGCCTTAGTCAGTGGATCAGCTATGTTGTCTTCAGTTGGTACTTTGCAAATCTTCACATCTCCTCGTTGTACGATCTCTCGTATGAGATGGAAGTGCCGCAGTATGTGTTTGGACCGCTGATGTGATCTGGGCTCCTTATCTTGTGCAATATCTCTATTATTGTCACAATAAAGCTCAATTGCATCACAGCTACTGGGAACTACACCAAGTTCAGAAATGAACTTCCTGATCCACGCAGCCTTCTTCGCTGCATGTAAAGCAGCAATATACTCGACCTCTGTAGTGGAATCGGCAATTGTTTCTTGCTTGGAACTTTTCCAGCTCACAACTCCATTATTAAGGCAAAATACAAATCCTGACTGCGATCTGTAATCATCTTTATCAGTTTGGAAGCTTGCATCAATGTAACCCTTTACGACCATCTCTTCCTCGCCGCCGTAAACAAGAAACTGATCCTTAGTCCTTTGCAAGTACTTGAGGATGTTCTTCACGGCTGTCCAGTGAGCATCCCCGGGATCTGACTGGTACCTTCTCGTCATGCTGAGAGCATACGAGACATCTGGGCATGTACACAACATAGCGTATATGATGGATCTGATGGCTGATGCATATGGGATCCCATTCATACGCTCCCTCTCTTCATAAGATTGGGGACATTGAGCTCTAGAGATGGTGAGTCCATGTAGCATGGGGATGTTGCTTCTCTTTGAGTTCTCCATGTTGAACCGCTTCAACACTTTGTCAATGTACGTGCTCTGACTTAGTCTGAGAAGCCTTCTAGATCTATCTCTATAGATATTAATTCCTAGAATGTAGGATGCTTCTCCTAAGTCCTTCATTGAGAAAGTATTCCCAAGCCAAGTCTTTAACTTCTCTAAGGCTAATACATCATTCCCCATCAAAAGTATGTCATCCACATACAATATGAGGAATGTGGTTGAGCTCCCACTAACCTTCTTGTACACACAAGGTTCATCTTCATTTTGAATAAAGCCAAACACTTTGACTTCTTCATCAAATCGAAGATTCCAACTCCGAGATGCTTGCTTGAATCCATAGATTGACCTTTGCAGCTTACAAACTTTATTGGCACTCTTTGGATCTACAAAACCTTCAGGTTGTGTCATGTACACATCCTCATTTATATTCCCTTTAAGGAATGCGGTTTTAACATCCATCTGCCAAATCTCATAGTCATAATAAGATGCAATAGCAAGCATGATCCTGATGGACTTAATCTTGGCAACTGGAGAAAAGGTTTCGTCATAGTCAACACCTTGAACTTGTCGAAATCCCTTAGCAACCAATTTGCCTTTATAAGTTTGCACGTTGCCATCCATGTCGGTCTTCTTCTTAAAGACCCACTTGCACCCTATGGGTTTTACCCCTTCGGGTGGTTCCACCAAAGTCCATACTTTGTTGGAGTACATGGATTCCATCTCGGATCTCATAGCCTCAAGCCATTTCTCAGAATATGGTCCCTCCATAGACTCTACGTAGGTAGTTGGATCATCAACTATGATCAACTCACCACCTTCCTGAGTCACAAGGTATCCAAACCTCTCAGGTTCAAGGTGGGTCCTACTAGATCTATGAGGTCCTTGTGTTACCCGAGGAGACTGAGATTCCACAACACCTTGTGAATCTGCATTTTCCTCTGGTACATCTACCGGTTCAATGTTTTCTTATTGGGCTTGAATCTCTTCAAGCTCTATATTCCTCCCACTGCTTCCTTTGGAAATAAATTCCCTTTCTAGGAATACAGCATCCCTGGCAACAAACACTTTGTTGTCAGTAGGGTGGTATAAGTAATATCCCCTCGTTTCCTTGGGATATCCAACAAAATAACATTTATCGGATTTGGGTCCAATCTTATCAGGAAACATTTTCTTGACGTAAGCCTCACAACCCCAAATCTTCATAAAAGACAAAACGGGATGCTTACCATACCATATCTCATATGGTGTCTTTTGAAATGATTTAGATGGTACACAGTTAAGTGTAAACGCGGCGGTTTCAAGAGCATAACCCCAGAAAGAAATTGGAAGATCAGCAAAACTCATCATTGATCGCACCATATCCAACAATGTGTGATTCCTTCTTTCAGACACACCATTATGTTGTGGTGTTCCAGGCGGAGTCCGCTGTGATACAATACCACGAGCTCGCAGAAGGTCCTCAAACTCTTGGCTTAAGTATTCTCCACCTCGATCGGATCGAAGTGCCTTAATACTTTTACCAAGTTGGTTTTGTACTTCATTCATGAAATCCTTGAACTTTTCAAGGGTTTCTGACTTATGTTTCATCAGGTACACATAGCCATACCTACTGAAGTCATCAGTGAAGGTGATGAAGTACTGATACCCACCTATGGCATTAGTTCTAAAAGGCCCACATACATCAGTATGTATGAGTCCTAATAGATCACTAGCTCTCTCACCTTTACCTGAAAAGGGAGTCTTGGTCATCTTGCTCAACAAACAAGATTCACATGTCTCTATTGATTCATAATCAAAAGAGTCTAGATAACCATCTTTATGGAATCTAGAAATGCGCTTCTCATTTATGTGCCCTAGACGACAATGCCAGAGATATGTCTTGTTTGAGTTGTTGAGTTTTTGCCTTTTGGTGTTTATGTTGTATACACTTGTCTCTAGATCTATCAAGTATAGACCATAAGACATTGGGGCACTGCCATAAAAGATCCCATCTTTAGAAATGGAACAATTTCCATTCTTAATAAGAAATTCAAATCCATCCTTGTCTAAACAAGAGACGGAAATGATATTCCTATTTATGGCAGGTATGTAATAGCAGTTCTTCAACTCTATTAGCAGCCCACTTGGTAGAGTTAACTCATAGGTTCCTACGGCACTGGTGGCAACTCTTGCCCCATTAGCAACACGTAGTTCAACCTCACCTTTCCCTAAAGGCCTACTTCTCTTAAGATCCTTCACATTTGAACAAATGTGAGATCCGCATCCGGTATCAAGTACCCATGATGAAGAAGTAGTAAAGTTAATCTCTATCACGTATACACCAGAAGTAGAGGTCTCTATCTCTGACTTCTTCTTCCATTGTTCCTTCCATCCTCTCCTTGTAGAAGAAATTGGTTTGGCGAGAGAACACTTCTCTCCCTTACCTTCTTTCTTCTTCACTAACACATTAAGCGTACATAGAGTGGATTCCAAGGCTCTTGGTATATCTGGATTATGCAGAACACTTCTCACAGTCCTCAACCAGTTATGGAATTTATTCTCAATTAATTTTCCCATTTTAAAAGATGATTCTTTTGCCATTCTACAAGAGAAAATTTGCATTTGTCAAAACTCCTTTTGATTTGATTTGAATAAATTTGACGATAGTTAATTAGGCCTTTAATTAATTACCGCTCCCACTATTTTGATTCAAGTTGATAGCCCTCACCATCAATTCGGAAGATTGCAACGTACAATCTTCTAGTGGGTCAAGATCCTGAAATCCTCTGAGCCATGGACCAGCTAGGGATGTCACCCACAACTCAGATCTCTCAGGTAGGCAACTCTTGCCAATTGCATCATATGCAACTCTTGAAAGATGTCATATGCAACTCTTTGCCATGTTCATCTCTATGCCTCAAGGTACTAGATCCCATCTAGATCACCTTGTTAAGTCTGACCCAAAGCCAACACGATGTATATGCACCCTGTTAGGGCAGACCCACACATTCATCCTTCACGCTTCTACGAGATATGGTCCTGGTCGATCCCGGATTGACTTTCCTTCTTTTGTTTCTAATTGTTATCGAATACCAATCCTTGTTCCAATCAAATTGGGCAAGTGAAACGCAAGGAAAATTCTCACCAATCCTACTTTCCCAAGTTGCTCGGTTGCACCAGTTGAATCATTCGTTTCAACCTTTGAAGCAATCGGTTCACCCTGATCTTGAGCCGATCGGCTCAACACTTGAGCCGACCGGTTCACCAAGCTCAGCCGATCGGTTCATCACATGATCGATCGATTGGGAGAGGAGATTGTGCAGAATCAGTCAATTGCGATTTCAATCAATCCGATACTCTAATCAATGCGTCTAACACCTTGAACATTATGATATTGAGCTATCGATTAAGTGAGTGTTTAATTGAACTAATAAACTCCTTTAGTAATCAATCTAAACATTGCTTGTGGACAAAACTCCTCTTCCAGGTTAAATCCTATGTGTGTGACCCTGCAGGTCCATTTCACGTTGGCAGTGAAAGTCCATAACACTTATGACTTCACAAGCAAAGAGTGGTGCCTAGTCACACATCAGTGTTACCCAAGTGAAATAGAAAGTTGGAGAACAACTTTCAATCCTACAATCCGTGAATGGTGTTATAGTGAATGTATAATTCCTTTGTCACTGATATCCTGAATGAACTCGAGGCATGGATCAGTCATCCTGTCAACGTTCATTCATTTCCTTGATCTCATAGCAGACCGAGTGAGATGTGTATGACATCAATATCACATATTGATTCACATGTGCATGCACATGCCTTTCTCAATCCTACTCATCAAGTGGCCAAGGATATCAAACTCCCTCAGGAGGGACAAATCCCATATCTATCACTCACCCCTCAAAAGCCCCATGTTTCAAAGCCACCCAATCATCACCTTTATAACAACCCATGTTTCAGGACTGCATTTGATGATGTCAAAGTGTACCCAATGACATGTATTGAGTGTAGTGATTTCAGGTCTAAGAATCATACTCACCACCATCACTATGAGAGCTGACTGTGACTACCAAGTCATGGTTCCATGTGTCACTCTCATGGTGGGTCTGTCTGGTACCTTGTTCTCTAACAAGTACCTATGTGCTTGGTTTGATATCTCTATATCATGACTAATGAGATTCTGTCATCAACCAACACACAATCTAGTCTTTAGTGTTATTGATGTCTATGGTTATTTCCACAATAACAACTGTCTAGGGACTAAACAAGAATGTATACTCTTAACATCCGTATGATCTCATCGTTTAGGTCCTCAACCCAAAAGCATACATCATTGCGTAAAATTATTATTTAGACATCTATCATGTTACACCATCATCTCAGAAATAGTTTAAACATATAGATTGGAAATTGCCTTTATTATTATTCAAATCATTTACAAAGTATCCCATTACAATCATCATATGACTTGCTCTATGGGCATACATACCAACAATATAAGTATCTAAATGAGCTAAAATTTATTATATAGTATGTACTTCTAATAATTAAGAATATCAACAGGTTAGATTTTTCAAATATTTATTGCATCTTCAAAAATCACTGAGGTGTACGGTGCCTCCGGTACACTCGAGTGTACACTAGCCTGACTCTCTCTCTCATATATATATATATATATATATATATATATATATATATATATATATATATATATATATATATATATATATATATATATATATATATATATATATGTGTGTGTGTGTGTGTGTGTGTGTGTGTGTGTGTGTGTATAAAAATACATGACTCGCAATAGTTGTTTCAAACTCATATGTCATATTTCCTAGTTTTAGGGGTGTATTAGGATTTGTATTAAAATTGGAAAACATCAAGAACCGCATTTTCTACTACAAATAGAATAGATAATTTAAAGTTACTAGTTTAGAAGAGTGATCATATCGATTTGAATTTTTGATATATTCTTAATTCTAGGTTCCAAAAGGTTGTATCATGTTTCAAATTTTATCATCAAATTCAAATGTACCTCATCATAATGCTTTCCTATTTTTATACATGGACGTAGGGACCACATTGGGATTTAAGTGAACTGGATCTACTTTGCACCCTTGTGGTGTTTGTGTAACTTAATATTGTTACTTTCCAACCAGGATGATTTTACTTCTCTGGGAACCATGTCAGTCCACTTCTACTACATTTGCAATTATCATTACCAAGTGGTGTGCCACTTGATCTTTTGAGCCCTTAAAGCCCAATATTTGTTCACAACTATTCAATATACTACATATGCATATGAAATACTTGATGTAGAATAAATCATTTTGTATTTTCCCTTGGAAAATAACTTTTCAATCATTTATTGCATTTTTTAGTTGAATTTAAAATTCATTGTTCGTTGTTGTCGTCTAAGAGATGTACAAAATAATTCAGGAAAATATTGTCCACATTTTGATCAAATCTTAACTTTTAACATGTAATAAACATAATGACTTGTGTCTTTATTAAAATGATTTTATAACCTTTCTAATTAAAGAAGAAGAAATGAAAAAGGAAACATTGTTGGATCCACTTATTTGTTCGCAAGACTTTCACACCATGCCAAAATTATTGAATCCAATGATCCAAATGTCTAAGAATAGAATCTTAATGTGTAAAGTAACATACTTTTACTTTTCAATAGTGAAGATGCATGACGAATGTAATTCAATTTTTAGTACTTGCATGGGACGAGAATATTTTTTTAGCTTTCAAGAGTATATGGGATAAAAATCTGATTAATTTCATTCCATTTGTTGTAATGGTCATATAAAACCTATATATAAAGGAATTATACAATAAGTTTCACAAGAGTGGACTCTATCTTAGCATCATGTAGGTAAATATGTTACAATATAGTATACTATTTGGAACTAGTTGTTACCTCCTTAACAATATTTATTATATGATTCCACAAGTATGCTTAGATATTCTTTCTTATGATGGATAGTAATGATGTTATGAAAGATAATTCCATGGTAATATATCATTGGAAATTATGATTCAACCATGAAAGATAAATGTGTATCTACTTATAAAATATAATATTACTTCCACTTAAGAAAAAATCATACTTACCAAATACAGTAGAGTTCAAATAAGCACATAACCGTCCAATACATATAAACATACTAACCAACTTTTTCTCATAGAAAAACAACTCAAACAATTAATATGGATGCTTGAATTAGAGTTTATTGATGAGAACAAACATCAACTTTAATATAATTAGCACATCGTTCTTGAATCTACTTCTAATGGAGAACCATGGGGAGAACAAATATAAGGCTTTGGTGGTACTTCCAGATCTTCACACTTTCCATCTAACATTTCGACTACCTTACTCATAGAAGGTCTTTCAGTGGGATTCGTTTGGATACACCACAATCCGATCAGTACCATTTTCTTTACTATTTGATGATCAAATTTATTATTTGTACTTTCACAAAAGTGAATGTTCCCATTTTGTTCAATTTGCTCATAAATCCATTGTGGGAAGTAGACACTATTCTCTATCTTTTCCATTTCTTTATTCTTTTGATTTCTCACTCCAACCATTTCTAGAACAAGCATCCCAAAACTATAAACATCAGATTTGCTAGAAACTACTCCAAAGTTACGTGAGAAAACTTCTGGTGCAATATATCCAATTGTACCCCTAGGAACAGTCATGGAAATTATACTCTCTTTTGAGGGACATAACTTGGCTAATCCAAAATCAGATATCTTTGGGTTGAAATCCTTGTCTAGTAGAATGTTGTGAGGTTTTATGTCAAAGTGCACTACTCTTGTGGTGCATCCTTTGTGCAAGTACTCCAAGCCTCTAGCAATCCCAATTGTAATTTTGTACATATCATCGAATTGAAGCGGATTTATTATATCAGAGTTGTTCATGGATAGGAACCTTTCCAATGAACCATTTGGAAGAAATTCATATACAAGGGCGTGTCTAGACCCTTCTGAGCAGAATCCCAATAAACTAACAATGTTCACGTGATTTGTCCTACCAATGCTTGAAACTTCATTAATGAATTCTTGCCCATTGGTCTTGGAATCATTCAGAACCTTCACTGCAACAAGTTCACCGCACTTTAGCTTTCCCTTGAAGACTTTACCATAGCCACCTTGACCTATTTTTTCTTTAAATGATCCAGTCATGTTTCTTAACTCTGAGTATTTAAACCTTTTCAATGAAACTGATGTGTACTCTTCAAGGAAGACTTCAATGTTCCTTGAGTCTCTTGTCTTTCTCCCCCAAATGGGGATAAGGATACACTGTTTTCTCTTTAGGAACAAAATTATCATTATTCCTCCAAGTAGTCCAACTCCAATTGCAATACCTAAAAGTTTTGTTTTTGAGGATATCAAAAGATTCAAAACCCAATCAAGCAAGTTGGTTGTAAAGGACATTTAATAAATCAAAGATAATAAGAGAATTTGAACTGATCTACACATTTATCCTTTCTTTACATAGACCTTAAAACACATACCTTTCCAAATGTAGTTTTTTCCATTTCTACCATTATATCTGTTAAGTTGTTATGTTTTTTTGCTATCATTGCTTACTTGTAACATATATATTATTAAATATATAAAATAAAGGCACAAAGAATGAATAGACATTGATGGGATATATACTTTTTATATTTTCAATGCAACTCTCATTAATAAATGAAACATATTGTGATTTCCCAAAAAAATAAGTTTCCGAAATTATATTAAAGAATTTGAATACCAAGTAGATGCATAATAACATCAGTTTGTGACCGAGTTGATCAAATGAGTGCAGTAAGAAACAATATTGCATCATTGTTTGATAGACAAGATTGATGTAAACTGTAACACAAATAGCTAAATAAAAACAATCTTCAAACTTATTGTTGATTTAACCATATCAATATTGTTTATTTTGTCTTTATTGCAGCTTGAGCATTTTGGATTTCATTTGAACTCTATTTGATGAAGTCATAAATTATATGTAACTCATTTTTGGAAATTCCAGTTCACTTCTTTGACTTAACTTGCATTCTTTTTCATATTACTAGTTGATTGAAATGTGATACTAAAAGTCCATATAAAGTGTGTTGATTTTTACTGTGTGATATAGAATCAAATAGGGATAGCAAAGATGTAATAAAAAATCAAAATGATAGATAATTCCATTTCTTTTTCAACCACAATAGCATCATTGTGTGGTCATGGTACATATGTTTGTTCTTCTAAAACCTATTCTAGGGTGGTGTTATTATAATTTAAATAACAATTCTATGGTTAAATTTTGAATCAGAATATTTTTTGTACTTTATATGTAAGAAGTATTGCAATGGTATTGATATATTAAGCTCTTGTACATATAGGTTCGTTATTTGATTCAATATACAATATTAAGTTTTAACATATTCTTTGAGTAATAATCTAATAAGCTATGATTTTATGACATCATGTTCTTTAGATCTGACTTTGTTTGTAGCATTGTGTGGAACAATTATAGTTTCAAGATGCAAATATATTTTGGAAACCACAGTGATATGGTGCATTTATGCTATATAATATTTTACAGTAGAATATGATACTACAGTATAGTTATGAGATTGACAATAAACTATATCGACACCACTACTATTCTTAGTCTTAAATATTTTACATTTATTATTATATGATATTGAATAAATTTGAATTAGGAGTGTTTCTTAGAACTAGTTTTTTGTTCATTTTAAGAGATAACTCAAGAGTGGTATTTATGTGTATCTCAATAACTTTTAGGAAGTCGGTGAGCCAAATTTCTCACTTTTTTTAAAATCAATCATGAAAAATGTATAAGGAACTAGAGCTCATAAGTTTTTCGGAAAAATTATGACAAACCAATTGGAGTTTAAGTGTATAACAATATTCAAGTATAACATTGATCAATGATGATCGTAATCTTTGAGGGTACGGTCAGGATTTCATCGTTTTTAATTGCTAATTTAAATACTTTTTAATTGCATTGAATATTATAATGGAATGTGTATAATACATACTTTCAAGATAATGAAATGTGCATCAACTCTCTTTTTAGAATGAAAAGATGCTAGGGAAGCCGTGGCGGCAGTCGAGGTGGCCGTGGTGGAGGGCTCTTTGACCCCATACAAACGTCTGATACCCACCCTACTAGCATCGATGTAGTCGACTCATCTGCTATTCCAATCTCTGGAGAGGACATCACCATGGAAGCGGCTGGGAATCCTGCTACACCACCCCCACAGTCCTACAAGGACGCCATGCAAGACCACTCAATGAAAGCCCCCACAGTGTTAGCCCAGGTCTCGCCTGATCTCCTGATGGAGATGGACATCAGAATAGAGAAATCTAGGAGTATTCCCTCGATCATGATCAACCCAGCTACTTTGCTTCCCCTCCTGGAACCCTAGAAGTATGGTGTGGTTATCAAGGTTATAGGCACAAACGTAAGCTTCAATGCTCTCATGAACTAGATTGTGATGATTTGGAAATTGTTTGATGCTTATAGAGCGATTGATTTGGATAAGGGATACTATATTATCCAATTATCCAACAATGATGATTTTGTTCGCATTATGACTGGCGGACCATGGATGATATTTATCCATTACTTGTCTGTTCAATCTTGGTCCAAGGATTTCAGACCCTCAGATCCTATCCCGTGTAAGTTAGTTGTATGGGCAAGAGTTGTTGACCTTCCAATCTACTTGTTCCAAAACCAACTTCTATCTAGCATCAGAGATCTGATGGGGAAGACTACCAAAATCAGCACCACTACCCAATCCGGACATCGAGGTAAATTCGCACGTATCGCGGTTGAGGTAGATGCAGCAAAGCCTCTCCTTCCTGATATCATGCTCGATGGTGAGAGATACAGAATTGAATATGAGAACCTCCCGACATTTTTCATGAAATGTGGCAATCTCAGCCATGCAGCGGGTGACTGCACTTTTGTTCCATCCTTCTCTAACACTGCACCATCTACTTCCTTGTGCGTCCCTCTGTCAACACCCTACATGGCAGATATCCATGCCAAGATTCCTGAAAGGAAGAACCAAAGTGCAAGGAAGACAACTTCTCAGGTAGGCATGACGTCCAAAGAAAGGCCAGTGTCAGCCAAGATAGACGACGCGCCTAAGCAAGAAGGAGAGAATGTGGCTGCTCAGGTCGGTGACTCTAATAAGGGTGACTGGGAAACTGTAAAGCATCGCAAACAAAAGAAGAAAATGACACAACATCAAAAAACTAATGCGGCCCCCATCGTTGGCCTCCCTTCTCAAGTGCCCAAGCCAGTCCCAGCGGCCAAAACTCTGACCACCGACAACACGGTTGTAGTGTTGGTGGACAACGAAACATGTGACGGCAGGACCAGAGAAGGTCTCATAGATTGATTCTGTTTCCAAGACAATATACCCACCTCATCTTCCTCATCACCCTCGGCTTTCATCTTAAGGAACCATGCATGAGGCAGTGGGGTCATCCTTCACCTTCGAAGGGTAGTCTACCAAACAGTTAGTCATGGCTGTGAGCACAAGAAAGGTAAGTTGGCCCAATTTGTGGATAACGTTGATTTCACTACAAACACCAAGAAGTCACTGTTGTTCGACATAGACGATCCTGGTGAATTTATGGAAATGTCAGTTGTGACCTCTGGTCTCCTTGTTGCCATCAATTAAGTGGATTCTCAGCTCCATCCATATATCTTATTTTTATGACTAACATTATCTATTGGAAAGTCCAAGGAGCTGTCTCCAAGGACAAATTAAATCTTCTCAAAGAGTTCAGAAAGAGATACAAACTCCATATTCTTGTCATCATTGTGCCTCGCTATAGTGGGCTTAAAGCAAACAATATTATTAAGAAGCTCGGTTATGCATCCTCTCACATAGTTGAAGCATTGGCTTTTTCCAGTGGTATATGGGTTCTATGGGACAATGGTAGATGTACTGTTGACATTCTTCAAAGTCATCGTAAATGTTTCCATTGTCAGATTAATAATTCTTAGTTGATTACTTTGGTCTATGGTAGTCCTAATCCACAAAAAAGGGACTTGTTATGGCATAGAATTGTAGGCATGTCTTCCCATATTAATGGAGCATGGGCTCTGGTAGGCGACTTTAATACAATGCTTGATATTTATGAGAACCAAGGCAAAGTGAGGTTTTGACTGTTGTTCCAGTCTAAATTTTAACTCTACTCTCCATAATTGTAGCTTGAAGGAAATGAAGTCTTCCAGGAATCAGTTCACATTCAAAAAAGGCTACCTTTTTGAAAAACTCGACCGAGTTGTTGCCAATCTAGACTGGCTATCTGTAGAGGAAGGGATGGACATCACCGTCCTCCCACGCATTTATAGTGACCATAATCCTATCTTGATTGCAAGTCGAAATAGCCAACAGAAATGAGGCCTTCATTTCAAAACCAAAATGAGTTGGAGTCTCATCCCCGAGTTCAAGTCTGATCTTCTTCCTGTTTGGGATGGATCATTTCCTTTTCTGGATGCCTTATCTTCCTTCACACCTAAAGTGGTCAAGTGGGAAAATAACTGCATCAAGAAGCAACACAAGAACAAAGATATTATCATTCGCAAACTCAATAATTTCTAGGTACATCCCCAGTTTGTCAATTCGATTTCTAAACAAATGCTTTCAATAGAACTCCAGGAATAGCTCAATGCTATTCTTCTATAGGAGGAAGATGACTGGAAACAGCAGGCAAATATTAATTGGATACAATATGGGGATGGCAATAATAAGTTCTTTCACTCCTACATCAAAGCACGCTGACATCATAACAAAATTTTTAGAATCAGGAGTATGGATGGCGAATGGATTTCCTCCCCGTTACCACTCATGAACCATGTGCGTGACTTCTTCTGTAATCTCCTCACCCCCGATATACATCCGCAGGTCCATAATGCCACTATTTGTCGTTACACTGGATCCTTTCCTACTCTTACCCTTGCTGATAACATTGGGGAGGTCCCAACTGCAAATGAGATCAAATCGGTTCTCTTTTAGATGGCCCCTTCCAAAGCATCGGGCCCTGACGGTGTGCACAATGAATTTGTGCAATCAAACTGGAAGCACCTTGGCGGCTCTGTGATATCCACAATACAGGCTGCATTTCAATCTTGTAGCATTGATTCTCACCTAGTTGACTCCTTGATGGTACTCATTCCCAAATGTAGCTCCCCACAAAGCTGCTCCGACTTGCGCCCGATCTCACTTAATAATTGTTGCTTCAAGCTTATATCTAAAATCATTATTGAATGCCTAAAACCTTATCTGGGCCCCTAGGTCTCTGTACACCAGTCCAGCTTCATTCTAGGAAGATAGATTAGCGATAATGCTCTCCTTATTCAAGAAATAATCCACTCTATGAAGTCTATGTGTGGGAAGAAGAAAGTGGTGGCTATCAAGATTGATCTATCCAAAGCTTTTGATCATATGAACTGGCTTTTCATTCAGGATACAGTTCACAGGACTAGCTTACTAAGCAACATTTGTACACTGATTATGCAAATCATTACCTCCGGGCATACTTCTATCCTATGGGAGGGTGCCCCTCTCGAACCCTTTAAGTCCAAGCAGGGGGTTCGTCAAGGGGATTCAATCAGCCCTTATATCTTTGTTCTGTGTATGGAACGGATTAGTCAAGCCATCTCTCATGCGGTTGCTGAAGGGAGTTGGAAGCCCATTTTCTGTCCAAAAATGGTGTACCTCAGTCTCACGTTATGTTTGCAGATGACCTTCTTCTTTTAGCAGAAGTTTCCTTAGGACAAGCATCATCCATGAAGAAAATCCTGAAGGAGTACGCCTCTGTCTCCGACCAGATTATATCTAGGGAGAAATCTCAGTGCTTCTTCTCACCCAACACAACTACAGTAGAAAAGAATTCTTTCTACCAGCGCATGGGCATCCCTAGTACCATTGACTTGGGCCACTACCTTGGTGTCCCCATTCTTCACAATAGGCTCAACAAGCAGACACACTCGTCTATTCTCCAGTCCATCAGGAATAAAATGGACAATTGGTCAGCTCATCATCTGTCACTTACAGGCCGCATTACCCTAGCAAAGTGCTCATTACAATCCCTCCCATCTTATACTATGCAAACTGTCAAGCTTTCCCCTACCCTCTATGATGATATCAATAGCCATATTCGCCAATTCATATGGGCTGGAGGCTGTGACACACGTAATATTTTGTTGGTCTCGTGGCACAAAGTGTGTAAACTGAAAGATCTGGGTGGCTTGGGTCTAAAGGACGCAAGAACACATAATTCATCCCTTATGCTCAAGAATTTTTGGTAATTTATGAACAGCCCAAGGTGCCTTTGGGTTCATGTTATGAAGGACAAATACATGAAGAACGGAGCCATCTCTAGACATTCTGTGTCTCCCGCTTGGTCCTTTATTAAAAATCATCTTCCAATGGTTGAATGATTCTTCCACAAAACTATTAACTCTGGGACTAATACTAATGTATGGCGAGATAAGTGGTTAATGGTGAAATCCATCCTCGACATTGACCCTACTATCGTCATCCACAAGTATCTCGAGGACCTATCGGTAGCCTCTATGGCTCAGGCTAATGAAGGATGGGATTGGGATTTCATTCAGACTTACCTTCCAATAGCTTCTTGGCCATTTATTCAGAATACCACACTACCTTCAGAGCAGGCCAGTATAGACACTTGGTCATGGCCCCTGGACGTTAAGGGAGAACTATCCACCAGTACAACATATACGTGGATGTAGTCATTCCCAGCACCTAGCTCGCTGAACAACTAGAAAGCTATATGGAACTCTTATCTACCTTTGAAATACAAAACCTTTCTATGATTGTTCAAACACCAGGCCCTTGTTAATAATGTAGAAAAGACACGCAGACATATTATTGATGATGATAGTTGTCCTGTCTGTAAGAATGCCATAGATTCTCTAAGTCATTGCCTACGTGACTGTCCAACCAGTAGCCAGGTTTGGATAATCCTTAGTATGATTGATAACTTCTTCAACATGCCTGATCTTGAATGGATTGAATACATCCTTTACAGTAAGGTCAATCCGGACTAGTTCATCATCCATTGTATTGGTTTTTGGTCCCTATGGCAAACCCGCAATGAATCCACCCATGGTGGCCGAACTCAACCTCCTTCTGTGATGGCTACCTTCATCAAAGAAAGGTCCAGGTTTATAGCTCTTAACTGTAAAAAATCTCCTGCCCAAGGTAGCATGCACTGGAAGTTCTCCAACCCTCATCCACCAATGAGCCAACACTTTGTCTTTGTGGATGCTGCTTTCTAGAGCCATTCGCAAAGAACATGTTACATCCTTCAAATTTGTGGATTTCAAGCCTAAATGAAATTAGGGAACATATAGTAAAGAAGAGTTTTGAGGATCATGGTGGATGATTCCAAACCCTAGATTCATAATAAATGTTCAATGTAAGTTAATAATGAACATTAAATATATGTGATCATATGAGGCTAATATAAGATGCAATGGTTCTCAAATCCTCAAGTTTGGTAATTAGGAATGTGACTAATCTCATGGAGCCATTGGAAGGCCCAAGATGTGGTTCATGGGCCTTAGGGTCACTTTTGAGCCCAAGTGAATAATTGGGGGTTTACATATGGGTCCTGGAGATATGTTTCGGATATTGAGGAGACTCGTGATTATAATAAGATTCAGATAATTCTGTGATAATATATATAGCGGTTTATTGTCCCATAATTTGAGATAAATAGAGGTTATTACATGGCTTTTAGGACTCTCATTGGAAAGGAGTCCATTTACCTTTAAGAAGGAATATAATGCAAGTAGTTGTTTTCTTTCCTTGGCAATCACGTATGGAAACACCTTCCCAAATTGGGTAGTTTGTGACTCACGTTGGATTTCACTCAAGAATATGTATAAGGGAGGTTTCCTCTTCTAATCAGGTCTCTCCCTCCCATCCACGAGTTTATAAGGAAAGGAACCAGACTCTACCTATTCCTCTCTCCGATGTAACCCTTAGGGTTTCTCTAAGGTTGTATATATATAGGGAACACGGGCATCCCTCTCGTGGCCATGGAGGATATGGCTAGACATGGAAGTGATGATGATACTCCCGGTGTTCAAAACTTTCTTGAACAGATCTCCAAGGCTGGGTGTAGGGGGTGATGGCGAGCTGGGAGGCTTTGCCGGAGAGGAGGCGTGCCAGGCGTCATGGCTCATCGTTGGTTGCTTCTGTGAGACCTCCCATATTTGGCGTGATGAAGAGGATGACCTCAAGCTTGAAGGTGTATTGTTTTCATCCTCGTCCTTACTGACCTGGGTGCCCTCGACGCATCCCAGCTCAAGGGCAAGATAGGCGCATCCCCAAGAAAGGTGCTCAGCCCCTTGACAAGCCACCACAGACCAGGGGTGGGGAGGCATCAAGCTCAGAAATGTGTGATGCACAAGCCGACGTTGGAACACATATGGGGAGGGAGTCACCCTGACGAGAGAGGAAGGAGACGGTGCTATTCATCTATCTATAGATGAGAGACAAACATAGATGGAAGAAGATTGGGGGACGAGGGAGGATGAGTAGGCCAGAGGTAGAACCTGGGTGGCAATGCAACAGTCTGCTGATGGGAAGTCAAATGCCCATGCATTGCACAAGAAAGGATGGAAAGGAAGCAGTGACGAGCTCTACAAGAGGGAGATGTCTCGACATAGCAAGGATCCTGGTACGAACATGAATCCATAGATGTGCACACTCCCTGAAGACCCTGGACGCAGGGGGACACGACAACGGACCAGCCTGATCCAAGGTTTCGACAGGGAGAGTAGGACTCTCTATCACCTACTGTTTAATTCTCTAACTAATAGGTAGTCGTCGCGCGCTTAAGGTGTGCCTACATGTCCGGATTCACCATCTTGTGCGACTCCTCGAGAGCCAGGGGCACGGTACCAACCGCCCTGGTCGACGCACTGCGACGCCAGATGCAAGAGCGGGCTGTGTCATGAAAATGGAGGTAGAAAGAGTGAAAGTACTCATCTATGAGAGGAATCCAAATGAAATATTATAAGAACCTGAATATGCTTCCTATTCCAAAAGTATATGCAATATGTGTTGTTATATGATTAGTAGAAAGGAAGATCTAGATTTTCTTTAATATGATGCTTAATTGAGTAGATCAGGTTATGTTGAGCTAATACCTGATCTTGTCATGTCGAATAAGGAAATCCATGATAATGATGAATAATTGGCAGTTGTAGATTAATAATCCTATACATGATGTTTTAGGGTTTTAAAACCAATGTTGACATCTTAGTATGATCTAATGTTGATAATGTGATCTAGATATCAGGGATAATCTAATATGCTTAAATTGATGATTAGGGTTTAACCTAATATGCATAACTGGGTTTGTAATCATAGAAACTATGATATGGTGGAATTAGGGTTTGTAACCCTAATCCCTAGTCCAAATGTGAGATAACCCAAACCCTAGTTTAGGAGTGCATCTAGATCTGATTAATGTAATCACAATACATGGTGACACATATGTAGTATGCATGTTTCAGATACTATTGATTATATGCTTGATTTCTTGGATGTTTGGATACACTCTTAAAGTGCATATGATATTATGCATGGTTTCTGTAATGGCATAAGGTATGTGGTTACGCTTACGAATACATGTATCGAATTTCAAGATTGTCGATGTTTCTTGATGAGGTTGAATGACAATTAAACTGCTTGATTGTTTATTTAGTTCTTGCAAATTATAAAGTTCCTATGAGTATCGTGTGAAGTAAATAATAATATTATGAACCATGGGTTAGACAGATCTTAAGGGTAAGGCACACGAGCCCTAGAGGGACAGTTATTACACCTGAGGTAGTTGACCAGATATGGGTTAGAATATGAAAACAAGTTTATGTCCTTATTTGCAAGATAAAGATGTTTGCTTCTATGTTACTTGTGATTATTGTTTGAACCCACATACCAGTATAGCAATATATTGACCACGTATTTGTTTGTCAACATTTTAGGTATCAAATATACTTGATTCATTGACAAAGAGGGTACAAATAGAGATGTTGAAGACACTACAGTTTAGTCATGAAGGTTTAATCTTAATGGTTTATCTTCACACATGTAAAAGTTAATTCTATTTAAAAGTTATGTAACTCCTTAGAGGAGCTTTTTATGTAAACATGTAAATATTTGATCATTAATGGAAATTGTTTACTATTTTGTATTATTTCATGAATCTGATCCTAGAATTTACAATTAACGATATGTGACTTTAAGATCTTTTAGACACTCAAAAGTGTGGGTCGTTACGGAATAGGTCTGGGAGTTCATGTCATAAGCAAGCAGGGAAGATGCATCACTGGAAGGGGAAGCTCTGGCCTTGCCATCTCTTCCTTAGAAGTGGAAATAAAGGCCATCATTTTCACAGATCAACTCTGCATGGCCAATAACTGGTGTTCACCAATTATCCTTTCAGACTCCACTTCAGCTATTGATGTGCTTAAAGACCAAAACATCATCATCAATAAACTTGAGCCTTTGAGAAGAGAGTTCTACCACACAATCTCCTCATTTCCCTATAACAAGCACCACCAAATCGACAGCCAAATTGTTACGAATTATGTGGAATAATCATAAATAATGGGTTCACAAAAATCACTAAAAACTAAAACCATTTTGCAAAGAGATCCATTTCTTGGAAAACTTCTTAATGAAAGAACCAAAACTTTATATACATCAAGATTCACATTGTACATACATTGTACCATCTCATCTCGAGGAATAACATATAACATTTGCTTTACCAAAACATATACTAAAGCAACATAAAACCTCGAAGCATACAAGCAAAAATCTCAGATTGTTCATAAAACCTTCACGTACTAAATTCAAGGACCTGAGAGTACAGAGACGACACATAGGACTTCTATGTACAAGACACGACAAACAATACACTCAACCTGAGATGTTACTACTGTCCCTACTATTATAGTCCTTCCTCTGCGGAACAATCTCTACCACCTCATTCATGTCCACCTAAAAAAATTTGTGGATCCCACGGGGTGAGACAATTGTCCTAGCGAGAGATATAACGCTCTGCCAACAATGTTATTATCACAGATAAATAGTATTAAACTGAGCAGAGGTTCTTTTATATTACTAAGCAAGGTTAATGTGATGAAGTGAACTTTTAGGGTTCTAAATATCCAATTGCATAAGTGAGATCATAATTTCAGGATTCAAATGACTTTTAAGTCAATATACTTTAATGTTTATGTGGACATCATGGATGCAATCCCTGAGTTTATGCCCTTTTGAGGTATTTTATTGATTGGTCAAATAAAAGAGTTTTGATTCCAACTTATAATAGAATGAATATTGAGTGGTTAGGAAGATACGCTCAAAGTTTCAGGAATATTGGATGTTCCTATAAGATGATTTTGAAGTTCAAAAATGATAAGATTATGTGTATTGATGTATAGCTAAACAATGAGTTGTGATTGAAAACTAGGGCTTGAATCCAATGAGATGTCTTGCTGCCCCTTTCTAATGTGCATGGACTAGGTGTTCCTTTTAGAAGCCTGGATCGACTTTGAGGAGAGTTGATCTTGACCTTTATTTTAGACCTGACGGGTGAACTTTGTCCTCGATCTCGTGTCTGGTGGGAGATCATGGGGTTAGAAGCGACCACTAGCCAACCCATCATCCCACGTCATGTTCGTGGCCATATGGAGAAAATGGAAATAGTAGTTGTCTTCCGCTACACAAGGAAGTGGAAAGACCTATCTTTCAAAACCTACATAGCAGAGAAGAGGGAGTCCTAACTCCTCTGTTGTACTGATTCTCCACCCAAATCCAAAATATGGAAGGTGAGGGAAGAGAGGATATGAGCACCAACTACCACAAACCAGATCTGGTCATGGCTATAGCAGAGAGAACAAGACAGATCTTGGTGCTGATAGTGCCGAACGGAAGAGTGAGAAGGAGCTATGTCAAGCCCTAGCTCCAGTTGCCAATGATGCTGATGAAGGATCCACCATGGAGATGGACTGGTTGCTAGGATCTGGAAGTTGCATACGAGGTCCATTGCCATTAATCCAGGACATGACGATGGCTCACAGATGGAAGTCAGCTTCGAGCGGGCAGATAAAGAACTGAGAAGGAGAACCCAAGCACATGATTAGAGCCGGGTGAGGGGAAACGGAGGCCGAATGCTCGCCGAAAACCTTTCCCATGGTAGCAGATCGCACCCAGAACTGGATGGACGACGACGTTGAATGTGAGAGAGAAAGGAATAGGGATACGCACAGAGGTGTCGACCACAGTGGGCAGCCGTTTTCCTCACCAGAGACAAGTTGTGCGTCGGCAGCTTCATGGGGAGGATGGTCTGGAGATCAACCTCTCGCCGGCTTTGATCTGTGTGGTGGTGGCATGGAGCCAGGGTATGTCCACTTTTGCTTCATCGATGTACAAGCAGCCACTCCAGGTGAGATCCTTGAGTCTGTGAGGAGGAGGAGCCAGCAACAAAACTTTTACTCGCCGAAGGTGGACCAGGTGGAGACGGCTGCGGCACACACATAGACTTTGTGCGAGGAGAAAGATCACAGGAGTCTGTGATGGAGTGAAAGAGGGATGAACTGGGTCTGCAGCCTTGAACCAGACTAGAACAAACGCGAACCGCCCCAACTAAGCAAGCAAAGGAGCTGCGCAGCCCTAGAGACACGTGGCGGCCCACAATTGGCCCGAAAAAGGTAAAATCCCTAAAATTCTTAGTTCGTATATAATTCATAGAAAATTGCACGATTATCAGAAAAATACAAATAAGGTACCAAATTGATCAAAAAAATGCATAGAACAACATGGAAGCATAATATCACAGTGATCTCAGTGATATTTTATTAGTTGTGAAATGCTTAATTGATAGATAATAAATATCAAACATCGACCTAAAATTATGAGAAAATACCAGTAAATCACAAATAATATATGTAATCTATCAGATGTCAGTAATCATGATGTTGATACACGAAATCATGTAATTTGCTTCATATGGCTATCTAGGGCTAATAACCCTAAATAAAATGAAATTAATACATACATGCTCAATAAATGATGAAACTCACAGAAAACCCTCATATCAGTAACGAGAAGATATTATGTAAATATGACATCAATTTTGTACACAAAATTCATGTTATAGGAAGAGCACCCTTAATACATGTGATGTAACCCTAATTTGAGTAATGCATGTAACCTAGGGTTAATATGTATAAATAATATTATAGAACCTAATATTCAGATTAAGTATCCTAATCTGGAATATAACATCAGTAACAATGAGAAAACCTTTATATGAACTCGACTAAGATGATAAGGATCTGATGATGGTACATATGATCTTGTCTTTATCAGGGTTTGACCTGGGATACATAGTTGACTCTTGGATATATGTGATGATTAAGTTTATCTCTTTGGAAGGTACGCCATTACCTCTTACTTGGCTTATTATATAATATGCTTGTGTTATATGTGTAGTGAAATACTTGGAACATGATATTGGATGAGATGATTGTTCTTGTATGATATGTTGCATGATTCTCCATACTTATTGCTATGAACACATCAATTATAATATAAATGTTCCATCATAAGATAGCTCATAAACCACTCGGTGGTAGAGCGCATGCAAAATGATCACAAACCACTTGGTGGTAGACCATATGATGTTTGTATAATGATCATAAACAACTTGGTGGTAGATCATAAGGCCTAAAGACGTCAAAGCCACTTGGTGGCAGACGCACGAGATGTATGATGGAAATGTGCTTAAAATATGTGTTCTCTTTTTCTAATGAATATATTTGTGCAAGTATACACTTTTCTTATATTCTTCTGTTACTGCCAAGTATTAGCTTTATCTTATTGCCAAGATATGATGAGAGGTATATAAAAGACACGTAGGCGTACTCAGTACAATATTCTTGAATATTGTGCTGACGTGTACCACATGTAATCTTTTGTTTAGGTTGTGGCTTGTGCTCTTGAAGATCCAAGATAGTTGAGAGTTGTGTAGCGAGTTGATGTACAGGTGGACTTGTTGTCTTAAGATCTTGTAGTTTAGTCGTAGTACATGTATATGTATAAGTTTGTTGTTCAATATGTAATATCAAAAGATGTAACAATTCATGTTGTAATTATATGTTGAATGGTGAACATGTGTTGTATGGTTTTATTATTGTTCATGTGCATGTGCTACTAATTGTTTCCTTTTGACTTCCTCTGATTTTCTTCTTCTTAGCCTTGTGTGGGATGTTTAAATTGGGATTCTCACTGAGGTGAGGGTTTTCAATTTGGATGTCACACATCATATTAAGTTTTAAAAAATCCGGGGACGTCACAGTTAATCACTGTGGATAAGCAGATTAGAACATTTCTCATCTTTTAAAGCATTGTAATTGTCTACGATAGCGTAGTAAATCATCTATTCACTTTATAAGAAATATGAAGAACATGTGTATCATTTACCCATCATATTATGCCAACATCTCACGCTTATCCTGTGATAATATTATCATGGTATGATATCAATGAATCATTCTCATTTCTATCTGTTGGCCTCAGCCAATTTGCAAACCAGGTATTGATCTTATAAGATTTCAACCAAGTATTGGATTATACCAATCTTGAGATCACAGCCATGTATTGGACTATGCCAATCCTGATAGAATTCAGCCAGGTATTGGATTGTACCAATCCTAAGATCACATCCAGGTATTGGACTCTGCCAATCCTGATAGAGTTTAGCCAGGTATTGGATTGTACCAATCCTGAGATCACAACTAGGTATTGGACTCTGCCAATCCTGAGAGAGTTCAGCTAGGGATTGGATTGTACCAATCTTGAGATCACAACCAGGTATTGGACTCTGCCCATCCTGATAGAGTTCAACCAGGTATTGGATTGTACCAATCTTGAGATCACATCCAGGTATTGGACTCTGCTAATCATGATAGAGTTTAGCCAGGTATTGGATTGTACCAATCCTGAGATCACAGCCAGGTATTAGACTCTGCAAATCCTGATAGAGTTCAACCAGGTATTGTATTGTACCAATCCTGATATCAAAGCTAGGTATTGGACTCTGCCAATCCTGATAGAGTTCAACCAGGTATTGGATTGTACCAATCCTGTGAGATTACACCCAGGTATTGGATTGTACCAATCCTGTGAGATCATTTTGAGAGTACATCCAGGTAATGGATTATACCAATCCTATGAGATCATGGCTATATTGCTAAGGATTCCATAGGAGTTGGAATTATCAATCCCTTAAACTCATCACTAAATACCACATCACCTTTATTAGCCATTATACCTCAGTGGAACCATCATACACATTCACATCCTTTATGTGATACAAGTATTCCTCATATCTCATTTTAGCATATTAAAAACACTATAGCCCTTATTTTTCTATAACCATAATGCATGTATGACCACGATTTCATTATTATCTTTGTAACCATTTATTTTTATTATTAT
Organism: Alisma plantago-aquatica; assembly: GCA_963693085.1. Lineage (NCBI taxonomy): Eukaryota > Viridiplantae > Streptophyta > Magnoliopsida > Alismatales > Alismataceae > Alisma > Alisma plantago-aquatica. The sequence continues at coordinate 601,034,059 of OY856414.1, read as the reverse complement.
GTTACAGGTATCCCAGTCCCCTGGTTTATTTTGAACATTATCATCTCTTACATTAATCTCTAGATCATGAGACTTTTATAAACATCTTGTCACCTCTCACTAGGCAACAACTATTCACATGGCTCACAAGGCCCATTAAACATCTTGTCACCTCTCACTAGGAAACAACTATTCACATGGCTCACAAGGCCATTAAACATCTTGTCACCTCTCACTAGGCAACAACTATTCACATGGCTCACAAGTTCATTAAACATCTTGTCACCTCTCACTAGGCAACACCTATTCACATGGCTCACAAGGTCATTAAACATATTGTCACCTCTCACTAGGAAACAACCATCTCTAGGTCATAAGACCTATATAAACAATATACTTGTTGTATAAGTATTTCACATATCTCACAAGGTTTATGCAATAAGAGAAATACAACCTTCCCATTATTAGGATTAGGTTTTCTATTTATAGACAAATAGGGTTTCAAGTTCATATTATCAATCCAAACCCTAATTCATTGCTCCACACATCTAGCAGCATACATTGTATCATAAGTATTCAATCATACTTATTTATTCTCATCATTTATCATTAAATGATTATCAACTCAAAGTATGAGTTTCTCTCTCATCCTCACTAGGATATTGATTACATCATACTTTATTAACTTGGATTAACCCTTTCTCAAAGGTATGTTACCCTACACTTATCAAAGTGCATTAAACTCTTTATGTCTTAATGTATCATTTGACATAACACACTACATGTGTCACTCAAACAAGTATATTGAATTGAGGTACTTCCACCCTATCGGGCAAAGAGGTGTGTGCTTGCTTCCATATCAGGTAAAGAGGTGTGTGCTTGCTTCCATATCGGGTAAAGAGGTGTGTGTGTGCTCCACACCATATTGGGCAAAGAGGCGTGTGTGTTTCACACCATATTGGGCAAAGAGTTGTGTGTAGGCTTCACACCATATTGGGTTAAGAGGTGTGTGTATGCTTCACACCATATCGGGTTAAGAGGTGTGTGTATGCTTCACACCATATCGGGCAAAGAGGTGTGTGTATGCTTCACACCATATTGGGCAAAGAGGTGTGTGTGTGCTTCACACCATATTAGGCTATTCATCATCTAGGGTTTCATCACCATATTGGGTTAGAAGTGTATATATGCTCACCATATTGACCTTGAGGTGTATGTGTGTGTCACCATATCGTGCATAAGGTTTATGCTCATCACCATATCGTTCTAGAGGTGTATAACCATCATTATATAGGGTTTCAACATCATATCAGGTAAGAGGTGTATCCTTCAACACCATATCGGGTTAGAGGTACTTCAACCCAATATCAGTTTGCACCATGATGATGTCATCATCATCAACCTCTAGACTCTCATTCTTACTGTTCTAGTTCATGGACAACAGTCCTAGGTTACTATTAGAGCTCATGGATACATCAATTATGCAAGAAAATTCTATTTGAAACTATATCATTTATCTAAGCAAATATTGATGGTAAATAATAACATAATTGAGTTCAAGTTATATAACCTGCCTCAAGAGAAACTTCAAAGTTCCAAGCTCGAAAGCTTCACATTCCCAAGGTTGAAGATGAGCTTATCAAAGGTCCAAGGCTTGAGTTCCTCAACACCATGCCTGATACTTCACCACCTATGCATGATACCAAGACTCTATGCACGATATCTAAGAGCAAGGGGGTGATAGATTTCAAAAAATTCCACTTATGGGTGAAAGGAAGTGTATATATACTTGAGGTTCATGAAAAAGTGTGTATATGAGGTATCATCTTTTTAAGCTACTAGGTGCCACATGTCCATGCATGGTTGACACTTGTCCTTGCATGCACTCATATTTATATTGACATGCAAAACACTTGAGGATAATCTAGAGATGATATTTTGGCCATTACTTATCTTGTTGGATAAGTTATCTCAACTCAATCACCACTTTATTCACAACCCGATACAACTTTTCTAAGGAAGTTTTAAACCAATACACTTCACCTCCTTGAGGTTCTTATCTTTTCATGGACAAGTCCAAGAGTTCACAAACCGATGTGAGACTCCCTCTATGACTCTATGGCCGATAGGCATTCTCATATGGACTCTACAACTCGATACAAGTTTAAATTAGGGTTTCACATTCAACACTTTCTTGGTCTTTTCATCACCAAGAGTATCACACTCAAATATGATTCAAACATGGTACCTCCTTCTTTATATCTAATATAAAATATACTAGTAGGGAGTAGGGACACTCTAGAGGTGGTAATTTGCATATCAACCCTACATTTTGGGTAATTTACAATTTGTACCAGAATTGGTGCACAAGGCACTGGCATTATTCAAACAAGTTCAAACTTGGAATTTAGGATATCCACAAGCCACCACCTTGTATCATTCTATCTCTAATGATGCTAAAACACATGAGGTATGTTCAACATATGACATATTGCAATATAACCCCTCATCCTGGGGTAAATTGCATTTTGGTCCAAAACAAGAGAACATTGCTCAAACATTATTCTAATAGGACCAAACTTGAAACATAAGTTTATCACCTAATAACAAAATACTTTAGAGGATTATATTAAAGTTCCAAGCAACTTATTTAAGCCAAAAAATAGGGTTGGTCATAATCCCAGGTCATGGATGTTACAATTATAACCCCCTAACAAGGATTTCATCCCCGAAATCCCAGATGAAGGAAGACAATTGTTATTCATGCATCATATCAAACCTCCTTATAACATTTTAATTTCATGGAGATGACATTGAACTTTGACCAGAATAAAGTTCTTCCATACAAGGTTATCATAGAATTTGTCATACATGACACATATTCCACTGTCCTTTTCATTAATGATTGTAGTGTCAATTCGGTGTCAGGTAACACTTTTCTTAGTCAGAGAAGCATTATACATACCTTATTTAGCTCAGGTGTTAAACCTTAATCATTTGTCACCTTCTCAATCTTACAACTTATTTGATAAGATTCTTGACCTTGGGAGTCTTCCATACTCCTCACTTAGTTTAACATTTCTCCTTCAAAGAAGGATCAGAGTCACGTTCTGTCCCCCACTTGGAACTAACAGTCTTATCATATATCTTTTGTGCCATTCTAATCTGCTGACACAACATTAAACTTTCTTATGACTTATACCAAGTATAGTTGTTTATTTTCTTATCATAATGATAGGCTACTTGTCAAAGAAGAACTTATCTTGGAGGTATCTCTAGATATTATGTGTAACTATTTTAACATATTTGGATAGGGATATTCGAAGGAATTATTTTTAGCTTGATAAGATTTTTCCCAAAACGATTCTACAATTGTTCCTTCAACTCATACATCCTTGTTGATGTCATGTTTATGCGGAGCATAAACTCCTAACATATGGTGTCCATACTACAGTATGTAACCAGACTAATCTCAAAGTTGGCCCTTCTAGGTAATGAAACAGTATTCATCTTATCAAGAGTCATGTTCTCATTTCTCATATTATTGAAAGTTCTTGGATACTAGGATTCTTTACCTTGGTATCCATTATACGTGTAAAACAAATCACATCCTCATCATTTCCATACTCTGTTGTTATTACCAAAACTAAACATATAATAGGACCTTTCTTATCACATATAGTTTTGTCTTGGAACCAGAATCCAGAAGTAACTGATACTTTTCAAAGTATTCTGTTATAGATTACTTCTAATTTTTGCATATCAAGTGTCATAAGACTTACTTGATTGTCATGTTCCTGAAAGGAAGGAATACAAGGAAACATAGTCCTTCTTATCACCCCATCATTATTCAAGGTTGTTTATTAAGGAAAAGAGATTATCAGCTTCCTTGAGTATTGCATGAACTCTCAATCATTCATGTGTCATTCAATTTTTGTTTCCTCTTAGGTTTCTTGCCATCAGGATAGGAATTATAAATATGATTACATATCATCATCCCTTAGAATAATCATCACCATGATTACTAAATCTAGGTATTCCAACCCTTAGTCCATCACTGAACATTGTCACCTTTTATCAGGTAACTATTACCTCTAGGTCCTTAGACCAAGGTATACATTATACTAAACATCTTCTTTTGTTTATAAGTTGAACTGTGATTAACTTAGAATCATTTATATATCAATTAGGATATGGTAGAAATATATGTGCCACATCTCCTACTTCATTATGCTCTTTAGATCGTCTCAAAATGACTACTTGATCAGAGTAATAAAAAAGATAGCAATCTAAAAGTGTCATACTTAACTTGCCTTCAATAGATGAATACTTGGCCAGGGTATTCAAGAACTGATATTAGGTAGTATGCATTTGTTTTATATTATGTTTCATCTCTTTAAGTTTTTCTACTTAGTATCTCAAATTTCTCTGGGTGTTTCTTTTATATCTCTTCCCTTTCTACATGAAGAGAGAAATTTCAAAACATATAAGAGAATGTTGGACTGAATATAAGTTATCATCCTTCTTATCTCTTCCTCATGTCCTCATAGGCCTAATTAAAGGAAGCTCAACAACAACTACCTTCTTATGATTATCAAATAAAAACAAGAGAAGACAATATCAGATTGAAAAAGCTCTATCTGACTGTCACCCCTCGCGGTCATCTACCACTTTAGGTTGACTCAATCATAGAGTTTACCTATTTCATGTTGTTGCTTTTACCTTTTTACACTATTGGGCTGTAACTTTGGTAAGCCCTTCTGATTTTGCCTCGGTTGTTGGGTCATTTCCCCCCTTCTTTTGAATAAAAGGGTTTAGTACGCTCAACATGTCCATGTCTTTAACATGTCTTGTCCTCATACGATAGTCTTATCAGTCTTATTACCGATATTGAATCTAAGTCAGGAGTTCTTATAGGTGGAAAGTTAGGAATTTTGCCTTTACTTAGTGACTATTGCCCTGGTGCACTTGGAATTTATTACACTGGTGGTACCAAAAATGTTGGGTTTGAAGAACAACTAGGCAAATGTCTCTAGAATTAAAGAGACCTTTCCTTAATTCTCAGCTTATTGCCCCTCCTTGGGCATTTCCATCACAGATGTACTATTTATCTATACTTATGGCAGAGTCTATTTTCTTGCCATATGTTAATCCTTCACACATTTTCAACGATTCCAACATGACTATGTCATTCAGGAACCCATTCAGAACCCAAAGTTTCTGCATTGAGGGTTGGTAACCTAAGTTGTATTTCTAGTATCCAGTACACTATATTCATCATTGTTGTCCTAACCTACCCAATAAGAGCATAAAAAATTGGATTCTCTATCCTGATTGGGTCAAGATGGGAATTCTCAGGAACTCATTCTTTTCTTGCCTAATCCCTTGCACCTTCTCCTGGTGCAACAACATTGCTCTTATCAACATGTTCCTCATGTTCCCCAATCATTTTTACACTTCACCTTTTCTTCTGCTTAAGCAGAAGTCACTATAGGGTATACTAGAGGACACTAGAACAAACTCAACACCTTAGTCCAATGTCTCTGTAGGCTCAGCGAACCTTAAGCTCTAATACCAAACTTGTAATGACCACCACCAAACCGACAACCAAATCATTGTTAATTATGCGGAATAATCATAAACGGTGGATTAACAAAAATCACTAAAAACTAAAACCATTTTGCAAAGAAAACCATTTCTTGGAAAACTTCTTAATGAAAGAACCAAAACTTTATATACATTAGGGTTCACATTGAACATACACTGTAACATCTCATCTCGAGGAATAACATATAACAATTACTTTGTCAAAATATATACTAAAGCAACAGAAAACCTCGAGGCATACAAGCCAAAATATCAGTTTGTTCATAAAACCTTCACGTACTAAATTCAAGGACAAGAGAGTACAGAGACGACACATAGGACTTCTATCTACAAGACACGACAGACAGTACACTCAACCTAAGTTGTTATTGTTGTCCCTGCTGTTGTAGTCCTTCCTCTACAGAACGGTCTCTACCACCTCGTGCACATCCACCTAAAAAAATTATGGATCCCACGGGGTGAGACAATTGTCCCAGTGAGAGATATAACTCTCTGTCAACAATGTTATTATCACAGGTAAATAGTATTAAACTAAGCAGAGGTTCTTTTATATTAATAAGCAAGGTTAATCACTGTGGATAAGTAGATTAGAACATTTCTCATCTTTTAAAGCATTGTAACTGTCTATGATAGCGCATCAAATCATCTATTCACTTTATAATAAATAAGAAGAACATGTGTATCATTTACCCAACATATTATGCCAACATATCACACTTATCCTGTGATAATATTGTCATGGTATGATATCCATGAATCATTCTCATTTCTATTTATTGGCCTCAACCAATTTGCTAACCAGGTATTGATCTTGTAAGAGTTCAGCCAAGTATTGGATTGTACCAATCCTGAGATCACGGCCATGTATTGGACTATGTCAATCCTGATAGAGTTCATCCAGGTATTGGATTGTATCAATCCTGAGATCACATCCAGGTATTGGACTCTGCCAATCCTGATAGAGTTCAGCCAGGTATTGGATTGTACCAATCCTGAGATCATAGCCAGGTATTGGACTATGCCAATCCTGATAGAGTTTAGCCAAGTATTGGATTGTACAAATCCTGAGATCACAACTAGGTATTGGACTCTGCCAATCCTCATAGAGTTCAACCAGGTATTGGATTTTACCAATCCTGATATCACAGACAGGTATTGGACTATGCGAATCCTGATAGAGTTTAGTCAGGTATTGGATTGTACCAATCCTGAGATCACAGCCAGGTATTAGACTCTACCAATCTTGATAGAGTTCAGCCAGGTATTGGATTGTACCAATCCTAAGATCACAGCCAGGTATTGGACTCTGCCAATCCAGATAGAGTTCAATCAGGTATTGGATTGTACCAATCCTGTGAGATTACAACTAGGTATTGGATTATACAAATCATGTGAGATCAATTTGAGAGTACAGCCAAGTATTGGATTATACCAATCTTGTGAGATCATGGCTATATTTGCTAAGGATTCCATAGGAGTTGGAATACCTTTATGTTTCCTTTTCACTTTCATTATGGGATATCAATCCCTTAAACTCATCACTGGATACCACATCACTTTTATTAGGCATTATACCTCGGTCGAACCATCATACACATTCACATCCTTTATGTGATAAAAGTATTCCTCATATCTCATTTTAGCATATTAAAAACACTATAGCCCTTATTTGGCTATAACCATAATGCATGTATGACCAAGATTTCACTATTATCTTTGTAACCATTTATTTTTATTATTATGTTGCAGGTTTCCCAATCCCCTGGTTTATTTTGAACATTATCATCTCTTAGATTAATCTCTAGATCATGAGACTTTTATAAACATCTTGTCACCTCTCACTAGGCAAAAACTATTCACATGGCTCACAAGGCCCATTAAATATCTTGTCACCTCTCACTAGGCAAAAACTATTCACATGGCTCACAAGGCCATTAAACATCTTGTCACCTCTCACTAGGCAACAACTATTCACATGGCTCACAAGGCCATTAAACATCTTGTCACCTCTCACTAGGCAACAAATATTCACATGGCTCACAAGGTCATTAAACATCTTGTCACCTCTCACTAGGCAACAACCATATCTAGGTCATAAGACCTATATAAACATTATACTTGTTGTACAAGTATTTCACATATCTCACAAGGTTTATGCAATAAGAGAAATACAACATTCCCATTATTAGGATTAGGGTTTCGCTTTATAGCAGAATAGGGTTTCAAGTTCATATTATCAATACAAACCCTAATTCATTGCTCCACACATCTAGCAGCATACATTGATATCATAAGTATTCAATAATATTTATTTATTCTCATCATTTATCATTAAATGATTATCAACACAAAGTATGAGTTTCTCTCTCATCCTCACTAGGATATTAATTACATCATACCTTATTAACTTGGATTAACCCTTTCTCAAATGTATGTTAGCCTACACTTATCAAAGTGCATTAAACTCTTTATGTCTTAATGTATCATTTGACATAACACACTACATGTGCCACTCAATCAAGTATATTGAATTGAGGTACTTCCACCCTATCGGGCAAAGACGTGTGTACTTGCTTCCATATCGGGTAAAGATGTGTGTGTGTGCTCCACACCATATCGGGCAAAGAGGTGTGTGTGTGTTTCACACCATATTGGACAAAGAGGTGTGTGTATGTTTCACACCATATTGGGTTAAGAGGTATGTGTATGCTTCACACCATATCGGGCAAAGATGTGTGTGTGTGCTTCACACCATGTTAAGCAAAGAGGTGTGTGTGTGCTTCACACCATATCGGGCTATTCATCATCTAGGGTTTCAACACCATATTGGGTTACAAGTGTATATATGCTCACCATATCGACCTTGAGGTGTATGTGTGTGTCACCGTATCGTGCATAAGGTTTATGCTCATCACCATATCATTATGGAGGTGTATGACCATCATTATCTAGGGTTTCAACATCATATCGAGTAATAGGTGTATCCTTCAACACCATATCGGGTTAGAGGTGCTTCAACCCAATATTGATTTGCACCATGATGATGTCATAATCATCAACCTCTAGACTCTTGTTCTTACTGTTCTAGTTCATGGACAACAGTCCCAGGTTACTACTAGAGCTCAATGGATACATCAATTATGCAAGAAAATTCTATTTGAAAGTAAATCATTTATCTAAGCCAAGATTGATGGTAAATAATAACATAATTGATTTCAAGTTATATAACCTGCCTCAAGAGCAACTTCAAAGCTCCAAAGCTTCACGCTCCCAAGGTTGAAGATGAGCTTATCAAAGGTCCAAGGATTGAGTTCCTCAGAACCATGCAGGATACTTCATCACCTATGCACGATATCAAGACTCTATGCATGATATCTAAGAGCAACGGGGTGATAGATTTTGAAAACATCCACTTATGGGTGAAAGGAAGGGTAAATATACTTGAGGTTCATGAAAACGTGTGTATATGAGGTGTCATCTTTTTAAGCTACTAGGTGCCACATGTCCTGCATGGTTGAAACTTGTCCTTGCATGCACTCATATTTATATTGACATGAAAAACACTTGAGGATAATCTAGAGATGATATTTTGTCCATTACTTATCTTGTTGGATAAGATATCTCAACTCAATCACCACTTTATTCACAACCCGATACAACTTTTCTAAGGAAGTTGTAAACCGATACACTTCACCTCCTTGAGGTTCTTAGCTCGTCATGAACAAGTTCAAGAGTTCTTAAACTGATATGAGACTCCCTCTATGGCTCTATGGCCGATAGGCATTCTCATATGGACTCTACAACTCGATACAAGTTCAAATTAGGGTTTCACATTCAACACTTTCTTGGTCTTTTCATCACCAAGAGTATCACACTCAAATATGATTCAAACATGGTACCTCCTTCTTTCTCTCTCATATAAATGATACTAGGAGGGAGTAGGGACACTCTAGAGGTGGTAATTTGCATATCAACCCTACATTTTGGGTAATTTACAATTTGTACCAGAATTGGTGCACAAGGCACTAGTATTATTCGAACAAGTTCAAACTTGGAATTTAGGATTTCCACATGCCACCATCTTGCATCATTCTATCTCTAATGATTCTAAAACAAATGAGGTATGTTCAACATATGACATATTGCAATATAACCCCTCATCCTGGGGTAAATTGCATTTTGGTCCAAAATAAGAGAACATTGCTCAAACATTATTCAAACAAGACCAAACTTGAAACATAAGTTTATCACCTAATAACAAAACACTTTAGAGGATTATATTAAATTTCCAAGCAACTTATTTAATACAAACAAATAGTGCTAGTCATAAACCCAGGTTAGGGATGTTACATGCCCGTAGTGCAACTCCACTTCATCCAACGTAAGAACAACATGGTGGCAGACAATATAGCAAAACATTGCATGTACTCTTCCCTTTCTGTTTGTTTTTATTGGGATAAGCCTGGTTGGCTGACTCCAAATATTGACATTATTCCTTCTTCATTTTGGCTCGTAATTGAGAACGGTGTGAATAATAGTTAAATCTCTATAGTTGTTAAAAAAAGGATAATCGAACATTGACTTAATCCTTATCAACAACGATCTAGTACCCTAGTGTCTCTCGTAAAGATATTGTAATGATTATAATTTTAAAGTTTTCTAAAAGTTTATGTTAGAACCCATAAGAAAGGTATGTTACAGTTTACTTAAAATCTTCCAAATATATAATCTTATAAAATTTCATCATGCATTCAATGATTGTGTCTAGAATATGCTTCACAATTGTATAGCAGTTATGCTTATGAATGCTAAGAATTTATCTAAGAACCCATAAGAAAGGTATTTTACAATCTACTAAATATCTTCCAAATATATGACAGAGATAACATGTAAAAACATATCCATCAAGAAGCATAAAATCCAACAAAAAATTAGTTTACCATCTAACTAGCAAGTTTCCCAATATTTGAGTTGGTTTCTGAGAGGGTGTGACAGAAACTAAAGGTGTCACATTAACAAAAAAGGAATAAGGGTAGGAACTGATAAAAAACTCAAGAAAATATTAGAGAAGTGAAATTATTGATGCTAGAGAATTTTATATGCTAGAGAATGATAGTAATATATCAACTAGAAAGAAGTCTTATAAGGGAGACATACCAATAATTTTCAGCCTTTTAGTATTTTGGGATGCTCCTTGGATGTCTAAACCATAAAAATGATAACATAGATCAATGGATTGGTGAATAACTCAATCAATTATGACTAAACTAAAACTAATAATGACATTAGCTTGTTATCTACATGATTGGAATCTAAATTTAAATGAAAAAATTGCATCTATAAGTATTATAACCATGATATTGATAGGTTCATCTCATACCCTGGTAGCGGATGTGAATCTGTTAAGTAATTTTTCACTGTTGTTGTATTAAAATAACAAATGACATGGTGGATGCAATTGATATAATTTCTTGTGGGAGGGGAAGTTTGGTCCCAAGAAAAACAAAAAGTGTATATAAAATATAAAATCACCTTTTCAGAAGATGTTATATCTACCTCCTCCTAGAGATGTTGCATTAACAAGTTGCTAGGACAAAGTGGGATAAGTAGGTTGGATCGTAGGTGAAAGCCCTCTCTCTCTTCATATGTTTCAATCTGATTGTGTCCTTTAACATTTCTACTTCATATATTCCTTTATAATTTTCATTTCTACCCCTTGGTCACTTTTGTATGACACTTTGTCTTGTGAATCATGCTACATACCATATTTTGACACAAGTTTACACATGTGGGTTTTGAGAGCCACTACCAATCTGTCAAGCATGATCTCAACAATTTTTTGGAACAAATAGTAATCAGGAAATCACTATTTGCAAATGATACTATATCTATAATCCAAAAACTTTTTGCTACTTGATTTTAATTTATATTTAAAAATATCAATTATGGTACAAAGTAACTAAATTTAAATCTCTATAAGTCCCTCATACAACAATTGTATTATACAATGAGTAAATACTCGGATGTGTAATATCAGTAATGTAATATGTGTTTATGTGCATTGGTACTATTCTATAGAAAATATAATACCAACTAGTTTAAAAATAATATTGTCTAGAAAATAGTAACAAAAATGTATACTATTGTGGAAGGTATGTTTTATTGTTAAACCTTGTATGCGGGAACTATGGTGACTAAATATTTTGCATTGTTTTACTCTAATGGTATTTGACATTTATTTTGGTATAATTTACTTCATGATTAAAAATTAGTATCATCTTATATGTATGGATGGAAACAATTATAACAAAAAATAGTATACTTCATGTAGATTTTGTAGAAATCGTTATTGTAACTACTTGGTGGGATAAAAATATTGGAATTATCCTAAAAGTATTATAAGTAGAATCTATTGCATGAGGATTAGTAGACAATGGTGTTTATATATGTATTTTGCTGACCGGCCAAAATATATGTATTTTTCGACAATGCAAGTTGTGGGTTTCTTAGGTGTGGGTGGATAAACGGGTGTACAATGGGTAGTGTGAAGAATTTATTTATCTTGCCCTTTTATTTCGATATTATAATTGGTATCTCTCACTTAATCCAACTTGGTTCTCCCACACACATGAAAAATGAATTCTTGGACTACTCAACTACAACTAGTAGTCTTGACAATCTTAGAAAGTTGAAGATAACTACCCATCAGAGCATAAACAAAGAGGAATTCACCCACTAGAGGAAAAAGAATGATGAAACATGCTTCATTAATGTATTAAAATCCAACGTCTAAGTAGGGTTGGCAAAAAAAACTTGAGCATTAGATAATTTGATCAAACCATCAAGTATAGTCTTTTTTAGGATTTAGTGTAGTCCAGTTTCATCTAGGAATACTTTAGGAGAATATTATGTGGTCGAGTAAAAATCCTATTTTATGATTTATACAAGACTTGAGCAAATATAAATGATAAATATATTACAAGATGCATATATATAATGAAAATAGAAGAGGTTAGGTGCAATCTCTTAGTTAAACATAAAAAGGTTGATATAGTAATCTTTATTCTTCAGAGATAAAGGCAATATATTACATTAAAAATGATAAACTAAGGATGAACTAATTATAACATACCCACTATCATATCAATACTTAAATATTTGTCAAGGTTGACACCATTCTTCATTTGATTGCATAAGTATGATAAAATCTGGTTTAGTTGGTTTGAAACCAGTGCCAAATAATATTTCATGTTAATACGTTTTGATAACAACCAATCATCGGCAATGTTAGTTACAAGAAAATTAATACTTGCCCACTTTTTACCAAATATATGCAGAACATAAGAGCATGTCTATCTAAAAGGAATGAAGGATTCAATCTAGTTTGAATAACTCTTCAATCACTATGTACAATCTTGTCTTGGGACCAGACTTAACTAGAACAAATGCATCCCTACTTGAAAGTAACCTATGAATGATAAAAAAAACCATGGGAGGAAATGACCAACGTATTGTAGAGGTTTCCTTCCAAGAATAGAATGCATACTAACAAATTATTAGAATGGGATAATCATTGTAAATAATGCATAATATTACATGTACCTCCATGTAACACCTCAAATAGGGTCTGTAGGTGTTTGGTAAATCAAGTGATTAAAATGTTAAGTAAAATTCTAATTGGAATTTCTATAATGTTATTATAATTAATTTCTAAGCCACACAAAACTAATGGGGTTATGAATCTATCTTCATTACCAATTGAATCGAGTTCTATCTTGATGTATGGTATGTTCATTATCCTTAATTTGGTCTACACTACAATTAAAAGTTTACTTGGAATTTATATGATACTATTTAGAGATAAAGAATTTGAATTGGATTAGAAAGAGTAAAATGAATCTTGGGCTAAATTGGTGAGATATATTATGTAGTTTCCTACTCAATTTAAGGTTTTGTTTTACTAAGTCACAATAGTTAATTTCATCTAGATCAAGATTAGTTATGGATACTCATAGAAGTGTTGGAAGTCTATTATTTCTTCAAAAAATTTCTATATATACTAAAAAGTGTGATGAAGTTCTAGTTTAAACTTGTCGTCAATTGGATGTAGGATAGAATCTATAGAAAAATGGGGAAGATACAGTAGAAAACTACTTAGGTGTCCTTAATCTGGAGCATGTTGAGGGAGTTAACCTAGGACTAGTATCCAATGTGGATGGTTCTATGTCTGAATAGAGAAAACAAATAGATACATGTAACTGTGAGAGGTGGCATGATTCAAATCTATAGATAAGTAAATCGAATGTGAAACATCCTTCCAACTACCTCATGTCCCTATTGAGAGGATATAAATTTCATAATCAATCATGGACTTGAAAGTGATGATAAGTTAGAGGAGGTGGTATTACATGATAGAAATAAAGAGGATGGAGCTCCTCATACCTTCATGTTGAGCACATTGCGGATTTCCACACCCACTTTCCCCTTTTTCTATTGGAACTCCACATCCTTACCAAACTCTGTGAGGAAAGAAGATGAAGGGTTGGGATTTGTCACATATAAAAAGGGGGTAAGAAGTTGCAACTAGCTTCAAAAAAATCTCAAGGACCATATGTTTGTGTGCGAGAAAGACTAGCTCTCATAGGAAATTTAGTTTGCTAGCAGTTAAGTCATAGGATATCTCTCATGATCCTCGTACCACAACCAGTGCTTGAATGACCACAAAGCATTATGGGACCTTTCAATAAGTGGTGTCTTCCTCGAATGGGGATTAGGAGAGAAACAAGCACAAATATATCATTTGATATATGCACTCCATGGAATCACAAAATAGAAGAAGAAAATTGGTGGAAGGAAAAAGTGGAGAAGGAAGTCTATTTCCAAGTGCAAGGATCTAGGAAGTAAATTGATTGGGGTGAGAATACGAGTGTGTGTGTGTACGTTTGTGTGTTAGAGAGAGAGAAGAGAAAGGAAGGAAGGAATTTGTTGGATCTGACTTGTTGGACTAGAGTTTCCTTAAGAGATTTGAGAGAGAGAGAAAGTGACGTATAAAGAAAACAAACAATGGAATCAAAATAAACAATATTGAACTTATCTATCAAATCGGGAACAAACAATGGGACCAAGACAAACAATTGTTTTTTGAAAATTAATATCTAGTGAATGGTGTGAGTTCAGATGCTGAAAAATAATATTGCTAAATATATAATATTTAACAAAAATAGTAAATATATTTTGTCAAGACAACAATTACAAAATACCAATAAGTGACAAGTACCATGTATGATTTGATAATGATATAAACTTATATAAAAATGCATACATATCAAATAAATTTTTGAAGGTCACTAATTATGGCTATAACCTAGTTCCAAGGTGTGATAAATAGATAATTATTTAAATGATCAATATGTAATGAAATTCATGTTAAAGACATGGGCATCACATCGTAAATATCTTAGTAAAAATTTCATCCACAAGAAAGTTCTTGTATAAGTAATATATATCTACATACTTTGTGTGGTATTAAAAAATTATAATAATGTACCTAAAACATATATATAATGTATGTGTAGACATATATGCATATATATATATATACATATACACACACACACACGTGCGCGCACACACACACACATATATATACATATATATACATATACATATATATATACATATATATACATATACATATATATATATGTATATATATATATATATACATATATATATATAGAAAGATAGCTTTGCTATTATATTTAATACTATTCATGATCTTGAAATATAACAGTTGAGTTGAGATAGTACTTACAGGAAATCTTCATCAATAAGGAATAACTAAATTAGGAATATGATAATCAAAATGAGTCTACAATACACACAAATACTCACATAGACCCACGAACATTATACATATTATATATAGGTAGAGTGTGTGTGTGAAAATAAAGTATCTATTTTTTGTAGAGTTTGAACAAAATGGGGGGATTGGGAGGAGGAGGTTGTAATTCATTCCCTAATGGAAATGACCAAATGCATAGGGCAATGCGCCACTATGTCGAGGTTGGTCGAAGAACCACAGAGACTCTTAAGTGAACGTGAAGGAAACTAATGAAGAAACATATATTGATATGAAAAGTAGTGATCCATGAAGTAAACCATGTGATCATATAAGGATTGGTTTTTTGGGATATAACTCAATCATGAATATGATATTTTCATATAAGATAAAAAAAATTGACATCATAATGGAACATAATGATATGTTTTTGGTGTCTAATGAATTGCTCCTTGAACTTTGGACGTTTGTCCTTGTCACCAAACTCATAACTAATCTTAAATTCCAAGCCCTGGTCATTAGAATATAGGAATCATGGAGATTGACAAACATATTTTACTCCATTGATTTGGATTAGGTTACTACATCATACAACAATCCAATCAAGAAGATTTTATCAGTGGGTTGAGGAATGTAAAAATAATAATTGTTTTTTCTAGTAATGGACACATTAATTTGGGTTGTCTAAAGAACTCCCCAATGGTCAAAATAACTTAGGAAGGTGATTAAAATTGAAAACTACACATCCAAAAATAGAGGAAAATTCACTAGATTGTTTATTGAAGTAGTTGCATCCACTCTATTGATGCAAGAAACCCTCACTAGAAGTGAAAGTACAACCTTGAATATGAAGATCTCCTAGTTATATGTTTGTGTTATTGTCAAGTTTCCTGATGCAGTATTTATCACATGACAAATTTTCTAGGGATGAAATGCTATATTTTACATAAACCAAGTGTATGACAAACACATCCACAGGAGGACGAATCTTATCCTAATATATATTAGTGATCAAATGCAAAGGAAGACATATTCAAGAATGATATGATAGAAATAAGTGAGTAGGAACTAGTATTTACAAAAAAAATGATTGTTGGTTGATTATACTGAGATTGTGATAAAACATTGAATAAAGTGTATATGTGTCAAAGGATAGATACATCATGGTGCATGACATTCATCATATCTACATATATTCACTCCCTCATTGGTTCATCCACAGTCATGAAAAGGTAACACTGAGGCCAAGTAGATACCATCCTTTAAGAATGAGTATCAAACATGAATAGATATCACCCCATTCTTGTTGTTGTGTTCCCTAGAGATTGCATACCCATCACCTTGAAATACACATGTCGAAAGTTCTCATCAGGGGTTTAACAAGAATCTTTTGATATCCTTGGGCTTGGGTTTGAAGTTCTCTACACCAAAATCATGATAAACATGGAAATATTTGGGCCAAAGACATAAGCAAGGAAATAAATGGTTGGTTTAAAATGTAACATGATTCATATCAGAAGAGATGAAAATGAAAGAGACAATATGGGTAGAGGGATATTTTCCATACGCTAAAAAGGGAGATAGTCACTCCTCATATAAGTAACAATATCAATAGGGAAAGAAAGGAAGAAAACATCATCACAGTAGAAAATTGATGGGCTATCCGTCATTCGTGGTTTCCTATCTTTAAGCTTGGCAATGAGGGGGAGCAAAAAAACATCAACATAACCCCTGCACATTTTTTTTGGTGTCCATGATCATGGCATTCTTACATCTCTGGAGGACTAGACTTGGTTCAATGAGGGAGAAGTTGATGGTTGAAAGGGAGATGTTCACTATTTTTGTTGGTCTAACTTCTTTCGACATATGGACCTTGAAACCATGGTGGAGGTTGTAGGTGCCTATTTTGAGCTTTAATGTGACAAGTTCAGACTTAGGTGATGGCGTGGTGGTTGATGAATGGGATTGGTGGAGTCTATTCATGTAAATTGTATGGGGTCTTGAGGATGGATCTCCATAGTCTAGAATCATAGAAAGTAACATCTCCAAGGTGGTGGAGGGACTTGTACTTATAGGTGGTTGTTAGGGAAAAGAGTTCCAACTCCCCCACCCACCTATAGCCATTTTAATGGCAGTAAAAAATGCATCTCGAACAACAAGAAGGATTCGACGCATCATTGTTCAAAATCCTTGTCGCAATGTAGAAACCTCATAGGGCAGTATCTTCATTGAGGGTAGGATCACATCGGTCATCAGGCCCCCTTAGGTGTGGCTTCATTTGGTTTAGGGGTCACATCAGTTTGTGGAGTCAACGACCTATGAGGACCTCATAGGTTTGTAGAGGCAATGTGTTACGACCCCATCTGAGCTTAATTGGTAAACTAGGGTTTACCTAGACAATTGCAAAGATTAATTGGAATAATCATTCTTGAAATCTAATTAATGACGACAACACAATTAGGATGTTTTAACTATGATAAGAAGTCTAAATATTCTTTTTGTCTTGAGAATTAGGGTTTGAGAAGTATAAACCCTAATCGGCCCAAATAGGGTTTTGATAATGCTTGAATACAGAATTTGATAAGTAGAATGTCTCACTAAATGATTTTTTAATATTTTATGTATAACTCTGATTTACTTCAAATTTGGATATGATTTAGATATATAAAATGTGAACAACATTGGAAAATATCATAATCTTTGAAGAATGCTTTGACCTGTTTGTCGGCCGAGTTTCAAACTCGACCGATCACAATTTCAGAATTTTACAGCAATGTGGTAATTGAATTTTATCTTTTTATTGGTATATTCAATTGATCTCAAATTTTAACAGTATTTGATAAATACAATTTTAGACACTCTGTTAAATTGTCATAATTTTTGGATGACTTTTGAATCCCTACAGTAAGGGTGTCGGTCGAGTTTGTGCAGGACAAACTCGGCCGAATATATTGCTGACTGCAATATAGCAGTGCACTGTTCGATTTTTAATTAATTATTGGTAACTCCAACTGATCCCAAATTTTAACAGAAGCTCTATAGATCAATTATAAACAACTCGCTAAATTCTCATAATTGTTGGAGAAGGTTTGATCTCTGAAATAAACGAATTACAGTAACTTTTGTATAGTTGAATATTCAGCTAATATAGTTAAAGTTGAGTGCTGGGTCAATTTGCAATTGACCCAAGCAGCTCAAATTGGCTTATAAGGTCGACCACACACACACACAGCTCTCATTTCTCGTCATCCATTCCAGAGAAACGAGCTTCTAGAGAGAGAGGGAGAATTAGGGCTTGAGTGGAGAAAGTGGGGGAAATTGCTGAATTAGGGTTTTGCGATTCCAGGAAGGATGAAATCAAGTAAGTTCGGATTCCTTGCATAGACTTTTATGGTGAATCTTCTCTCTTATGTCAAGATTCCGTCCATGCTCTGATTTGATCCAAGAGGATGTCGAAATTCCCTCTTTTCTCACCCTTTCTTCATAATCTCTCTTTTTCAAGGTTCCCGAGTTGAATGGAAGAAGAATTGGGAGATTTGCTAGGGATTTGATGGGAATTCGAAATTCCCTGAGTTGAGCTGCAGTTGTGAGGTGTTTTCACACCTTAGGGTGAGTGGGTTCTTCCTTCAAACATTCTAATGCACGAATTTGATTATAACATCCAAATCCCTAAATACTTAGCAAGTGAATTCTAAATCCTGAAATGTCCATTTGATTTAAGTTATTGTAAATTGATATGATATGGATTCCTTCTCTGTTTGAATGACTCCTAAATGGTAGATTCATATCAGATACGTATGCAACACTTCCTATTGAGTATGCTTTTAGATTTATATCAAATGATGTAATTAGGGTTTGACCTAATTGGGATATCGCTAGGGTTTCAACCTGTTTGAAAAAGACTAGTAATCCTATATGTGGTTAGGATGTACCTCGTGGGTTATCTTAATTGAATCTTATTCTGGATACATGATATCGCAGTGATGATATGGAAAACCTAAATTTAGTTAAATTTCCATGGTTTCATGTCTAAATTGATTGCATACGATTTGTTGAATACAATCTTTATTTAGTGAATGCTTATATCTTATGAAATCATTATGACAGCCATGTGACAAGTGAATGAGGTAAATGAAAAGGTGAATGAGGCAAATGCAACCCTAAGAGTAGGGTGTTGGCATGTGATGAATGAATATGGTAAATGAAACCCTAAGGATAGGGTGTTCAATGAATCATGCTATGGTAATATGAAAGGTCTCGATATGAGATGTGGTGATGCTTAACTGTTGAATTGTATGTTTCTAGTGCATTTAACTTTATATGCTTGTTCTCTCTGAAATGATATCTACATACTGCAGGACTTCTTATATTTCAATATATATCTCGTAAATTGCAGGTGATGAGATATGACATGCCCTGGAAAGGGATGTTACTGAGATATGATATATGTTGAATACATGAGTTTTGACGTTGCTATGTGATATTTCTGTTAAATTGTTTATTGTTAATCAAGTATAGACCTAAGTGCCCTAACACCGTAGAACCCCTAAAAGAAGGTCTGTTTCTTAGGGGTGAAACTCATGTTGCAACATCATCCGTGCTTGTGTCGCGGACAAACGAGGAAAGAGAAAATGCAGTGTTTAACAACAATCGTGCTTGTGTCACGATGGCACTGGGCAAAAAGGAAAACATGGTTATCTAACACCATTCGTGCTTGTGTCACGAAGGTAACCCTGTGACTCTCCGCCGGTGTACTCAGGTTTAAGGAGAAGTCGGGTGCACTCAGAGTAGTGCTTGAGGCATTAGAGCCTATGTTTCTGGCCAGGGAGCCAGGGGTCCTGTAGCAGAGCATGGCTGATGTCAGACTTAGCATTTCCCGGGTGTGTCGCTAAGTCTTGTACGGTGGGATCGTAGCATGGACTTGTTACGGATCTTTATATACAGAGTACACTGTATATATTTAGGGCATAATCTAAAATACGATCATATAGGTTCACAGAGTTTCTTATAAATGAAAGAGTTAAGAATGACTAGAGCATAGTTTTCTAGTAATTATTCTTTGGATGCAATATTTATATTCTTTGCTATTTCAATTATATTGTTTAGAACTGCTCAGTGTAGTATTTATTGTTGTTAAATTTCATATCGTTTAATCAAATTATATCTTTGATCACATTAGTGCATTAGTCTGTTTCCATGAAGTATTCATTCACTGAGCGAGTAGGCTCACCCCTCTACTCAAACATTTTAGGGTTAATCGCGTGGACTTGAAGATGGTCAGAACATCAGTGTAGATCTGCCACAGGAGTTAAGTATGAGATTAGTTGAGTCAGTCGGTCCTTGTCACTCTAGGTCCTCAGTAAGAGTTTAGAGAGAGAGTTGTAATTACAATGTGTAATATTGTTCCTCTTCGATATGTATGCTAATTAGCAAGTTTAATGTGCTTAATGTGTGAAAGACATTGTGAATGCTTATACATGTATCTTTTCTATTAAAGTTTGATTAGTAAAGGAAATGTTCAGAATCCCTTGTTAAGATGTTTTATGTGGTTCAATGCGAAGAAACAAGAGTTTTTAAGAAAAGCAAAAGTTAATGGTGTTCTTTGTGTGTCATATAAATCCTATCTTATGCCCTAATCTCATGATTTGAGGAAATTGTGAGATCGGGGTGTAACAGCTTGGTATCAGAGCTTAGGGTGAGTCGTCAAGGACCATTAAGTTAGTAAGTTAGAGTCCTAAGTGTGGCAGATAGGAGATGTTTGATGTTAGCTTTGGGGATTTGAGTATTTGGATATCCTGGCCCGATATCTGAGTGCTTGGATCAGCCAGTACAAGCTACTCTGTCTATTCTCTCACGTATACCCTGGCCAGGTATACAGTGGAAGAATGGGCTAGAGATGAACCCTAGAAATGTTAGGGTTAGAAAACGAGAAAAGAAACAAGAATTAAGAGCATAAATGTAAAAGGAGATAGAACTTACATTTCATAATGTTGTTTTTGTTGGAAATGTATAGAAATGCTCTTATATGTTTGAATTGAGATATTCAATACCTTGGAATATGGGTCTTTAATATCTGTTGTACACTATGCAGTTGTAGCATTGCAGTTGTACCATTTATTGATTTCACTCTTTGTAACAAGTAGATTAGAATTGACCTTTGAATGAGCTTTTGTTTCTATGGTTTTGCCCGCTGATTCGAGTGAAATTGACATCAGCAGGTCTGTTTAGGTTTTCAGTCTGTGTGCGGTTCGGCCGAGTTCGTGTTTTGTTCGGCCGAGTTCCTTGTCTAGGATTTCAAATAGCGTTTTGGTCGGCCGAGTTTGGTCTTGAATCGGCCGAGTTTCTTTGTAGGTAAACAAGTAGTGTTTCGATCGGCCGAGTTCCCCAGAGGATCGGCCGAGTTTCCTGCTGATCGGCCGAAGTTGGTCGGCCGAGTTTCAGAACCTGGAAGGTGATCGGCCGAGTTCCAGAGTGATCGGCCGAGTTTCTGAGCTGTGAGTGGCAGTTCAGGAAGAATGTAATCCTTGGTAGTTCTTGGCTTCAGGACTTCAGGTTTGGCCTGGTCCGGTTGGCAAGATGCGTTATTAGGATCTAATGAATCCTATCAATAACATAATAAGAATAGAATTGGAATAATTAGACCCACATCAGAGTAAGAATGTACATACAGTAAGATGTTGAAACATATGGGTAAGGTCAGAAAAACTAAGAATTAGTTGAAACTGATATCTGAGGTTCAACTTTGGGGTCTCAAGGGTGAAACCCTTAATTGGGAATAATAGAACATGATATGAAGCTCATAATCAGTTTATTGGTTAATTTTGCATGAACTATACATATGAAATATAGAAGAGATATGTGAAATGTATGTATGTATGGTTCAAGATAACAAGAATTAATCATGAAGAATGAATCATATAATAGCGTATAATGCTTTTATGAATTCTAAAGAAAAGGCTAAGTAGAAGAATAGAGTGAGCTTTCAATAGGTCCATAAAAGTAAAAAAAAGGATCGATGAACATGTAATTCTTAAGACTAGAACAACAAACTAGTTTCTAAGCAAAGAACATAGGTGTAGTTTAACGAATGAATAAGTCATACAAAGGTGGACTGTATTCAGAAGAGAAAAACTTGATTGAAAGAGAAACTACGTTTGACTCATGCATGATCCACTTGATTTAAAAATGAAGAATATGTAATGTATTCAACATGAGTAAAAACTAATAGAAGGACTATTAATTTAGAATGTTAACTTCACAATAGTATAAAGATAAAGGAGGAAATATATGTGCAACATGGTATACATGACCATACATATGAATAAGCAACATGGTCATAAGAGAAAATTTAGAATTAAAGATGACAGGTTAAAGAGTAGTATAGGGAAAGAGGACTATGAAATGTAAGAAAGGGTTTGAAATATGATGGAGCAGTTATAAAATAAAGAGGTTGTGAGATTCAAGCAAGTGCTAATTAATCAAATATCTCTATTGATAACTAAATAAATCTGCATATGAGAATGTATTAGGGGATGTTTGAATACAAGTATTCCAAGTCTTAAAATCATCTTCTCTTTCATATATTCCTTAATGAGAGCAAGGTGGGAATGAAAGGATAAGAGAAAATGAATCATACATGGTGAATAACTACCTTGGTAGGGTCATCTGGTGATACAGTTTGGATGATGTCAGAACATATGGAGAGATACCCTAAACAAGGTAGTCATACTTAATCACTCATATTAATAGAAAGGGATGATAATTAGATTGTTTGGACAAGTAACCCTAATGAGGTGTAGCTTGTTATACCTAGCTCTAATATAACTGAGTGATGGTAATTGAGTATGATTAATGCTTGAATGACTGATACAATTGTGGATTACCTTATTACTGTTGTTGAAACCCTAAAATGATATAATGTGATGGATACACTTTGATTTGTATGTGGGCCCATAACCCACAGATCCCAGGACCGAAACAGGATAGTATGGAATGAGGTGGTAATGCTTCACCTCATCTATCCATGACCCAATGGGGATGCCAAGAGTAGTATTGTGCAATCTATTGTTGAATCTAGTCTTTTAATTCAAGACTGTTTTGCTATTTGAATAGCACTTGATTAAAGTTTAAAACAGTATGGTAAACTTGCTTTGGTCATTTTAAGGTGATACAGAACAATAGAACTCTCTGAGCAGCATAAGTTGAGATAGTTGTATCAGAGTATCAGAGTTGCGCAGTGAAAGTGTGGTTGTTTATCTTTATATTCTATGTTTGACTGTGGCATAAAGAATTTGCTTGATATCATTGAAAACTATTTGAAATATGTTGTGATTTAGTAAAGAATTAAAAGATCTGATGTTGAAAACTACATTCAGGTATGAAATACAAGAATATGATGACATGGAAGGCTTTAGAAGCTTAGAATAACCTTCAATGTATCTTTCTTGTAGGTTTATGTTTCGAGGACGAAACATTCTAAGGGGGGGAGAGTTGTTACGACCCCATCTGAGCTTAATTGGTAAACTAGGGTTTACCTAGACAATTGCAAAGATTAATTGGAATAATCATTCTTGAAATCTAATTAATGATGACAACACAATTAGAATGTTTTAACTATGATAAGAAGTCTAAATATTCTTTTTGTCTTGAGAATTAGGGTTTGAGAAGTATAAACCCTAATCGGCCCAAATAGGGTTTTGATAATGCTTGAATACAGAATTTGATAAGTAGAATGTCTCACTAAATGATTTTTTAATATTTTATGTATAACTCTGATTTACTTCAAATTTGGATATGATTTATATATATAAAATTTGAACAACATTGGAAAATATCAGAATTTTTGAAGAATGCTTTGACCTGTTTGTCGGCCGAGTTTCAAACTCGACCGATCACAATTTCAGAATTTTACAGCAATGTGGTAATTGAATTTTATCTTTTTATTGGTATATTCAATTGATCTCAAATTTTAAAAGTATTTTATAAATACAATTTTAGACACTCTGTTAAATTGTCATAATTTTTGGATGACTTTTGAATCCCTACAGTAAGGGTGTCGGTCGAGTTTGTGCAGGACAAACTCGGCCGAATATATTGCTGACTGCAATATAGCAGTGCACTGTTCGATTTTTAATTAATTATTGGTAACTCCAAATGATCCCAAATTTTAACATAAGCTCTATAGATCAATTATAAACAACTTGCTAAATTCTCATAATTGTTGGAGAAGGTTTGATCTCTGAAATAAACGAATTACAGTAACTTTTGTATAGTTGAATATTCAGCTAATATAGTTAAAGTTGAGTGCTGGGTCAATTGCAAATTGACCCAAGCAGCTCAAATTGGCTTATAAGGTCGACCACACACACACACAGCTCTCATTTCTCGTCATCCATTCCAGAGAAACGAGCTTCTAGAGAGAGAGGGAGAATTAGGGCTTGAGTGGAGAAAGTGGGGGAAATTGCTGAATTAGGGTTTTGCGATTCCAGGAAGGATGAAATCAAGTAAGTTCGGATTCCTTGCATAGACTTTTATGGTGAATCTTCTCTCTTATGTCAAGATTCCATCCATGCTCTGATTTGATCCAAGAGGATGTCGAAATTCCCTCTTTTCTCACCCTTTCTTCATAATCTCTCTTTTTCAAGGTTCCCGAGTTGAATGGAAGAAGAATTGGGAGATTTGCTAGGGATTTGATGGGAATTCGAAATTCCCTGAGTTGAGCTGCAGTTGTGAGGTGTTTTCACACCTTAGGGTGAGTGGGTTCTTCCTTCAAACATTCTAATGCACGAATTTGATTATAACATCCAAATCCCTAAATACTTAGCAAGTGAATTCTAAATCCTGAAATGTCCATTTGATTTAAGTTATTGTAAATTGATATGATATGGATTCCTTCTCTGTTTGAATGACTCCTAAATGGTAGATTCATATCAGATACGTATGCAACACTTCCTATTGAGTATGCTTTTAGATTTATATCAAATGATGTAATTAGGGTTTGACCTAATTGGGATATCGCTAGGGTTTCAACCTGTTTGAAAAAGACTAGTAATCCTATATGTGGTTAGGATGTACCTCGTGGGTTATCTTAATTGAATCTTATTCTGGATACATGATATCGCAGTGATGATATGGAAAACCTAAATTTAGTTAAATTTCCATGGTTTCATGTCTAAATTGATTGCATACGATTTGTTGAATACAATCTTTATTTAGTGAATGCTTATATCTTATGAAATCATTATGACAGCCATGTGACAAGTGAATGAGGTAAATGAAAAGGTGAATGAGGCAAATGCAACCCTAAGAGTGGGGTGTTGGCATGTGATGAATGAATATGGTAAATGAAACCCTAAGGATAGGGTGTTCAATGAATCATGCTATGGTAATATGAAAGGTCTCGATATGAGATGTGGTGATGCTTAACTGTTGAATTGTATGTTTCTAGTGCATTTAACTTTATATGCTTGTTCTCTCTGAAATGATATCTACATACTGCAGGACTTCTTATATTTCAATATATATCTCGTAAATTGCAGGTGATGAGATATGACATGCCCTGGAAAGGGATGTTACTGAGATATGATATATGTTGAATACATGAGTTTTGACGTTGCTATGTGATATTTCTGTTAAATTGTTTATTGTTAATCAAGTATAGACCTAAGTGCCCTAACACCGTAGAACCCCTAAAAGAAGGTCTGTTTCTTAGGGGTGAAACTCGTGTTGCAACATCATCCGTGCTTGTGTCGCGGACAAACGAGGAAAGAGAAAATGCAGTGTTTAACAACAATCGTGCTTGTGTCACGATGGCACTGGGCAAAAAGGAAAACATGGTTATCTAACACCATTCGTGCTTGTGTCACGAAGGTAACCCTGTGACTCTCCGCCGGTGTACTCAGGTTTAAGGAGAAGTCGGGTGCACTCAGAGTAGTGCTTGAGGCATTAGAGCCTATGTTTCTGGCCAGGGAGCCAGGGGTCCTGTAGCAGAGCATGGCTGATGTCAGACTTAGCATTTCCCGGGTGTGTCGCTAAGTCTTGTACGGTGGGATCGTAGCATGGACTTGTTACGGATCTTTATATACAGAGTACACTGTATATATTTAGGGCATAATCTAAAATACGATCATATAGGTTCACAGAGTTTCTTATAAATGAAAGAGTTAAGAATGACTAGAGCATAGTTTTCTAGTAATTATTCTTTGGATGCAATATTTATATTCTTTGCTATTTCAATTATATTGTTTAGAACTGCTCAGTGTAGTATTTATTGTTGTTAAATTTCATATCGTTTAATCAAATTATATCTTTGATCACATTAGTGCATTAGTCTGTTTCCATGAAGTATTCATTCACTGAGCGAGTAGGCTCACCCCTCTACTCAAACATTTTAGGGTTAATCGCGTGGACTTGAAGATGGTCAGAACATCAGTGTAGATCTGCCACAGGAGTTAAGTATGAGATTAGTTGAGTCAGTCGGTCCTTGTCACTCTAGGTCCTCAGTAAGAGTTTAGAGAGAGAGTTGTAATTACAATGTGTAATATTGTTCCTCTTCGATATGTATGCTAATTAGCAAGTTTAATGTGCTTAATGTGTGAAAGACATTGTGAATGCTTATACATGTATCTTTTCTATTAAAGTTTGATTAGTAAAGGAAATGTTCAGAATCCCTTGTTAAGATGTTTTATGTGGTTCAATGCGAAGAAACAAGAGTTTTTAAGAAAAGCAAAAGTTAATGGTGTTCTTTGTGTGTCATATAAATCCTATCTTATGCCCTAATCTCATGATTTGAGGAAATTGTGAGATCGGGGTGTAACACAATGTCATGTGTGGCCCTCGTCAGTCATGGAGTCGTTGACCCACATGGACCTTGTCGGTTTATGGAAAAGAAGTTCCCATTGGTCTGTAAATTTGGGTGGAAATTGTCTTGTTGGCTTGTAGGCATCAATGGAGGCATGTCTTTCATCACAAATAAATTTCATTGAGGAGTGGGTGTTGATGAAAGTCTGGTTGATTGGAGGCACATCAAGTGGTGAGTGTGTTAGTCAACACGACTAAAGGGTAGATGAGAATGTAGTGTCGGAGAGAGTTTCATCAGGTTGTGGGATTGTTGATTGTGTGTCCCATCATTCAAAGTTGGTCAATAGAGAATGATTGATGGGTTTTCTAGTTGTACCAGGGTGGGGATCGGTGAGTGGCGTTGGGCCTACAAGAAGAATACCTATCATATATTCCCATAATTCCGAATGAATTTAAGAAGAAAGGGAAAAGAGATGAAGATCATCAGGCAGAGTCAAGTAAACTCTTGGAATTCCAATCCACGTAGTGGGACCATGTAGATCAAGTTACCAATGGAGAGTGCATTGGATCTGGAAGCCTTTGAGTAGGGTTTCATGATCATAACCCCGATAAAAATCAGTGCTTATTTGTATAATTGTAATGCAAATGTATATTGTAACAACCCATGTTTTGTAAATAAATAGTAGGATGATTAAATTTTGAAAATTGTAACATTATCACGCATATAGCATTGGTATGTATGCCCCGAAATCCAATAATGTGATGATTGTAATGTGGTATTATGTGCTTGATTTGATAATATTAATAAAGGCAATTGCATCTATCTATGCTTGTTTCATTTATGATACGATAACACATCACAATACATGTTTAAAGAATGATGTTACTCGATGAAATATGTCTTTAGGTTTAGGACTTAAAGAATGAGATTATATGTATGATATGAGTACATACATTCTTGTTATGTCCCTGGTCGGATATTATTGAGGAAGCAAAATAGACAGCAATAACACATAATACTAGAGTGTGGGTTGACTGATGGCAGAGTCTCATTATTCATGATATTGGATAACAAGTCAAACACCTAGGTACATGGTAGAGAATAGTATACCAGACAGACCCACCTTGAGAGTGATAAATGGAAACCTTAGAATGGTAGTCAGAATCATCTCTCAAAGTGATAGTGTTGATTGTGGTTCTTAGACCTAAAGTCACTACACTCAACAAATGTCATTTGAAGAACTTTGACACCATCCAGCGTGACCTTGAATAAGGGTTGTCACAAATATGGTGCTTGGGTACATTTGACACATGAGGATTGATTGTGAGTGATGTAGATGGGATTTTTCACTCCTACTGAGAGTTTATTGTCCATGTCCCTTGATAAGAGAGACTGAGAAATGTATGAGCATACTCATGTGAGTCAATATGTGATATGTGAACTCACATGCATCTCTACATTTTGCTCTAGTTCAAGAACATAGATGACTAATAAGAGGATGATGATTCCATACCTCACATTTATTCTAGATACCATAGACAAATGAACTATACAATCATGGTAACACTGATCATGGATTATAAGTTGAAGTTGTTCTCCAACTTCTCATTTACCTTGATAGTAATGATGTGCTGCTAGATACCGCTCATTGCTTGTGTAGTAATAATGGTTGTGAATTTCACTGCCAACATAATATCAAACCCAGAGAGACACATGCGTAGGATGCACTTTGAATAGGAATTCACTTATGGATAAGATTTGAGTTGGTTACTAAAAGTGTTTAGGTAATCAAACTAAAGAACACTCGTTGACTGGAGTGTCCAATCAATCGACTGGATCACTTTTGGAATGATCTATTTGACTGGTCAAATGGTGATGTGAAACAAATAGATTGACTGGGTTAAATGATTAATGATATGTGTAATGACATGCATTAATCATCACATTAAAAAAGGTATTATTGTATCGCTGGCCACAAGCCACTCAATGAACTAGATAGTCTATTTGATTGATTGGTGTTCTAGTCAACTGACTTATGGCACGCAACAACTGTCAAATCATGAGATTTGTCTTTTCCTATCCCATGGACTCCTATATAAGGAAGGGGTTGGATAAGACTGTCAAGACACTTCTTTTCTCAAAGTTGTCATAACGTGTGAGAGAGTCTGAATAGTCTTCCTAAGTAAGGGGGAGACAACAAGGGGAAAGGAAGTTGATGCTAGCACGTTGAAAAAATGGAAGGACTACTCCTTTCTGTCTACTCTAGAAGTGAGACTTGGATATCTTAGTGGTCCAATTGGACTATGTAGAGACATGAAAGACATTGGTGCCACGTTAGGAGAATGTCATCAACTGTTATCTATGTGCTACTTGTGAAGGGAACACATTTCTATGCAAGGTTGTCATTGGAGTTGCTCCAGGATTAGGTGTATCATGTACCATCTTTTCTAGATACATCCTTGTTGATGTGAACTACTGGTTAAGAAAAATATGGGCAGAAAATGTTTTGCGTCCACTGTCAAATTTGTCCCCATATTTCTCTACATAATAAATTTGTTAAAAATATTGGTTTGTAATACATATTGTAAGCCATGAATTTTACAAAAAATATATAACACTAGTAAAGGGGAGAATTATTCTTAAAAAGATAAAGAGTAACAATGACCATAGATATAAATAATATAATTTTTATTATAGGGAAAAAAGTATAAATAATAGATTTTGAGCCAATGAATTATACATGAAAGTACTATATGTAATGTAAGGAAGTGGAAAATGAATTAATAGAGACAATAGTGAACATATTAACTGAGTATAATGGAACAAATACTTAGTTTCCCGATACAAGTATAAGAAATAAGGAAATGCTATGGTGATATACTTATAAAACCATAAATAAAAAATCAATTGGTCAAATGAAACAACTAAGATTATTGATATTAATCTTATTACACAATGTTACAAATCAATTAATAAAAATAATCAAGTAATGGTGACCATGAAAAATGAGTAGTATAAAGAAGAAAAGATCACTATTGTCTTATGGAAAGATAAGTGTTTTGAAAAGAAGAAAAAAGGGATCTAAAGAAGAAGCAATGTGTATAACTAGAAATAGTGAAGTAGTAGACACATACTGAATAGTTATTTTTGTTCATAAGTAGAACACAAGGAATTAGATTTAATAATCAAGACTATGAATAATATGTCTATACTTTTTCTAGCTAAATCCCCCCCTCAAGTACCCCCTTGCATGACCCTTCAGGAATTAGATTTTTTTATCTTTACTTTTTTTCCTTTGTAACCCACTCCCCTATTTTCCTCCAGCTATCTTACTCCCTCTCCCCCTAATCTTAGGCACTCTCTTTTATGCACAACTTTATCTCTCTCCTTATGATTGGTCACCCATACCAACCACTCCCAATTTCCCAAAAACTCCTTCGAATCTATCTCTCTCTCATGTTTCTCCATCTCTCATTTCCCTATCTTTGTAATTAATCCTCGCTCCATTTGAACAGAGCCACAACATGTATCCCATGGTCGATGTTTCCCTACCACCATAAAAATTTCAACTAAACTAGAGTAAGGTCAAAATCTCATTCATACCACTACTCACTGTTGTCGACCACTACTACAACCAAGCCACTTCTCTAGCTTCAAGAACCATACATGGAAAAATAAATAGCAACAAATCTCTCTAGACCAGGACACATGTCCAAGCACTACCGAAGGTTCCCTTCAACTATAAAACATCATTATGGATGCCATATGATCCTCATACACTCTTCCTACATGTTGTTGATTTACATCCTTACCCTACCAGACATGGACTCTGAAGATGACATCTAGATGGTGATGACCCTGTTCGCAAAACATGGAAGTTAGTTTTTTTTCTCAAACTACTCACCAAGCAGACAAAAACTCTGCCAAACCCATAGATGAGCCTTTGTATTCTAAATTTCTTGTAAGCAACCTCTCTCTCTCCCTACACCATTAGCAAGTGCAATAAATAATCAAGGAATCCACTAGCAACCCCAACTCTTCATGTCGACTACAAGGGATAAGATCAACTGATTTTAGCTATAAAAAGGTACCCATATCACATGATAGAATCATGTACTTCCCATCTTACTCCAAGACCTCCTAGAGCAACCATAATCTCATCTTTTTATAGTGTATGCTAACACAAAGCCTTAATGTATTGCAAACTCTTTTCATCATGTTTTTTAAGAAAGGCATCTACCCCAATAATCTTCCCAATCCAAAGATATTAATACCAACCACCCCCTTACTTCAATACACATGCCAAATACATCATCCTTACTTAACATACCGACAATCTTCATCACTATGATTTTTCTCTATGATAATGCCTATAGGGCTTGTCAAACGCATTAATTAACATCACACTCATCTCGCAAGCATGTCAATAAGATCTCACAGCCATGTTGCCCCCAGTAAATGACTCTCCTTAATCACATTGTTATCCTAACAATATAATACCTAGATTGTTGATCATGAAAAAATAGCATCCATGATATTATAATAAAATGTACACATAATGGGCATGATTGGTAACAAGCAAGATTCATTAAAATACAAGATAAGAAAATAACTAGGGAATATGCAATCAATTCACACTGAGTCTAGGTATGGAATATCCTTTTCTAAGTCATCATGGTACACAATTTATGGTGTAGAGTACCTTTTTGTATGTCATCATGCTATATAAGTTGCTATATGGAGTATTTTTTTTCTTGAGTCATCATGATATACTAATTGTGGTGTGGAGTATCTTTTTCTAAGTCATAGTGCAATACAAATTTTAATATGGAGTATCTTTTTTTGAGTCATCATGCAATGCATGTTGTTGTATGGATTATATTCTTCTGAGTCATCATGTTAGAAAAATCAGTTTACCGGAGTACCTTTTGATGAGTTGTGGAATAATATTCCTTGTGCAATGCTCTTCATGCTACCAAAAAAATTGAATGGAATCATGATACTTTAATAAGTCATCAACATTCTACTAGAATTGCAAAAATGAACTTACTCCTCACCATGGATCCACATTTTTATCCCAAACTATAACTTAAGATGATTTTTATTTGAATGTGTTGCCCATCATACCATACACATCAATATATACATATATATTAAAAAAAATTAAGTCTTATACTTTAGTCATATCATGGGGACTTTCACATTATTATTTGGTCTTATTTTTCACCCACAACTAATAAAATGTGATATGTGTTTTCAAGATTTGTCTTCTTTAAAACATATCAATAAAAACCCAATTATAAGTTAAGAAAGTATGACAATTAGTAACTTGTTTACCTAAACTAAATTATTATATATTGAATATTTTCCTTTATTAATTTAACCTTGAAACGAGTCTGTTACTAAACAAATGATTTATGGTTGAGATATTACCAATAATATGATCATGAATACCTCTTGGGACAACTTGTTTTGTTGGATGATGGATTAAAAAAATTGAGGTTCAAAGACATGATTACCTTTTTCCTTTTCCTTCATTAATATGGCTTTCAACAAGTCTTTATCTATTAATAAAATGTTTCAGTATAACTAATTTGATTATAGTTGACAAAATGAAGAACGAATTAAGTTGTTGATATTGTACTCATGGATTTTATAACTTGATGGATTATTCATGGTTTAACCTGATGAATATATTTATTCTTGAGATTCCACCAACGTAGAGTTGATTCTACAGTCCCAGATCCAGTGAGGACCGGATGATCGAGATTTATATGTTATGTTTTGGATCTGAATGATATCTTTGGGATGTTGAAGGGGCAATTGGTAGCCTCTCCCTTACACCTACCCCACCTGGGGGAACCCCAAAGGTTTCTAGTCTATGAGATAAATCATCAAAGTATGTGTATAATGGTTGTTGAACTAACAAGTCTTGCACTAGGTTGCCAGGCAATGAAGAGATGTGGTTGGAGACCAACCCCACTTGGAGGACAAATTATAAGCTATAAGACTACCCTTTGAGTAGGCATCAAATCAGTGGCCTATAGAACCACACCATATATGCATGGTGATATAGAGGAAGCTATGAGAGTAGAATTAACAATGTAAGATCTATGTCTATGTGATAGGGCAATGTCTAAAGAAAATATCAGTAATTAAAATGTCACTATGTGAACTTAGATGTGGTTGCGGGTCACGAGATGGGTATAGAGTTGGTTAACAATCTCTCTCAATTGAGTGTGGAATGACACAATAAAATAGTTAAATGTTATTTGGTTTCTTATTATGTGTTTAATTTAGCACTGCCAATATAAGATGTTCCGGCATTCATATTGTGATGACCCAGCATCAAATCAAGCCATCACCAGAAAATAATTACGGAATAACCATAAGCAGCGGATAAAAAAATCACTAAAAAATTAAAACAATTTTACAAAGAGATCCTCTTCTAGGAAACTCTTAATGAAAGAACCAAAATTTTAGATACATTGGGGTTTGCATTGTACATACATTGTACCATCTCATATCGAGGATAACAAATAGCAGTTGCTTTGTCAAAACATATAGTGAAGCAACATAAAACCTCAAGGCATACAAGCCAAAATGTTAGATTGTTTATAAAACCTTTATGTATTGACTCCAAGGACCTGAGAGTACAGAGACGACACATATGACTTCTATCTACAAGATACCACAGATAGTACACTCAACCTGAGTTGTTACTACTGCCCCTACTACTGTTTTTCTCCCTCTACAGTACGGTCTCTACCCCCTCGTGCACGTCCACTTAAAAAAATGTGGATCCCATGGGGTGAGACAATTGTCCCAGCGAGAGATAAAACTCTCCGCCAACAATATTATTATCACATGTAAGCAGTATAAAACTGAGCAGAGGTTCTTTTATATTAACAAGCAGGATTAATCACTGTTATAAGAATAATAGAGTAATCTCTTCTCTTAAAGTAATGCAGCTATCTATGATAGAGCAATAAATCATATATTCACTTTACAAGGAATATAAAGAAACATGTATAACATCTATCCAATTAAGATGTATAAATGAAGTGTACATCAACTAATGTCTTCCGTATTCGATCCTTAAGCAAATATGCTACATGGCTGATTACATATTTACAATCACACTTATGCCCTGAGGAGATGAGGTATACCACTCATACTCCAACCGATCATTGCTTAGTCGAAATCAGTACCATACAAGGTCAATGAAAGAGCCAGATTCCAAGACCTCACATGTCTCAGTCAGTACGAGACCATTGGCAGTGACATCACGTGTCAAACTGCAAATAGCATGCCAGGGTATAGTGGCATATTTTCTATAGAGCTACAGTCGTAGCATGCACTCTCTTCAGGGAGATTTCAGTTATCCATCCTCAGATTATAACATTATTGAGTCATGGCATATAGCCATACTCTGAGCCACGGGCGAGTTCACCGTGCTCATTACTGAGTCTACGACCGCAGTTACACTCGAGCCAGGATATGGCATATAGCCAATCCTCAAGATCATGGTCATAAGGGGATCTATTCATATATGGTCGTCCAAGCTCACTCCCCTACATATTCCAAAATATGCGCTCTAGGTAATCCCGTGGGAAAAACCTATTTCACCATTTAGCAAATCTTGACGTTGATGGATCTATAGCTAAGGCAACTACATTTTATGGTTCTAATGATATATTAAGTGTATTACAGTATTCTTTTAGCATCAATCAATTTATAAGCATCAATCATAAACAAATGCTACAAAGAAATGTGTAATATATCTATCAAGTACTTTTCTAATCTTTGGAACACATTTAGATACATAACACTCGGGATCTCAGTTTGTTATCATATTATTGGGGATTCTTATCCCTTAATCATTATCATCATCATGATTATATGATCTGGGTATTCAACCCTTAGTTCATCACTGAACAATGTCACCTCTTATCAGGTAACCATTACCTCTAGGTCCTCAGACCCAGGTATATATCACATTTGTTGCATAAGTATTTCACATGGCTTACAAGGCCCATTTAAACATCTTGTCACCTCTCACTAAGCAACAAATATTCACATGAATCACAAGGCCCATTAAACATCTTGTCACCTCTCACTAGGAAACAAATATTCAAATGGCTCACAAGGCCCATTAAACATCTTGTCACCTCTCCCTAGGCAACAACTATTCACATGGCTCACAAGGCCCATTAAACATCTTGTCACCTCTCACTAGGCAACAACTATCTTTTAAGATATCAAACTATATAAACATTATACTTGTACAAGTATTTAACATAGCTCACAAGGCCCATTAAACATATTGTCACCTCTCACTAGGCAACAACTATATTTTAAGATATCAGACTATATAAACTTTATACTTGTTGTACAAGTATTTCTTATGGCTCACAAGGCCCATTAAACATCTTGTCACCTCTCACTAGGCAACAACTATCTTTTAAGATATCAGATTATATAAAATTTATACTTGTTGTACAAGTATTTATTATAGCTCACATGGCTTATGCAATAAGAGAAATACAACCTTCCCATTATTAGGGTTAGGGTTTCCCTTTATAACTGAATAGGGTTTCAAGTATGTATTATCAATCCAAACCCTAATTCATTGCTCCACACATCTAGTAGCATACATTGACATCATAAGTATGCAATCATACTTATTTATTCTCATCATTTATCATTAAATGATTATCGACACAAAGTATGAGTTTCTCTCTCATCCTCACTAGGATATTGATTACATCATACTTTATTAACTTTGCTTAACCCTTTCTCAAGGTATGTTAGTCTAAACTTATCACATTGCATTAAACTCATTACATCTTAATGTAACAATTGACATGACACACTTCTTGTGTAACTCATCCAAGTATATTGGATTTGAGGTGCATTAAGATGTATCAACCTTAAGGTGTTGGATGTGATATTTATCATGCCTTGGTGTATCACTTCCCTTATCACTTTTAATGTACTTAAGTTCATCAACTTATCTTGTATTAGGGTATTTCCCATCCTAATACTTTATGCACTAACTCATCACATTTATCCTGTAATGTACTGGCCATAAGTCACACACTTGAATTACCCAATTATCATCAAGTGATATGGACTCATCTCAGGTTAAGACATTGTTGATATAGGGTTGGCCATTATCAACCACTTGAGGTGTTTCACCTATCAAGGTATTAGCCACACCATTACTTGGTGTTATACTCATCATTACTAAGAGTGTTTTGCCCTCACCTTTACAAGGTGTATCGAATTTGAATCATGTATGTCAAGTTGAGCACATGTATTGGGTTAGGTGTATATCGGGCTATGCATCATCATATCCCTCATATCCTTACCCATTAAGGTATCAACTGTACCAATCCTATGATGTATCACCTTCATCATACATGGGGTAGCCTCCTCACCTCACTTAACGATATTGGCCACGCCATACTTTAGTGTATTGTCCATCACATGTTCTAAGGTATTAACCACCTTACCACTTTTGTCATCTAGTGTATTGGGTTACCCACCATATCATTTTAGAAGTGTGTACTCAACATCATATCGTGCAAGAGGTGTATGCTTACCATCATATCATCCAAAAGGTGTATGCTTAACCCAATATCGATTTAGAGGTGTATGCTTAACCCAATATCATTTTTGAGGTGTGTGCTTGCTTCCATATCGGGCAAGGAGTTGTGTGCTCACTACTACATTTTTGTCCAGTAACGTCACTGCACATAGCGTCATTTTTACTAGAATAACCGACCTAATAGAGTAATGCATCTGTTTTATCATAAAAACCGACCTTATAGGTTTCCCGCGGCAAAAATTCGCGCGATTTTAGCTATGCGCCTCAATATATAGGGTCAGTTTTTTAAAATAAACGATGCTATAGGGTCAACAAAAAATGCGGGAACTGGTTTGGAACTCTAGAGTCAGTTTTTATATATAACCGACCTTACAGATGTGGTCTGTAGCGTTGGTTATCCTAAAAAACCGTCGATATAGGTTAAGTCTGGGCACCGTTTTTTTAATAGACTTTTAGGGTCAGTTTTTTACCCAAAACCGACGTTATAGATCTTCTACATTTCACATAGCAGCCCGATTGTAAGGCTTAGGTAGTCATTTGTTGCTGCTGCTACTCCCCGTTCCCACTCCCGTGCCCGAAGAAAGGCAGCACTGCCTCTACAAAGGTGACCTCCCCCAACCATATCCTCGTCTGAAAAGAGGCAAACTAGCGCTACTTTCCATGGACGACGACGCCCAAGCTTCTTACCACCATCTCCAGCGATGACGACACTCCTTACCACCATCTCCGACGTCGTTTTCCTTGGACGACGACGATGCCTTAGGTGTTGCTTCTCTCTCCGGTGCTTTCTTCCTTAAAAGTCGATGATGACGACGCCTTAGGAGTTGTAAGGGCCGTGCGCATCTCTCCAGTTCTTTTCCCGCACAAGTTCCCTCACTGACTAGTTCTTCTCAAGGTATTATCTCTACCGCCTCACTCCTCTGTCATACTTTCAAGCAACTAACCAGATAGCATGGTCGTGTTGGGCAGCACGGTCGTGTCAGATGAGTTGCAGAATCATCAAAATTTGTCAATTTTGAATTTGTTACTTCTCCTATAAAATTGATATATACTGACCCCTAATTAATACATTATAATAGAATTGAATCGTGCATTTGTGTTGTTGCATGTGCTATTGACTTGTTGTTGACTTACATATATTTCTTCTTCAGCTTACAAGTGCGGTATAATATTCTCACTCTCCCAATGTGCCATTTTATTTGACTAGTAAATCAACTAATAATAAAAATATGTATTCATTCATATCTACATTTTGTTATCAATCACATATGTAATCATTATATATACATTCCAGAAATATGAGGGTAGACATTGTGTAGTCTCATATTGACACTTTAGGGTTTATAAATGAGATCATCGATGTATGATGTTTAACTTTATATATAAATATGACAATAATACATTTATGCATGTATCAACTTAGAAACTCATTCAAACTTTACTCATAGTCCCCAGTTTGGGACTGTTTTTGGATATTTGATCTCACTTAGGACGTAATCGTATAATGTACACTTAGTTTTGAAGAAAATTTTAGTAGTATTTCCTCATTTGTTCTTTGGGTACATATGTGAGTGGTTATTTACCATTTACATCGGTGTACTTGGAGAACTTAGAGGAAATGCTGCTGAAATTTTCTTCAAAACCAAACATACATTATACAGTTACTAGTGAGATTAAATATTCAAAAATGGATTAGGTGGTACACTTTAGTATAAAAGTAATTAACTTCCTATCAATAAAAACTTACAACTTATAGTATCAATATTAAATGCTTAGTTTTATAATTAATTTTTAATGTGATATAGAAAATGGATCGAAGTTGGATGTCTATCAAGAACCGTTGTAATCCAGAGTTTTCCAAAGGTCTTGATGAATTTATCATATTTACTGAGGAACATAGGAAACTACCTACATATAGGTTCTATAGTCCATGTAGAAATTGTGGTAACAATTTGAAAGTTGATACTGCTGAGGAAATTAAGGATCATGTCATATGCAATGGGATCATACCAGGTTATAATGAACGGTATTGGCATGGAGAGAAAATTAATAATGGATCAGAAAATGTCGATACTAATAGTTGTGGCATAGAAGATATAGATAATGATGATAATTTCAATGATGAACCGATTTAGGATGACCCAATTCAGGATGATATGGTTGATGAGATGCTACGTATTTGTCAGGACAATGTCATTGATCCACCTTATTTATTTGCAAACATTGTCCATGATGCTGAAAAATCTTTATATAAGGGTTGTACTAAGTTCACGAGGTTGAGTGTTGTGATGCGATTATATACTCTTAAAGCTCAAAACTGGTGGAGCGATAAGAGTTTCACTTCATTGTTGTCTTTGTTAAAGGAAATTCTTCCTGAAGGCAACGAGCTTCCAATTTCAACATTTCAAGCAAAGAAAATAATGTGCCCAATGGGAATGGAGGCTAAGAAGATTCATGCATGTCCAAATGTTTGTGTTTTATTTTATAAGGACTATAGTAATTTAATAAATTGTCCAAAATGTGGTGCGTCAAGGTATAAGACCACAAATTCAGCTAAGGCTAAAAATGGCTCTCCTATCAAGGTGATGTGGTATCTACCAATAATACCATGATTTCAATGCTTATTTGCTAATACAGAAGATGCACAAAATTTGTCTTGGCATGGGGAGTTAAAGGCCAATGATGATGGCGTCCTACAACATGCATCTGATTCACCACAATGGAAGAAAATTGATTTATTATACCCTCAATTTGGTAAAGAACCAAGAAACTTAAGACTTGGACTCTGTACATATGGAATGAATCCCTATGGTACATTAAGCAGCCAACATAGCATGTGGCCTGTTATAATTGTTATACATAATCTTCCTCCTTGGTTGTGTATGAAAAATAAGTATGTCATGTTGTCAATATTGATATCAGGGCCCAAGCAACCTGGAAATGATATTCATGTTTACCTTCAACCTCTAATAGATGACCTAATGAAACTATGGGAAGAAGGTATTATGACATATGATGCTTCACGTAAAGAGATCTTCAGTTTGCGTGCTATATTGTTTTGCACGATTAATGACTTTCTAGCTTATGGAAATTTTTCTGGATATAGCATAAAAGGATACAAAGCATGTCCTGTTTGTGAAGAAAATATTGATTCAATCAGACTTAAACATGGTGGTAAAATCATATATCTTGGTCATCAAAGATTTCTCCCACCAGTGCATCCTTATCAAAGGCAACGCAAAACCTTTAATGGGTCAACTGAGGAACGAAGTACTCCTAAACCTATACCAGGAAATGTTGTATATGATAGGGTGAAACATATTGTTAATGAATTTGGAAAGAGTTCAAGTAGTCGTACACTCGCATGTGACAAATCTCTATACAATAAGAGGTCAATATTCTGGGATCTTCCTTATTGGAGATCTTTGGCAATTAGACACTGCATTGACGTCATGCATGTTGAAAAAAATATTTGTGATAGCATCATTGGTACGCTATTGAATATACCAGGAAAGACTAAAGATGGCATCAAATCTAGAAAAGATTTAGAATTAATGGGTATAAGAAAAGAATTATCAGTGGAGATCAGGGGTCGCCGCACATATTTACCACCAGCTTGTTACACTTTGTCAAAGAAGGAAAAAAAAGACTTTCTGTGAGTGCTTGTATAATATTAAGGTTCCACAAAGATACTCTTCTAATATTCGTAGGTTGGTATCAATGAAGGATCTGAAGTTGATAGGTCTCAAATCTCACGATTGTCACACCTTAATGCAACAAATTTTACCTGTGGCTATTCGATCTATATTGCCGAAGCATGTAAGGTTTGCAATCACAAGACTATGTTTCTTCTTCAATGAAATATGCAACAAAGTTATACATCCTGATACTCTCGATAAATTACAGAAAGATATAATTGTTACCATGTGTCAGCTTGAAATGTACTTTCCTCCTTCATTTTTTGATATCATGGTTCATCTTGTAGTACATATTATAAGGGAGGTGAAGATGTTGGGTCCAATTTTCTTACATTGGATGTATCCATTTGAACGCTACATGAGTGTTTTTAAAGGTGATGTTCGGAATCGTTATCGTCCTGAAGGGAGTATTGTTGAGGGTTACGTGGCTAGGGAGGTGATGGACTTTTGCAATGATTTTTTGAATTGCAATGAAACTTCTAGCGATCTTAAAAATTCCCATCACACTGAATCTTATTGTGGCAAAGGAACTCTGGGAGGACGAGTGAAAAGAATCAGTCGTGAGTTGTGGGAACAAGCGCATTTGTATATTTTACACAACATCGATGAAGTTAGTAGTTACATCACAGAACACAATGATCTTATCAAGAGAAATCATCCGCAATCCAGTTCAATGTGGCTTGCAAGAGAGCATAATCGAACATTTATTTGGTGGTTTGAAGAGAAAGTATTTAATCAACTATCTGAATCACCGAATAATGTTGTTGAGAACATAAAATGGCTCACCTTTAAGCCAAAAGTGGATGTCATGTCATATGAAGGTTATGACATAAATGGATTTTCATACTACACAAAGCGTCAAGATGAATGTAGTGTAGTTCAAAATAGTGGGGTCACTATTCAAGCTTGTTCGTTGTATTTTGCTAGTGCCAAAGATAAAAGACCATGCGAAGTTGAGATGTCATATTACGGCATCATTGAGGACATATGGGAATTGGACTATACAAATTTTAGAGTTCCTATATTTGGGTGTAATTGGGTTGACAACAACAAAGGAGTTTTAGTGGATGAGTTGGGTTTCAAATTGGTGAATTTTGAAAAGATTGGTGAGAAAGATGAGCCATTCATCATGGAAGACCAAGCAAAACAAGTATTCTATATTGATGACCCTGCAAATAAAAATTGGTCTACCGTTCTTCATGGAAAAAGATAGTTTATTGTAGATCCTATAAATGAAGAAGAATACTATGAAAAGTATGATGATTCCAGTCCATTCTCAGTTGGTTTGCCAAGTGTAAATGTTGAAGATAACATCGATGAATATTATAAACGTTAAGACCATGTTGAAGGAATTTTCCTTGACTAACAACTCAACTAATACTAGAGGCATGTATTCTTTGAATTATTTATTTTATTATCATTCAAGCAAGTAATCTTTTAAATATAGATCATATATCATGTATACCTTATCACTTGTGCTTTTATTATCACTTTTTTTTATCATGTATACTTGCAGGTTCTAAAATGGCGAGTGAAGATGAACATTCTGAGCATGAGCATGAGCACCATGAGGATGGTAGTGGTGATGCTAAGAAAAGTAGAGGTCCCACACTGATGCGTAGGTTGCAGGAGATCAGGGCTAAAGGGGACAAATTGCAGTCCAGTTTGATATCACAGGAGCACCTGTTGGGGAACATGCTAGTGCTTTCAAGCATTACATAGGGGCGACCGCACGCAGTAAGGTGCCAATAGATATAGAAAATTGGCATGATGTTCCTAATGCCAAAAAAGACCTCATATGGAAAGATATATCTGTGATTGGAAGTGATATTATTTTAATATGTTTTTATCTATTGATTCTAATTTAGTTTTCTTAGAATTAATTTTTAAAACAACATTATTAATTGCTTCTTTTGTATGTATAGGGTGTTTTTCATCTAAATGAAAAAGATCACAAGAAAAGAGTGCTACAACGTTGTGGTGTACGATGGAGGGGTTTTAAGACATATCTTGCAAGGGAATTTATAGATAATCCTAAACAAAAGAAGAAAGCAACAGATGTATACATTTTTATAGATCTTGAGGTGTGGGAAAGATTTGTTGCAGCTAGGAGATCGGAAGAGTTTCAGGTAATAAAGATTGTGATGTATTGTATGAATCTTTAATTTTATACAATTACAGAGGTGAATCTTTTTATACATGTTTGCCAAGTCTAAATTGCAATACCTCATTTTAAATGATCAGGCTATCCACCAGGATCAAAAGGAAAGACGGGCCAAAAATGTGCATGACCATCGCTTGGGGCCCGATGGTTATGCCTTCCGCCGCCAACTACAAGAGAAGCAATCCTCTTCTGGAGAAGAATCTAGTACAACTCAAGTTGAGCGTCCACCCTGACACTTGACATGGATTGATGCTAGAAAGAATCGAGCAGGTGAAATTGTCAACCCTGCAACTAAGGAGGTGGCACAAAAGATGGTAGGTTTATCCCAACTAAGTAAAGCGTAACTCCCAAAAACTTAGATTTATTTATATCTAATTGATATTGTGATTTAATATTTTATTAACTATCAATAGATTGATCTCCACGAGCAAAGGAAGGAAGGAAAGTTCATCCCAACTGGCCACATGGATGAACTATCAATTGCTCTTGGTACGAAGGAGCATCCTGGCCGTGTTAGGGGATTAGGAGATGGCATAGGATTCAAGTCTTATTTTGTCCCTTCACAATCTGAAAGAGGTCATACAGGAGGTCTTACACAAGAGGAGGTTGAAGCATTAGTAGCGCAGAAAGTAAAAGAAATAATGTCTTCATTTCAACCTACTCAACCTTCTCAACCTATTCATATTGTGCGTCTCTCAAGTGATGAGGTACAAGCGCATGCTACAGTTGTAGAAGGTCATGGGAGCACTCCCAATGACCCACCACAACAATTTGTAGTAAGTTTTTGTTCTATATGTTGTGTTATTAGTATGATATATATGATGATATATATAGTTGTAACAGTTATCTGTTCTACTGCTTCTTATATAACTTATATTATTTCAATCTAGGTTGATATGAACTGTAAACTTGCAGTGGAGGTTCCAGAATATAATATTGTGGCAGTGGGCAAGGTGTACAACCTTGGTGGTACATTGCATTGCCAACAAATTACTGATGACATTTGCCGTGTGACCATCCATCTTGTGTATGACAGAATGGGGGACAAACCACTACCCATACCTAATCTTGAATATAGTATAGTTGAAGAAGCAAAGGGTGCTATGGTG
Organism: Alisma plantago-aquatica; assembly: GCA_963693085.1. Taxonomy (NCBI): domain Eukaryota; kingdom Viridiplantae; phylum Streptophyta; class Magnoliopsida; order Alismatales; family Alismataceae; genus Alisma; species Alisma plantago-aquatica. Next base: position 600,990,248 of record OY856414.1, on the reverse strand, counting down.
GGTTGGCCTAGACACTTGGTTTTCAATGAAAAGGTATACTTGAATTCTACCATGTTTTTCATATTTGACTGCATATATGAACTCGTGTAATAGAAGTATGTAATTTAATTAACAGGTTTGCAAACCAAAAAGTAAAAATTCTACTAGTCGTCCTCCTATGCCCAAGCCATCTATTATTCCAAAATCCACATTCGACGAGTTGGGAAGTAAATGTAAATGTTTGTGTCAATACTTAGCCAACCAAAGCTATGGACTACAAATGTTGATCAATTTAATAGAAGATGCAACTGGGAGGGACTTTGATAATTATATTTTTCTTGATGATATTATAGAGTTGTTCCGGTATGATTGGCTGAATACTTCGATATTATAAGTATGGATAAGGTAAGGATCTATCAATATAGAAAATTCCAATACACAAGTTTAGCTTATTTCTACATATGAAAATAATTACAAATGTTTAACAGTCATTTATATACCGAGGCCACAAACTTTGATATAAAGAATGTTGGATTCTTAGTTCCTTCGGTCACTAGTCAGGTGGAGACACATATTGAGGAAGTGAGTGAGTACTTCTCTGATGCATTCAAATATTTTACTAGTGTGGGAAAGGAAATTATCCTAATTCTTTTTAACATCCAGTAAGTATTATTGTTCAATATAATTTTAATAATGAACAAATGTATTTATTTTAATGTTTGTTTTATTCTTACTCAGATCTAAACATTGGGAATTAGTGGTGATTGTCCCAAAATTGATGACTCTTTATTATCTAGACCCAATGGGAAAAACAACAAGGGGTCACAAGCTGAAATTGCCAGCTATGGCATAAGCATAAATATAGTCAATGCTTCAACATGATATTTCTATTTAGAATTTCTATTTTACCAACTATCGTTTAATTGATAGGGGTATAAAATGTTTTCATGAAGGCGGAGGACAAATACCCACAAAATTAAAGACATTGACTTTGAAAAATGTCAAGGTAGCTACTTTGACAACTGCTTAGTCTTATATGTATTAATTTTCAACTCTTATATGTCAACTCTTATAGTCTTCTGTTTATAGTAGTTTACTAACATTAAGTATAATTCGTTATTTGTAGTTTCCTATACAAAATAATGGCTGGTCTTGTGGCTACTATGTAATGAAATATATGCAAGCTATTGTCAAATAAGCATCAAATGACATTCAGACTATAGATCAGGTAATAAAGAATAACATCATAAATTTACAAGTGAGTTGTAGTCATTTTATAAAATATTAGCATGTGCATTTTCTATTACAGATCTTTACAACTCAGCCTTACACACGTGAGGACTTAAATGAATTCCGAGAAGAGTGGTCATATGCTTTTCTAAATGAAGTCAATATAGCATTGGAATAAATATGTTAGTTACGTTCCATTTATGTATGTGGTTTCAGTACTCTTTTTTTTTTTTGAAAAAACACTACTGAAATAGATTATATGGGGTATCACGGATAAAGGGAAAAGAGCAGGACTCTAAGTCCTGGAGATACAGATGGTCTAGAAAGTCCGGACAGCCATCCCAGCTTCCTTCTCGCTCTGGTTGCTTGAGGTGTCGCTTGGCCAGTTGATCAGCAAGTTTGTTCTGATCGCGATGCATATAACTAATGTCTGAGGTGTCCCGATGAAGCAAACATTGGATGGTCAGCACCTGGAGCCGATATTTGATGGGAGTCTGGTGTTTTCTAGTAATCCACTCTACTGCATTGCTGGAATCACTAATCACCATATAATTAGACAAGTTTCTTTTAGCAGCAAAACCCAGACCATCGAGGATGGCCCTCAGTTCCCCATCCATAGGGTCTTTGTCTGAATGTTTACATGTGCAACCCTCTATCCACCGCCCGATTTTGTCCCGAAGAACCATGTCGGTAGCTTTAATATTTTTGGAAGTGTTTACTGCAGTATCGACGTGCAAGATTGCTGAGGGGTTATGTAACGACAGGGCCATGGGATGAGGTCGGGGGCTTCTATTCTTGATGATCGTCAGTTTGTTGAACACAATGTTGGTCGTGGCCAAGCTTGTCCGCGCATTGGACTCGAGCACCATAGGGGTATATCTACGACCCTCAAAGATTGAGAGGTTACGATTCCTCCATAACCACCAGTAGGTGATTGCAAAGAGTTGTGCCCAGTCTTCTGTCTGGTGCAGGCGTAAGAGATTGTAGTCCATCCAATACTTAGTACAGCTTTGAAGAAAGAATGTGCTGGCAGCATTGGGAATGATGCACAGCCAGACTTGTTCGACCTCTAGGCAGTCCCGTAGGGCATGCAGAACTGTCTCCTCCTCAAGATATCATCTGGGACAATGTGGATCGTCGGTAAGCTTGCATTTGAAACGCATTGTTTTGGAAAAGAGCCTCTCATGGAATATAAGCCAGAGGGTAACTTTCATTCTCTGTTCGATCTTCATGTTCCATAACCTAACTAGAACTTTGGGTTGATCACCAACGGGCATGTTTGAGATACAAGCATAAGCAGAACTGGATGTGTAGTCTCCATTTGTGGAATGCATCCAAGTTCTGCCATCATCACCATAATCCGAGTGAGGTGTTGGTATGCTAATGATATCCTGGACGGAGTCAGTAGTGAACCAAGCATTCAAGAATTCCTCATCCCAAGACCCATCATCCATTACCAAGCTTGCCACCTGCAAGTCCCAGATCTCTTCAGGAATGAAAAGGTCAGGCTTAAGGGAAGGTGTGAAGCCCTCACCGACCCAAGCATCAGACCAGACAGAGGTCTGAAGCCCGGAGGAAAGGGCCATTCTGGAGTTGGCTTTGATAAAAGGAATTGCAGAACTGATACATCTCCAGATATGAGAACTAGAGACTTTTCTTCCTTGAGGGCGCAGGTATTTTGCAGCTTGTAGTTGTACCTAAGGGACCTATCTATGCCTCACAAAATCCCAAGCTAACTTCATGGCGAGAGATAGGTTGAAGTCTCTGGCTTTCTTGATCCCCAGGCCACCATGAGAGAGGGGTTTTGTGACATGTTTCCAAGGAATCAGGTGGGATCCTTTAGTCTTGGTGGAACCCGACCATAAGAAGTTTCTCGCCAGTTGGTCAATGCGGTCAGTAATGGAGAAAGGCAGTTGAACCATTTGCATTGTATAGCATGATTGAGAGATAAGAATAGACTTAGTAAGTGTGACTCTTCCTGCGAGCGATAGAAATCTATTTTGCCAGTAGGAGATTTGTTGATGGAGTTTATCATAGAGATACTGGTAGTGAGATTTACTCTTTCTTTTGTGGAGAATAGGGACTCCCAAATGGTGGCCTAGGTTGTCAGTTTCCTTGATTCTCAGGTGACGACATATTTGAGATCTAAGGGTTTGTGGGGTGTTGTGTGAGAAGAAGACCGAGGATTTCTCATGAGATAGAAATTGGCCAGAAGCTTTGCTGAATAGCTTGAGACAAAGGTTGATGACCGTAGCTTGCCTCATCGAAGCTTCCCCAAAGAGGACGATGACGTCAGCGAAGCTAATATGGGAGAAAGGTGTCTTCTTCCTGGTTAACCTCAGCGGCTTCCAAGAGCCCTTGTTGATTTCTTCATTAATGAGTTGGCTGAATCTCTCAAGGCAAAGCACAAAGATGTACGGCGAGAGTGGATCGCCTTGCTTAACACCACATGAAGGTTTGAAAGAGCCAACCGACTCTCCATTCCAAAGGACATGCGTACTTCCTGATTTGATTAGGCTCATGATAACGTTGATGATATTCTTGGGGATAGTCGTTCGGTTGAGGGTATCTTCAATGAAGGGCCGGCTTAATTTGTCAAAAGCTTTCATGAGATCTAATTTGATAGCCATCGTGTGCTTTCTGGCTTGTCTGGACTCCATGGAGTGCACAAGTTTGTGTACAAGAACTATATTGTCACCTATCCATCGCCCAGGGACAAAGTTCGATTGGAAGGGGGAGACCCAACTATCCATATAAGGCTTGATTCTGGATGCAATGATCTTCGATATCAATTTGGTACATACATTATTGAGGGATATCGGCCTGAGTTGGGAGCACGATTCCGTTGCCGCCACTTTGGGAACGAGAATGAGAGTGGAGTCTGCAGAGCCTTGTGCGAGAGGAAGTCTAGTGAAAGTATCAACGACAAATTTGCATACCTGGCTCTTAAGAAGGGGCCAATTTTTATGGATGAAGGACGCATCAATGTCGTCCGGGCATGGGGCCTTGATCGGTGCCATGGCCAGTAGGTTCGTCCATATCTCTTCAGCCGAGGGTGCTCGGTCAATCTGCTTGACAGCAGATGCATTAAGTAGAGGAAAGGAACTCGTGAAAAGCTCACTAGCGTGTTGGCGAACCAGGAGGTCTGATTCTTGGTGCACGTTTGAGAAGAAGGAGAGGACCATTTTCTTTAGATGGTCTACATTTTCAATCCAGCAACCGTTGGAGTTTTTCAGTTTCACAATCTTGTTACGATGTCTCCTGGATTTGACAAGTGATTGAAAATATCTAGTGTTGAGATCTCCTAATTTGATCCAGTCACAGTGTGCTCTCTGCTACCATTCTATCTCCTCTTGTCTTAAGATGTTATCGAGTTCGACTTGGAGAGAGATCGTTTCATTAGCTAATAGCTTGCTATGACCCAGTTCTAATTGGAGCCGGTTCCATTTGATCTTTGTTGCTTAGTTGCTCCTTCCTGTAGTGGCGTTTGCGGGTTTCCTGCTTGTCCCAAGTTGCTGCCTTGATGAGGAATCCAGCGCAGGCTTGCTGGAGAGGGACGTGAGAGTCCCAGTTTGCTGATAAGAAGTGCTTGAAATCTGCCATCTCTTCCCAGCTCGTGTGTGCCTTTAAGTGAATTGGGCCTCTTCGCTTGTGGGATTTATGAGAAAGAAGGAGAGGCACATGGTCTGAATTGTTATGCTCAAGGACCTAGATCAGGAGCGAGTGAGAGTCCTCAAACCATAGGTCGTTGCCCAGGGCCCGATCCAATCTTTTGTGGATCAAGCCTCGACGGAAGGTGGTGCAAGTGCCATTGAAACCAAGGTCTGAGAGCTTGCACTGGGTCATTGTGTCGATGAACTGCTGCTAGCTTTGTCAAAGAATGAGCTGCCAAATTTCTCTGATTTATACATGACTGTGTTGAAGTCTCCAATTGCCACCCATGGTTCAATGATGGTGGAAGACATATCTGAGAGGTGGTGCCATAAGAAGCGTCGACTGCTCCTCGTAGTGCCTCCATATACAAACGTGCAGAGAAGTTTTCGATCAATCCGGCAGTGGATGAATTGCTTGTGGGAAGCAATTATTTCAAGGTTGACACCAGCCTTCCAGAGAACCTAAATACCTCCCACGAACCCTACTGCTTCGACACGATGAGAGTGAGGGAAACCCAATTTCTTAATGACATAGTTAGCTTTAGTACCACTACACCGGGTCTCATAAAGTCTGATGATTGAAACACCATATTTCCTGATGAGTTCTTTGATAGTACTCTGGGTATCGTCGTCACAGATACCCTGAACATTCCAGCTTATGAGGTTCATTTATCACTTTCGACGAAGGTGGAGCTTCCCATAGCATGTGCCTCCTTCTCGAGATCTGGGAGCAGAGCAGTTTTACCTCGTTTATGAGTCGAAGCTCTCCCTGGATCACCTACATGCGTAACCTTCTGATTCCTCAGATGGATGCCCGGTGACCCCTTGGCTGGACTTCTATATTTGGTGTAGTTTGTCAGGGGGTTGCTTCCAATCCCGACGTTGAAGGGAGTCATCACAAAGGGATGCTCCTGGGTGCCCCTTCCTGTCAATACCTCATCTCCAGATAGTTTGGTGATGGTGTGATCAGGGTCCTTTCAGTTGCCCTGTGAGGGGCTAACAGGGGGAGGCACTTCATCAGTTTGCGGGACCTTCTCTGTGTAGTTGAAGGCTTTATTTTGCTTGCTTTGTTTCTTCCATAAGCTCCAGTCAATACCAGATACTCATTCTGCAACCTTGTCCACGTCGAGAATTTCAGCAATGTCGTCTTCCTCCTCGATATCTTACAGCCCCTGGAAGCAATTGCTAGCTTGGTTAGATCTTCATGCTACGTCTCCCAAAGGAGGCTTCTTCTGTCTTCGTGGGATGGGTTGTACATGGATAGCTTCAGAGAATCGTTGTGGGTTGTCCGGCATGATCTTGCCCGCCTCGACACTGGCGCGACGCAGAGCGTTCTCCTCCTCAATTCTCTTCATGCATTCCTTTTCAAGGTGTCCTTCTCGATCGCAATGAAGACAGATGAAGGGGATATTATTGTATTCAACGGTGTACTTGATACCATCTATCCATATGATGGGGATCAACGTGGTTTGCATGTCAATTTCCACGGCAAGCCGCGCAAAATGGCCCCTCCTCTAAAGTGTCGTGTTCATATCAACCTTCACGGTCTTCCTTAGGTTGTCGCCGGTTTGTCTAAGTAAGACCTCTTGGTAAAGATGGATGGGTAAGTTTGGGATTCTGACCCACGCCACCAATCTTGGCGGCGTGGCCTGGTCCGGCAAGAAATAGGGAGACCATCGTTGGACAGTTAGGTATGAACCGAAGATAGGCCAGGGTCTGCCGGTGAGTGCAGTTATGTAATCTTCCTCCGACTGGAGTTGGACAAGAAAGAACTCATTGGCCACGTCAATCAGGTTGAAGTCACCAAGAGGCTTCCATAGCTTGGTTATACGATCTCGCAACGTAAGGTATCCGATGCTCCTTGAGATAAGTTTAACGACCACTGTATATTTCCACGGTCGGAGTAGATCTGCCATGGCTTCACTCCGGACACGAAACATAGGGAAACCCTGTTCGGTGGAGGTCTCGATGTCCGTCGGTTGCAGGTTCACCCCGTTAGTCTCGAAATCGATCTTGGTGAAGTTGTGTGGGTTTTGAAGAGGGCCTTTCCCCAGGGAGTCACGATAGGACATCCCGGAAGTGGTCCAGGGACCGGTGCGGTCCTGACCGGTGGAGCAGAGCGGCGGGAAGGAGTTGGGGACATCCACAGTATCAACATCCATGGAGGCTTGGGTGGAAGTCAGGGGTTGTTCATCCGTGCGTCAGCTAGAATAGATGAAACTCAGACCAGAGTTGCCAATGGGGATGGAGGTCGCAGAGCGACCCCCCCCCCAGTCGCCATCGTCATCGGGGTCACCCCCCGCACCCGCAGAGGAAACCCTAGCCGTCATCGCAAGAGTTATGGTTTTAGTACTCTTTCATATTTACTTTTGTATCTAACATTTAATATCATCTCAGACTTGCAATCTATCATTTTGTAAATTATGATGTGACTATGTGTACTCAACTCAATATATGAATCATTTTTGTTATGAATGTGTGGTTTGGAATGGTGACGGTTGAGCATCAATGCTCCCCTCTCCCATGTCTTATTCTTGTTCTTCTGTTTTGTTCTGTTCAATTTCTGCAGAAATTTTAAAAAAGTTGGACCCTATAGCGTCAGTTTTCTTAAAAAACTGACCTTATAGGTGTCTTGGCCGTTCCACGTAGAACGGTCGTGCTGCCTAGAACGGCCATGTTGGGATGAGGTAGAACGGCCGTGCTGCGTAGAATGGTCGTGTTGAGATATGGTAGAACGGTCGTGCCGTGTAGCACCCACGTGCTAATATAGACCAACACGGTCATGCTAGGCGGCACGGCTGTTCTATCATATTCCAAGACTCTATTGAGTCGGTTTTTCTCATATAACCGTCCTTAGAAATAATCTTTAGAGTTAGTTATTTAGTAAAAAAATCGACGTTATAGGGTTCAGGTACAGTTTCATTTCTCATTTGGGTTTAGTTTTTGAGAGCCTATAGGGTCAGTTTTTACTATACAAGGTCGGTTTTTTTTGTTAAAAAAACTGACCCTATAGAGTAATTTCTGTAGCGACGGCCACTTAGGTGTCGGCTGAAAAGTGACGCTATAGGCTTACAAAAACCGACGCTATAGACCATTTTTGTACTAGTGGCTTGCTTTCATATGAGGCAAAGAGGTGTGTTCTTGCTTCCATATAGGGCAAAGAGGTGTGTGCGTGATCCACACCATATCAGGCAAAGAGGTGTGTGTGTGCTTCACACTATATCGGGAAAAGAGGTACGTGTGTGCTTCACACCATATCGGGCAAAGAGGTGTGTGTATGCTTCACACCATATCGGGAAAAGAGGTGTGTGTGTGTGTGCTTCACACCATATCGGGCAAAGAGGTGTGTGTGTGCTTCACACCATATCGGGAAAAGAGGTGTGTGTATGCTTCACACTATATCGGGCAAAGAGGTGTGTGTATGCTTCACACCATATCAGGAAAAGAGGTGTGTGTATGCTTCCATATTGCCCATGAGGTGTATCTTGATCACCATATCGTTCAAGAGGTGTGTGTGTCACCATATCGTGCATAAGGTTTATGCTCATCACCATATCGTTCTAGAGGTGTATAACCATCACCATCTAGGGTTTCAACTTCATATCGGGCAAGAGGTGTATCCTTCAACACCATATCAGGTTAGAGATGTGTATGTGCTTGACATTGTATCATTCCTAAGGGGTATATTTGACCTCATATCGAGAAAAAAGTGTAGGGTTGACACCATATGATGTTCAAGATGTGAACTTGATCACCATATCATGAAAAGAGGTATAAACTCATAAGCATGTTGTTCTAGTGATGTATGACATGACCATATCGGGTTAGAGGTGCTTGCTTATGTGCTTGAACCCGATATCACTTTATAAGGTGATACCCTCATCTACAAGATCTAGACCTTCATTATAACTGTTATAGTACATGTACAAAAGGTCTAAGAAACTATTAGAACTCATAGATTCATCAAATATTTAAGAAAATCTCGGAATTGAAAGTAGATCATCAAATATATCAAGAAAGATGGTGAGTAATAACATGTTTAGGTTCAAGTTATATAACCCGCCTTAAGAACAACTTCAAAGCTCCAAAGCTCCACGTCCCTAAGGTTGAAGATTACTTATCAAAAGTCCAAGGCTTGTTCATAACTCCTCCATATACAAGGAATCACCACAGTTAAGAACTTGGTGAAGAAGAAAAGAAAGAAAAGAATTACAAATGAGATCCATGCTTGAACCAAGGTTGAAGATGGCCATGGCCTCACCTTAAGCTTGGTGCTCGAGCTCCCCTTGCTCCTTGAGCTACTATGCATGATATCTAAGCGGCAGAGAGTTGTAGGGTTCATAAACTTTCACTAGTAGGTGAAAGGAGAGGTATATATAATTGAGGTTCATGAGAGAGAGTGTATAAGAGGTGTCATCATCTTAAGCTACTAGGTGACACGTGGCCATGCATGGATTGACACATGTATTATCATTCATTCAATCTTTATCTTGCCATGAAAAATACAAACTTGAGGATAATGCAAGGGATAAGGGTCGGCCCCTTTTGTTATCTTCTAGGGCAAGCCACTTCCACTCACATTATTATTATATTCACAATTATGAAAACCGATACAACTTTTTGCAAGGAGCATCTAACTCACCATGGATCACCTCCTTGAGGTTCTAATCGATATGAATACTTCCAAGAAGTTAACAAAACGATATGGGACCTCATGTATGGCTTCTTGGTCGATAGGCACTCCCATATAAGCTTTACAACTCATAACAACTCATTTTAGGGTTTCAACTATACACATTTCTTGGTCTTTCCATCACCAAGATTATTATCACTCAATTATGATTCAAAAATAGTGTATCCTTGTTTCTCTCTCCTCTAGATGATTATAGGAGAGAGTAGGGACACTTTAGAGGTGGTAATTTGCATATCAACCATATTTTGGGTAATTTATAATTTGTACCAAAATTGGTGCACAAGGTACTAACATTATTCAAACAAGATCAAACTTGGCATTTAAGCTTTCCACAAGCCAACACTTATCATCATTCTCTCTATTATGATGATAAAACACATGAGGTACATTCAACATGTGAATTTTTCAATATAACCCCTCATCTTGGGTAAATTGCACTTTGGCCCAAAATAAAGGAACATTGCACAAACAACATTCAATCAGGACCAAACTTGAAACATAAGTGTGTCACATGATAACAAAACACCTTAGAGGATTATATTAAAGTTCTAAGTAACTTTCTTAGCTAAAACAAATATGGTTAACTCATAACCCAGGTCAGGGTCATTACACATACCATTCCCTCAATTTGTGTATGTTTCTCCAAACTTTGCCTTTTATCCAACTCCTTGTGTTGTGGTTCTTATTTCCTCTCTTCCTATAGGTTAAAGAAGTCTTCAATTTTTATTAGTTTCCTTTCATGATATAATCTATGAGGGAGCAACATCAATCTAATATGATTGAATCCTTATTGATAATTCAGATGTTTAATATATTTCAAAATGGTAATTAAGTGAATGTAATATTTTAAAACATTGATGTAATACAACCATATTAAGTTGGAATAAATTTTTTGGATGTTATCTAATGCTCGATGCTTCTTACATAATAACAAGGGGTCTTAATATATATGACTAAGAGTTAACTGTGGAGGCTAGAACCCAAGACGTGATATTCTTTTAACCCATAAGAACTACAAAGGAATTTAAATTAAAAAAATCTATAGTTAATGGCAATTTTAAAACAATGGTGTAGTAGTCCAAAAGAACACAACATAATCAAGACAAATTGTAATTAGTTCCTTGGATAGAGTAGAAGAAATTGGTTTCTCCTGAAGCATCTAGGTGCTCTAGGAAAAGAACAAGACCAGGGTGAAAATCCTATATACTCATCATCAATTTGTGTAATGCAGAGTGAATGGAGAATGGCTCCCAACAATAGTTTATAGAAGTATGAATCTCACCAAAAGGAACTATCTCTAGATACGACTAACTAATCTCTCAGAGAATATCCACAAATTTGGACGACAACTGACGATCTAAAAACCTTGTTCCATACAAATGAAAAGAGAGAGTAAGTATTTTTTATCAACAAGCGATGGTGAAATTTAGGTCCTCCCGCTAAACATTGGTCTCAACCCATGGGAGTAGAAGAACATCAATTAATATTCATATGCAAGGACCTCCCAAACAGTCTTGGCCATCTTCTACCAAATTATTTATAGTTAGATAGATACAAAAGTGGTGTTCTTAGTTTGCAATCCACTAATTCTCACCTTGGACAAACCCAAATAACATTAGTACAAAGGCCAATTGGAATCAAACCCTAGAGTTAAAGACAAAGCTAATAGAATTACGATAAAAAAATATTCCATAGAGTTAGCGCTCTCTACATTCCAAATAGTTTCAGTATAATGGGATGACAAAAGTGTTGGGAAATATGCCTACAAAGTAGACAACATAAATAAAAAAAATTATATATCATATTCCCCATGAACCAACGGATCACGTCAATAATTATAAGATAGGAAGGATGATTTTGAGGATATACCTGGTCTTAGAGAAACTCCAATGACATATCCTTGTCATCGTATATGTGCAATTGTCTTGTAGTTGTACTAGGACTCGTCTCACTGTTGCACCTCCTAGTATTCTCCACAGACTACAGCCTCAAACTCCATTGTCTGTAGCAGCTCCTCTCTTAAAAGATTGTTGGTTGAAGTTTTTCTCCTAGCGATAGACAAAGGCCTCCTACATCTAAAAAATTCCACATGGACCATCTAGAACTCATGTCTTCTTGCTAGAACGGACAGTAAGGAGTCACTCCTTCCGTTGGCATACTAGTCACCAACTTACGCTCCCACAATAATGATCTTAGTTGTTCTCTTTCTTACTATCCCTCCCTAGTCGAGTAGGACTTTCTTGGGCTCTCTTGGTTACTGCAACTAGAGAGGACAAAAATTTTCAGAGTAGTTGATTCTTAATTGTCTATGTTGTGCTCTGGAAAGCCCCTAGTACCAGGGGTTAGGGTCTGGGTTCCCAGTCTATGCTGGAGTGGAAGGGACCAAAAGATCTTGAATTTTTGCAACCTGTGAAAACCAAAATGATCGTATGGCAACCCATATGGTCGTTTAGCATGCGAGACCGTCGTCTCGTACTGCGAGATGGTCATTTTGTATTTTCCCAACCGCATACAAAATTGGCAATTTGTTTCCCATTAATGTTGAATATTAATTCCTTGCACTCCAAGTAATGTGCAACCGAAACGGATATGGGAAAGTGTCTAGAACCTTCCCTCAGCCCAATCCAGGGGTCTCACCCATGCAAGATGGCCATCTGGTGAGCCGTGTCAGTCGGTTCAACCCATAGACAATTATAACTCAAATCAACCTAGCTCTCCAAACGCCCATCTCAACACTTGAGACAACCATCTGGCACTCCAGACGGTCGTCTCACCCCATAAGACAATCATATGGATGTATATCCAGCTGATTTGTTGTGTGAATAAATGACCTAAGCACTTTAGTAATTAATTCAATCAATATTCATGATTAAACTCCTCTTCTATGTCGAGACCTATGTGTGTGACCCTATAGGTCCCATATTACACTGGCAGTGAATGTCCATAACAACTTATGACATCACAAGCAATGAGTGGAACCTAGTTGCACATCAATGATACCCAAGTAAATGGAAGGTTGGGGAATGAATTCAACCTACAATCTGTGTATGGTATTACAGTGTTTGTATAGTTCATTTGGCATTGATATCCAGATTGAACTCGAGGCATGGAGCAATCATCCTCTTCAACATTCAATCTTATTTCTTGAACCAAGAGCAGACTGTCTGAGATATATGTTAGATCAATGTCACATATTGACTCACATGTGCATGAGCATGCATTTCTCGGTCTCGCTAATCAAGATGCCTAGGATATCATACTACTTTAGGAGGGAAAAACCTCATTTTTATCACTCACAAACTATCCCCATGTGTCACAGTCACCCAATCATCGTCGTTATAAAAACTCATGTTTTAGGACTGCATTTGATGATGTCAAAGTGTACCGAACGACATGTGATGAGTGCTGTGATTTCATTTCTAAGAACCACAACCATCACCATCACTGTGAGAGATGACTATGACTTCCATGATGATGGCTTCCATGTGTCAGTCTCATGGTGGATCTGCTTGATACACTATTCTCCAACATGTATATTTTTCTTAGTTTGATATAGTAATATCATGACTAATGAGATTCTATCATCAACCAACTCACACTCTGATCTTTTGTGTTATTGTTGTCTATCAACATTCCACAATAACAACTGATCAGGGACATAATGAGAATATATATGTACTCTTGCATCCGTATGATCTCATTTCCTCACATCACGTACTTGAAGACATACTCCATTGAGTAATATTATTCTCTAGACATTTATAATGTTACATTATTATCTCATAACTGAATTAAACAGAATAAATTGGGAGCTTGCCTCTATTTATTAATCAAATCATTTAAAAATTATGCCATTACAATCATCACATGATTGGCTCTCTGGTCATACATACCAACAAAAAGAATGTTGCCCCTCCAAAAAGATAAAGTTACCCCCCTACAACAACTAAATCAACACCATGTACATTATACACACTTTTCTAGTAATGCCACTGACCTCTAGAGTAATGCGCTTCTAGATAATTACCCTAAAAAATTACTTTGCAATTATGTAAACTAGAAACAACTAGCAAGAATTGGAATGCTTCAACATGGTGATGGTAACACCAAATTTTATCATTCCAATGTGAAGGTCAAACACCATTGTAGCTATATATCCCAACTTAAAGATGGTAGAGGATGATGGATTATGATTGTCGATGAATTTAAGGTCCACATTCACAACCACTTCTATTCCCTAAAATTAAAGTGAGAAAACATCTCATTGAGGTTGATCAGTGACCACAATCAACATATCCCCAACAATTGCCATTATTAGGATCCCCAATAAGGAGGAAGTATGTCGCACAACTTTCCTTTGAGCTCCCTAGGGCCCCAAAGCCTAATGTGGTACATAATTATTTCCCTAATGGACACTGGAAACACAAAGGAACCTCCACTATAAAATTTATTGCACATGTCTTCAACATAGTGAGAAGTGAATTATTTCAATAATTACAACTCACATATGGAATATCCCCAAGATGAAGACACCACATAGGTGTAGCGATTTGAGGCCAATCTCTTAGGTGCATAGGAGTAAATTCTGCCTCATTAGCTAGGTATTCGTTACCCAATTCAGCTTTATTCTAGGCCGAAAGATCAATAATAAAATGTTGTTGACTAATGCATATAGTTCATACTACTTTCTATGCCATAATTCAATGATTTAACTAAATCCAAATTCCAAGCTTTGGTTACATTTCAGACTTGTAATTTCATACTTAGAATAGTAATCCATCAATCTATCATTTAGACTAATCAAAGGAATTTTAATGTAGAAGTCACAAAGCTTGATTCATCTAAAACCAATTTCACATGCATCGTACAAAAAAAATTCATAAATGAATGTTCATCCCTTATACGTATAGGTACGACATGCATATATATGTGCATGTTTGGCCCATATCTAGACTCACCCTCAAGTATATATCCCAACTTAAAGATGGTAGAGGATGATGGATTATGATTGTCGATGAATTTAAGGTCCACATTCACAACCACTTCTATTCCCTAAAATTAAAGTGAGAAAACATCTCATTGAGGTTGATCAGTGACCACAATCAACATATCCCCAACAATTGCCATTATTAGGATCCCCAATAAGGAGGAAGTATGTCGCACAACTTTCCTTTGAGCTCCCTAGGGCCCCAAAGCCTAATGTGGTACATAATTATTTCCCTAATGGACACTGGAAACACAAAGGAACCTCCACTATAAAATTTATTGCACATGTCTTCAACATAGTGAGAAGTGAATTATTTCAATAATTACAACTCACATATGGAATATCCCCAAGATGAAGACACCACATAGGTGTAGCGATTTGAGGCCAATCTCTTAGGTGCATAGGAGTAAATTCTGCCTCATTAGCTAGGTATTCGTTACCCAATTCAGCTTTATTCTAGGCCGAAAGATCAATAATAAAATGTTGTTGACTAATGCATATAGTTCATACTACTTTCTATGCCATAATTCAATGATTTAACTAAATCCAAATTCCAAGCTTTGGTTACATTTCAGACTTGTAATTTCATACTTAGAATAGTAATCCATCAATCTATCATTTAGACTAATCAAAGGAATTTTAATGTAGAAGTCACAAAGCTTGATTCATCTAAAACCAATTTCACATGCATCGTACAAAAAAAATTCATAAATGAATGTTCATCCCTTATACGTATAGGTACGACATGCATATATATGTGCATGTTTGGCCCATATCTAGACTCACCCTCAAGTCTCTCAACTTTAGACATGTCGTGTGATATTAGTTGCATGCATGTTGTGTCTATCGTTAGTAGGTTCTAGTAATTTTGACCCTAGTTAGTATGTTGTGTTCCTCTCAAACATGTTGTTAGCACTAATAGATGCAACCAAATTGACCTTAAGCATGCATAACATGTTTTGCCAACAATACATTGTGCAATCTGAGGTAATTGTTCAATAAACTGTTTGTCATGTTGTATCTTTTCCTCAACACACAATACCAATCAATTATTGAGCCCCACCATTTAGCAATTGTCGAGGTACACAATGTGGTTCACTAAGGCGCATCATGCATCCTCTAGTAAGTGACAAAGATATATAAGTACATATGTCTGTGTATATGTACATATGTACGAATTTGCATATGTGTATGCTTTTTTAATAAATATGCATATGAGTATATGCATATCCATTATATGTACATATATTTGTACATATGTACATGTATGTGTGAACTAGTAGTATGTCGATGTTAGACATATGTTTACATGCAAGTGTATGCATGTGAACTTGTATGTGTATTTTATGTTTTCATGTATATGAGATATGTTTATATTTAGGCATGTATATGTGCCTATTTGTACCTGTGTATTTATGTAAACATGAATGTGTATTGGTTTGCTCTTTAAAATACATATATATAGTTATTAAGTTTATATTTAGATATTCACATGTTTAAACGTATAGTCTAAAGATACAAGGTTCTTTAAGTTTTGTATTTGTATACCAAATATTATGCCCATCATATAAAGATTAGCACCAGTATAATGAAAAGTGTTTTGATAGTACAAAAAAATATGGCACTAGTGTGAACGAGAGTTTGAAAAATAGACTCAGGGAAGGTACTAAAACTAACAGGTGCAAATTAGTGGGTAAGATGATATGTATTTATAACTCTCTATTGAAATTATCTTAGAATTGTATTTATTTCCATGCTTAATAGATTAAATCAAATTATCTTCTCAAAATGAGAGTGAATGTTTTTTTTTGGTGCAAGAGTGAATATTTTTTAATATAACTTGCATCTAAATCAATATGTCTTGTACTTGTGTGGTATGTGATTTTTCATATGATTGGTTGATTGAACACACAAGGTTGCATTCATGATACAACGGGTATCATTAAATGCATTTGAATATGTTATCTTTCATTTTATGTCACACACATTTCCTATCAAACTCTAGCCTTAAACATCTTAAGTTGTTTTGACCTAAGGTGTTATTGTAATTCACTCACCTTCAATGGGTCAATTTCTCTATGTACTTGAAAATTTACAATATAAGACGTGTCTTTTACTTTTTCTTTAGGAGGATCACACTACTACAAAAAATAGTTTTTACAATAGTTCATTTTTCCATTTTACAACGGGTGTCAACTGTTGTATTAGATCGTGTGGTCTTATGGGGGGGTTCTTTATACAACAAGTGTTGTGCATGTTGTAATATATGTATTTTATACAACAGTTAATACATGTTGTAGTTCATTGAACACACCTGTTGTAATAGGGATGTTGTATATAACATGTTGATACAAAAGGAGAATACATCTAGACACAAGGTTTTGAACTTGAGACCATTTGAAAGTAAGGCACATCTCAAACCGTTGAACCAGTTTCATTTTATGCAACACATGTATTCTTTGTTGTACATATACAACAAGTGACGTGCAAATCTGTTGTGTGATTGTGGTCTATTACAATGGGTAACTATTGCAATAGGTGAAAGCCTGTTGTGTAATTATAGTATACTAAAATGGGTTATAGTATGTTGTGTAATGATGGTCTATTACAATGGGTTAACATATGTGACTATTACAATAGGTAGAGCATGTTGTGTAATTATGATCTTTTACAACGGGTTAGAGTATGTTGTGTAATGATGGTCTATTACAACAGGTTAACATACATGACTATTACAACGGGTCAGAGCATATTGTGTAATTATGATCTTTTACAATGGTTTAGAGTATGTTGTGTAATGATGATCTATTATAACAAGTTAGCATACTTGACTATTACAACATGTTAGAGCATGTTGTGTAATTATGATCTTTTACAATGGGTTTGAGTATGTTGTGATATTATAGTCTGTTACAACAATTTAGCACTTGTTGTCGTATCACATATACTACAATGAGTTTGACCCATTGTATATAACTTGTGTTGTATAAAATATATAATTCACAACACACAAATAGACTTATTGCAAAAGATATGCTAACTACAACACAACCAACAGAACTATTGTGTTTTTCCCATTGTAAAAAACATTTTCTATAGTAGTGTCAATAAAAATCTTACACTTATCATCAAATCTCACCTCCAAAAAAATTTATAGAGCTCTACACTATTGTTGTGCACTCAAGTGATTCATATGAGTCTCTTACCAAATTATTAAAGGAGGTACCCTATAGTAAAGATACCCCTTCATTGTGAAACTCTCTCTATTAAACAATTGTTTTACAATTTACATGCATCTCTATGATTTGATAATGTGCAGGGATGTTAACTCCACATATCAAAGATTTAGGTTCATAAACAAAACATGTACTATATAATATTTGAGGCTAGAGTCAAAACTATAGCTTAGAGTGCATTGTTGATTTGAAAACTAAACAATGTTTTGATAATCTATAGACGGATGTATTAGTTGTTATTCCTTATTTGCACATAATGGGATCATGGAAACTATAGAGGAATGTCAAAAGATCTTTTTATTTTTTTCAATCAATGAGAGTCAAATGCTTCAGAATGTCTCTTTTTATACTTGTTCACTGAGGAAGTAAGAGAAGAGAAGGCTTCTTGCTACAAAAAATTAAATGAGATGAAGTGGGTTATCAATAGGGATGAATATCAGGTTGGGTCAAATTGTCTTTTGCCTATACTGTGTTCAAACCTGTATTACAAAATGGGTTTTGGGTCGAGTCTAGGCTGGAATAATGTTGGTAATCTCAACCCATACCCACCCAGTATAATAAAGTTGGTTTTCCAGTCAAGATAACATAAAAGGAATATATTTTGTGGATATGCACGAGCATATTATTAACAAATTTTGAATCAGCTAATACATGTAACACGTACAGTGATTAAAAAAGCAGCCCGCTTCACGCTTATGGAAGGGGCATCCGCTTTATTTGGGCTGAAGCAGGTGTTGATGCGTTTTGAACCGAAGCGACCACTTTTTTGCAAAAATTCCCGCCTCGACCCGCTTAATTAGGCCCGCTTCAGCCGCTTTCTGGCAAAGTGTGGATCTATTGTAAATGTAATTACATGATTACATATCCCCTTAAACCCCAACACCCCATCGACTTCCCGATAGAAAATGTAAGAAGCCGACAACAATAATGTCACTAGGAAATTGTATTTATGGGCCTTTTGGCTACCGATTGGGAGTGGGAATCCATCCCTAGCCTTGGCGTCGTCATCTGTTCATAAAGGAGAAGCAATGACTGCACAAAACACACCAACAATGACAATCACTTGGAGTTAAACAAGTCGATCCTTGGCGACTGAAGGGAAAGTATCTCGAAAGGAGGAGGAGATGCATCCCTGGAGTTTGCCTATAGTTTGACAAGCGCTCGGTCACCCCTCATTAAGATGACAAGGCTAATGAAGGGGAAGCAAGGACCAAGAATAGAGCTTACAGAGCTTTCTCTAGGTCAACAAGTTAGTATTTCAACTGGTTGCTTCTCTTAAGTTAAACATCTCGCTTCATATTTTTATATGAAACAACGTCTTATGTGTACTAGTTCTATGTTAGTGATTAATAATCAATGTTTGTGACTAACGTAATTGATTCAACATGCTTCATTTTAGTACACATGTACCACACTCCATTACTTATTCTGGTTGTAATAATTCTCATTGTGTTGTAACAAACTGTATATGTTCCTTGTGCCTACATATTCTCATTTCTTCTGAATTTTGTAATGAATTTGTATGTTCTAAATTGGTGATTAAAACTAATTATTAATTCAAGGTAATATGATTCATACCTATTCAATGCATCTGTACATGATGATTCTATTTTTACTCATTTTGGGAGCAAGGACTATGGGTTTTGTTTGATGTTTGAGTATTTTTTTAACTTGTAATCATTTATTTTTATAATTAGGGCCCTTTTTAATATGTGAAAGTCATTTTATGCAATGAAATATCATTCATAATGCTTGATTGTTGAGTAATGGTTCTTTCTGTTAATAGTATTAAGGTTACCCAATTTTTAACAATTTTAAAACAATGCAAACCGTTTTTTCAAAAAGCGCCCGCTTTAGTCCGCTTTAAAATCCGCTTCCCGCTTTTCGCTTCAAGCGGGTCAATCCGCACGCTTCCCGCTTCAAGCTTTCAAAAACCTAGAACACGTATCATCTATAAATCTACTACATTTAAAACTTGAAAAAATAATCTACAAAATGAAAGAATATTTTCTAGATTATCATATTTACAAATCCCAATCATTAATCTTATTTTCATGACATATAGTTTAATACGATTCAACCATTTACAGAACTTATACAACTTACCATTAATGAATGCATATATTATTTCAATGAATGATCATCAAAGTTTCTGATTGAATGAGTTTTAAAACACATCAAATGTAAGTAGCCTACATTAAACCTATATAATGTTAAATTATGTTCTAGATTATTTTAACCTTGATAAATATCAAATAGATGCATATAACTTAAATGTGTGTTAGTGTACTTCTTTTAGTTTTAACAATGTGACCGACTAAATAAATTTGGATCACATGGAATTTGAAAAGTTTGTACTCAAATGTATCTTTAAAATATATATATTATGAATTAAACATCTATGTATATATATGTAATGAAGATGGGTGGTTACCTAGATTTTTTGGGCATGCATTTGTCTTGGCATTGACTCGGCCTATATAAATAATTGGTTCAAAATTTTTAGCCTAACCCACCCATGTAAATTACTAGGACCAAATATAGGCAAAGTTATGTGGTTCGAGACACAGGTCGGATCTTGTTTGCCTGACACGATGCTCATCCCTATTTACCACATATGCATCAATGATGTTATGGGTGACTATTCTAAACATCTGTTGATTAATAGTTAAAATCTGATTTGATCAATTAGTTAACTTATGTTTTCACATTTCAACCATTCACTTCTATTAGGTGATTTATGATCAACTGGTTAATAAGTTAATCTAATAATACTTATAACAATATTGTCAAAATATTCATAGAATTATGATCAATTATCATAGCATGGTAGCATAGCATACAGACACTATAAACTTTATAAAACTTGATGAATATAAAAATGATGGATTATGAAAATACAACTATGTGTGTGCATGTGTATGTATGTAACATGATTTTCCACGAATATTCATTTATGAAATAAAATATTTCAATAGACCAATCAACCATTTAACCAAATAATTTAATCGGGTTGAAAGAATTAATGAAATTATCTTGACAAAACTATTTGTGGTTATAACCAAATTGCTCACTCCTAACCGACATTTGTGGTAATTTGTGGTAATTCCCTTTCACCTGATGTGATGGCCAGGGAATGAGAAATCTGGAATAGAGTCTTATTAGTGCATGTTTATCCCGCACTGTTACCTTTAAATAAATTCAAATATCTTTGTGGCCAAATTTGGCACGATGTCTAAGTAAAAATCAATTTGAATTTGAATATGTTAGATATAATGAGTTGTAGAACACTATCATCACTATATTCCCTGCCGTTGGAATTGGAAGACTTGTCCATATCATAAACTGAGTATCTACGGGCCAATTGGGTGCTACCATGTCCACACATGTTCCTTGAAAATCAGACCCCGATGGCCAAGGACCAAGCTTGTTCTCACTGTCTAAAGGCAACAGGAAGAGAGCAAACCCTGGTTTGGTGTGGATGAGAAAGAGAAAAACTGAAAAACGAAGCCTTTCCTTCTATTTGTAAGAAAAAAATATCTTTACTTGATACAACAAAGGCTCTTCATTAGGCATGTAATCAATACATGAGGTGAAAATAGGATGGTTATGTTGTGGCAAGTTTTTTTTATCAGTAAGTGTGCCTCCTTCTATTCATATACAAAAAAACTTTACAAGAGGGGATCTGAGCCCAAAAAGAAGACCTATCTATGGAGGGCTTTGTAATCACTATCTATTCTTCTCCACACACAAATAGTGGATGGAGTAACATTGTCAAATATAGTTTGATTTCTAGCTACCCAGATGTGGTACAAAATAAGGATCCCTAACAACTTAGAGTTGTTATCAGAGATCTGTATCAGGTCTTCAAAGGAGCTCGGCTGCCATGCCATTCTTCTCTTGGCTCTTTCCCATATTTCCAAGGTGAAGCTACACGACCAGAAGACATGGAATATATTCTCGGCCTATCTAGCGCAAAGGCTGCACCTAGTGGCCAGATGGAAGCCTCTTCTCTGTAGGAAATCCTCAGTAACCCGCCGCTTTTGTATAATTTTCCAGCAGGAAACCTTGATACGGTTTGGAGCAGCAGAACGCCACAGCCAATCAGCCCAATTCGCATGGGCGTGTTTGGTTCTGCACAGCTGCCAGGCCCCTCTCATGGAGAATGTCTGCAAACCTTCAAACTGACATTCATCTTTTGATTGAAGGGTAATAGTATTACATACAACTCGGAGCTCCTCACAGCCTCTGACTTCTGGAATCAACCATTCACCGTTAGAGATGATCGAGCTGAGCTGAGCGTCACTGCCCAGGTTGGTGCGTAACTTCAGAAGTCTCGAGTCTGAAATAACATCCTCTAGAAAGGCCCCATTTACCCACGGGTCCAGCCACAACGAAATGGACCTTCCATTGCTAATGCTAAATCTGACCAGAGGCAGAAAAAAATTCTCTAGCTTTAATAATTACCTTCCACATCCAGCTGTCAGCTTGTTTTCTCACATAGGACCATACCTTTTGCTCACATAGGACCATACCTTTTACTTGTCAGTTGTAGCAAGTTTGCTACTACCACACCTTTTAAATCATCTACTTTGCCTCATGCTTTGTAAGTTTGAGACTACATACCATAATGTTGGCTTGTAAAGCATGGCTGAAGGAAATGCCTACGAGGGGAGGCACAAGATAAGGTAAGTAGATAGCCATCAAAAGTCTAGAGAGGACATCACAATTTTGCCACAATCTCCTAAACTTTGTTTGCGCTATGTGAAGAATATTTGTTTGTTTGTGTTAATGCTTTCTATAATGTCTGTGGGGGTGGAACGGGGAGTGGTAAGGTGGGGATTGTGATTGTGATTATGTGAGTGACAAGAATTATTAGATGTTCCACATACAACACCTAGCTTCGATTTTGGTGTGAATTATATGACGTTGATTGTACATTGGTATTGTGCATTTAGTAAAATTCTTATGTAAATGTAATAGCACATAATTTGGTTTAGTCAAGTCACATTTTAGATGTGCCCTATCCACTCATACATTATGATTTTAGAATTGAGGCCCAACCCATTCTCACACTAGGTCAGGACAGGAGCTTATCCTTGTGGAGACCAAATCTTATGTGTCCGCTTCTGTGTCCAAAATATCTAAGCCCTTGATTTACACCCATCACTGGTTGCAGGTACTCTTTGCTGTTGTGGGTCAACGGGCTATTTTGGACTGCTAAACTCAATGCGGGGCGTCATTTTCCAGACGGTGGAGAGTCACGGCGCACAGCGTCATAACGGTAGGAGTGGAAGTGGTTCCTACTCGTAGCCATCACCTTTGTTTATTCCGAAACCCTCCGGAAATAAAATCTTGGCTCTTCCAGAAGCATTCAATGCCGTTGGATCTCTTTTCAAAGTAACCGATCAATTGATGCGGACGTACACGACTGACCTGCCGAAGCCCGAGGGCTCAGGCCCCAATCATACCCCCTCTCCCCACAAAAAAAAAAAAACAGACGGGAACAGGGCAAACAGACATCCGTCCGGAAACAGATTCCCGGCCCCTAAAGCCTGCCTCGGATGAACACTCGACTCCCTCCCAAAAGCCGTCGGAAAACGATGACGGGGAGAGAGTAAATGCCGAGTAGCCAACTTTGATGCGGATAAGAAAGTAGATTAAGGGCAGAAAATAACAAAAATGAGTTGTTTGGAAAGGAAGATGACGTACCAGTAGAAGGTCGAGCGCTGCAATTGCTGCGATGTGGCTCGTCGGAGCAGTAGCAGCCGAACACGAGGTCGCCGGTGCTGTTGTTGTACAAGCACTGCCCTCCCGATTGCTCGCAGTCCTTGCAGTCCTTCATGAACGGCTCGTGCCATCGCATCTCGAACCCCTGCCTTACAACAGCTGCGAACCAGTTAGGTTCGCGTCCCACAGCCGCCGCGGGGATGGACGATTTCTTCACGGGGACGACCGAAGTTTCTTTGCACTCAGAGGTAGGCAGCGAAGATGGCGGGGGGTCACCAGGCGCTAGCACGTACGAGTACTTGCGCGTCATGGGATTTGAGGGATCGACGGGATCGGAAAGGCAGAGGGTGTAGTTCCCGGGGTCGACGAGGTAGTCGATGGTGCAGTTGATGTAGAAAGTGAGGTTTGCGTTGGATTCCACGAAATCCATGGCGTAGAACAGGTCGGAGGAGACGTTGTGAGGAGGTGAAGGGCAATTGGGATCCCCAGCGAGTAGTAACCTCGCGTCAACGAGGGAGACTGTTCGGGTGGTGGTGTCGATCTTTAGAACCGTGTAGTTTGCGTTCCGGGTGCGCAAGGTCGGTTTGCCATTGGAGCAGATGAGGCCGAGCCCTTCGTAGCCGCAGTAGCTCAAGAAGGATGCGTCGCGGGGCTCCTCGAGCCAGAACGGGTAGGTGATGTTGATGTCGCTGCTCGAATTTCCGCAGCGGAAAGGGGCGCACAATTGGGAAGAAGCTCCTGTTCTATTCGAAGCGGCCGCACCGGTGGTGCTGCTACCAAGGACGAGTAGTAGTAGAAGCAGCAGGAGGAGGCACGATTTGGGATCAGGAGGCATCTTCGGCGGCGAAGGGGGAGTGGGTGGACGACGACGACTTTTTGAGCGTTCTCTAAAATGGGCGGGCCGAATTCCTAACCGACGTGATGCCAGTAGTGGGCGGGGCCGGTGTCGGTGTTTTTGGGTTGGTGGTCTTTTTGTTTAAGGCCCTCGGGTTGTTGAGAGTGGATTCGAGTTGTGGGTTTGGTTTGGTCTCACCTTCAGAAACCGGGAAAAGCTAATATAAGGCCTCGTTTGGTTGGATAGAAAACCAACACGTGTTTTCCAACCACATGTGTTTTCCAACTGATTTCGTTTGGTTGGATGTACCCGAAACCCACACTGTGGAAATAAACTACAACCTCACAGCTAAATCTGTAGAAAATATGGGAAATAGAACTGTGCAGAATCAACGCGCGGTTCCGATTCATCCATATCTTCGAGTAGCTAGCTGTTCATTTTGTGGATTAAAAAATTAATCGGGAAGCTTGTCGGCTAGAAGTTGCACTGCGTAAGGACATCCAACGTACGAAACTACGAGGTACCAAATAGAAACAAACGAACTCAATGAACTTCAATCACTTCGAACCAAATAGAAATAGTTTAGTTGTAACTCCTCACTTTTAATTTCCTGTTTTCAATCTGACGATATGGGTTCGTTTTACTTAGAACCAAACTAGCCCTAAGTCTAGTTGGGAAGACCAGGTCATACCAGATTTCGATATCATTCGAAATAGAGCAGTGCTGCTACAAGAAGAGAAGCAGGAGGAGGCACAATTTGGGATCGGGGGCGAGGGGCGGGAGGAGAGGTGGACGACGAGTAAAAATTAGGGGAGTTCGGACATTTTGATGAGCGTCTTTCGGTAAAGTGGCGGGCCGAATTCCTAACAAACGTGATGCAATAGCGGGCGGGGCCGGTGTTAGTGTTTTTAGGTTGGTGCTCTTATTGTTTAAGGCCCTCGCACTGTTGAGAATGGCTTTTACACCTCTTCTGGGCTGCCGAAAATCCAAAACTTTTTATGTTTGTGGCCCAATATGAAGCAGACCTGCGGATATAATATGGCCTTGTCTCAACTTCCTAATCTCTCTTGTACTCCTAGTCTCCAACAACCGATTAATAATGACACCGTTTTTCTCCTCCCTTCCACCTTTTTTTCCTCTCCGGTATCATTCATCTGTATAAGCGAGTCCAGTAAAGGACACATACCGTATCTGCACCAACTAATGCGAACAAAATCGCCTTTGCGCGTTGACGGTGGCCATGTGCAATTTTGTAAGTACCAAATGTGCTGGTTTTAAAGTATGCCTGGGGAGGTTTGGTGTTACGCCTTGATGTAAAGGGGCTCGCGTTTACGCCACAACAATCATCAAGAAAATTGAGGTTAAAATATCAAACTATTATTATTATTATTATTATTATTATTATTATTATTATTATTATTATCATTATCATTATGTGATTTGTCGTTATTTCAAATAAATTTATCAAACTATCGTTTTTTCAGGGCGTTAGGTCTCCATGTCGAAGACATGTCTCCGGGTGGGGACGGCAGCTAATGACACATTGCACAATATGACTTGGCTGGATATAAAATGTCCAATTAGTTTTTATTTTTTTAACTTTGATACTATGTTACAATTTTTATAGATTATATCTTTTTGTAGAGTTATACAAAAGCCTTTTAACAATTAGTAAAGATACAATATATATTTCATGAACCTTAAAATAAAATGTAATAGAATATAGTATAAAATTATTTTAACACACATTAATATATGTATATAAAACGAAATAAAATTAGTCATTAAAGCATCAAAAATATATAATATAGTACTAAATGATTGAATCATTACATACAGTGTACGATACTTAAAAATACTATAAATTTATAAAATTGTAACACGGCATTACAATTCAGACATAAAATTACCAAGGCAATGTGTCATGGAGGAGGATGAGTTGTCCCAACTCGGAGCAATGCTCCCCAAATAGGGATGCATTGTCCTAGAAAATTGGCATTTTGACCGGTTTTTAAAATTTGTGACAAACTAGACTAAAATTGAGTGATCATTAACTCTTTCTTTTATAAATGACGAGTGCTCATTAACCCAAAAATATATTCACATCAAGTGGCATTTCAACGTGATTATGTGAGTAACATTTAAAAAGGAGTAACATAAATGCTCTTAACCATATCAACTCTGAGATGAGTGACGGGAAGATAAATTGTTGATAATTACATTAAGGATTGAAACAGGTCCACTTCATTAGCATCCCATCCTATGAGTCATCTCCGTCCGGTTAATGAGAGTAACATTTAAGCATTAGTGTGAGTGGAGGTCGCTATTGCCTTAGTTTTAGAATCTTTTGAAAGTTATACAGGTCTAACTAGACATGAGCTTCATACTAAGTCATGCCATATTGTCATGAGTTTGACCGAAATCTCAAATTGTTAGATTGATCGTAGACCGAGTCTTGCCCATATCACATTTTCATAATATGTTGGTATAACTTTAGCTCACGTAATTATTTTGAATTTTAAAATAAGTTTTGACCTGTCTAGTTACATTAACAAAAAAAGAAAAATATTATCTAAATACACATATATGATCACATCTTTTGATGACCTAGCCATAACATTAGTGTTCTTAAATAATTGTCTGTCCCTGTCCCGGTTCATCCCAATCACACACTGTGCAAACAGTCTTGCATCCACAGTACAGCCCAGCCAGAGTACACGGCTCAGATGCAATGAGACAGAGGTAGGAAACAGACACAGTGACAGAAGATGTGAACCCGAAAGAAGGCGGGCAGATGTGAAGACAACGGATCATGAGGGAGTTTTTTAAAAAGAAAAACACAAAGCGCAAACGTGAGTGTTTTAAGCTGGTGGGAAGAAGTGCGTACCGCATGAGACAGGATGATCCCGGTCGCTGCAAATGCACATGAAGCTGTAGGACGTGCCCTCGGCAGTGAAGTTGGTGCCGCATATCCCGCCGCTGTGAAGGCATCTCGTGCAGTCTTGAGCGATCCAGTTGAGAGTGATGCGAAAATGTTTGTAACTGGTGGTGATATCCGAACCGGTTGGAAGTGGAGTGATGGGCAAAGTTACAGGAGGATTGCACGCTTGCAGTAACTGGTTTCGAGAGGGGAGCGGCAGCTGTGGCCATGGGGAGTAGTAGACAAAGGAGCGGAACCCAATTTCAAGCGTGTCGCAAGGCAAGGGCAACAGCCCAGTCTCGATGGGAATGGGCGACAGCAGCGTCTGGTTGCAGTGGAAGAAGAAAAGGAGGCTGGCGTTGTTGCTAGTAGAGAAGGTGAAAGGCGTCTGTTGGACCGTGAGGTTGCGGTTGGGGAACTGGTCGCAGCTGATGTTACCCTCCGGGACAGGCTTCCCAAGGTCGACGGTTTGGCGGTCGTTGGAGACGTTGTAGATGGTGTAATTGTCCCCCAATATGGGCAGTACCGGGTAGCCGCCGTCACAGCCGAGCCTGAAAAGCCGCATGCCGCAGTACTTCGGGTGGACGCCGTCGATCCAGAAAGGGTAGCTGACGTTGGGCCCGACTCCGCAGCTTTTGGGTTCGCAGGCAGTCATCTTTACGGTTTGGTTGTCAGCGGCTTCTCCGAAGCGGAAACAAGCAACGAACCACAACAAGAAGAGAGCGGGGCGGCGTGTCCGTTCCAGCCACCGTATCGGCATCACGGCATGCAGGAACCACACGGCCGTTAGAAGCAGGCAGAGGGAAAGGATAGGCAACAGGCACCAGAGAATTGGAAGGTCAGCTCAGAGCTCTGCCCAGGAGATGGGAGAGGAAGAGACGCCTGATCTTATTCTCATCCGAGTATCCGCTACCATTTTGTTCTCCCATTGTGTGGGTACCGCAACAAGACATGGGAGTCGAGGGGTCAAAAGTAAAAAGAAGCCATCGCAGTCAAGTACGTTTACATGGGAACATCTTCGAAAAAGAGATAGATTGTAGTGGGTGAAGGTGGAGGTGGTGAAGGTGCAGCCCCTTTGCCAACAGTGGAGAAGGGGGAAAAAAAGAGGATCGCGACCTGCGCATGAGAAAGTTGACCATGATGCTTAGGGCCTGTAGGGGTGTAGCCCGACGACAAAGTGTGTGATTGATGTAAATTTTTACATTACGAACTCACATAATTACACCCTACTACACCCAACCAAACTAGCCCTTATTTTGGAAGGGGGTTTGATTCAGAAATTGACTTTAGTGCCACTCGGGTTTGACAGCCACTTATTTGTGGTACAAGAAGGCAGCTGTCAGTGCGCTGGGAAACTGATAGATACCGTGAAGTCTCCTCCAACAGTGAGCTAAGATAAAATATAATCTAGGTCTTCAACTAGTGGCATATCGGGCAATCGGTTACCAGGACAAGCTCCGAATAGAGACGGAGCAAAAAATTTGAGTTTGAGTCTCAATTATGTGAGCCAGGGGTTTCAGAATTGTTGGTTTAGGCTGACAAATTCGAGTATGTCTGGTTAAGGCTGTGTTTGTTCCGCTGATAGAACAATGGCACGGCAAATAAACTAGAGGAGGCATATTAATTATTATTTATTACATTGTTAAAAAGATAAATAAGACGCCACAAGGTTTAGTTAGCGAGATAATTTCCTAGTGCTTTGTAAAATCCTTGTTGCAGAAAGTAAGTTTATCTGCCATGGATGTTCATTTCTCACTAAACCCCTCTAATACATTCCTAATATATGCAATGATATTTATATGCAGGACATAATATACTTTATACAGTAACATAAAGTGTACTTGTGTACTTACTTGTGTATCAAACATAACACATCTTATTATCAGGTTTATTTATCATTTTTTCAAACAACAGTTGTCTTATACAAAGTTAACATATCATTGGTTGATAACTAGACTTATTACGGTGGTATACCTGAACACAGTATGTTATATTGTGTTGTACTGAAACATAAAGTGTACTTGTGTACTTACTTGTGTATCAAACATAACACATCTTATTATCAGGTTTATTTATCATTTTTTCAAACAACAGTTGTCTTATACAAAGTTAACATATCATTGGTTGATAACTAGACTTATTACGGTGGTATACCTGAACACAGTATGTTATATTGTGTCAAATATACCCAAGTTGGTGAGTTACCGACAAATTTTATCAATTTTGTGTTACTTAGATATTTTGTCTTATTGTTATGACAAACCTACTTGACTATATATTAACTGTAATGATCTTATATTGTAGAAAAAGATAGAGGAGTTGTTAATCTTAATGATGATCCATATTTTGGTAACAACGAGGAGCAAAATAACGTCTATAGTAAACCTGGTTTGTTACTTATACTTTTTGCAAATATATGATGTTTAAATTCCATTTTTCTATTTTCTTATCTAAATATGTCTCATATGTAAAACAATTTTTTTATATTTTACCCAGAATTTTCTACCTGTCCTAGTGGAAATGAAGATATCAATCTTGATGTAGATCCAAATATTGGTAAGAACATTGGAAAAGTAATTACATTGCATTCAAATATTTTAATAGTTGTCTGCTAATATTTTTATCATAGGTAATTTTGAAGTTGGTGAGGAGAATTTAAGTCCCCTAGAGGTTCAAAGTAGAGTCCATTTCTCTAATATGAACTTTGAAATTGGTAAGATATTTTTTGTTATTTCATTCATGTTACTCAAATTTCAACTCATAGACTTACTTAATATTCCAGGGAGGGAAATGCCTCATAGAGAAGTTGATGATACTCCTAGAGAAGAAGAAGAGACACCTATGATGCATAAGAGATCATATAGAATGAGGAGATCAAGCTGTAGAGCTACAACTTGTCTTGGAAGAGATTCAGATCTTACAGGTCTATAGAGTTGAATATCATTTTAATTAAGTCTTCAACTTATTTGCTGAAGTTACTTTATGTTCACATAAAATGTTTATTCAGAGGAAACTGAGAAAAGAAAAGGTCGTGGTTGGACAACATATGCATTGATGAAACTTCCCCTTGGAAAAACCCACCATGGGTGCACGATATTACAAAATATTCCTGTTGGTAATGAAGCCAATACTTTATCAAATTTCTTAGGCTTGAAGACTAGAGATACTGACTCTTTCCCACTCCACATGAGATGGGATGATAAACAAGAGAAAAGTTTTAATAGTGTTTGGGAGGAAGTCAAGGTATCTCATTTCAGCTTATTCATGGATATCCTATTTATTGATATATCTTATACTAACTATTTTTATTTATTATGTATAGAAATTATTTGTTTTTAAGAGTCAAGAAAAGAACATGCTTCCTGTTGTGTATATAGTAAGGAGGTGGTGCAGGGAAAAAGTGAAAAATAGCAAATCAACATTTCGATATTATTTAAAGTCATGCTTGGATGATTTGCCTATTGAAGTAATTCACAAGTCTCCAGAATCAAGGGTTAGTCAAGAGCAGTGGGAACAACTATTAATCTATTGGGGTAAAGAAGAAGTAACGGTAATGAATATAGTTTTAAAATATAAATAGAAGCTAAAGAAATGATTTTAATAGTTTTTATTTGAATTTCTTTCTATCCAGGCAGAGGCAGAACAAAATACACTAAACCGCTCTATGACAAGAGTTACATATGGACTTGGGAGCAAATCCATTATGCAAAAAGAATTTGAGATGGTAATTACTTTTCGTTATGACATATAGAATTTTCTTATTATAGTACTTTTTTGTGAGTACTTATGAATATACTTATTGATATGGTTTATTGTTATTAGACGTTACAAGGGGAACAACCTTCTGCGTTGAAAACTTACATAGTTTCCCACCAAAAAAAGAATGGCCAGTTTGTAGATGAAACAAGTAAGAGGATAGTGGTACATAACTAAATATGTTATTTCCTTCATATTTCATACAATGGATATTTTTTTTACTTTTTCTTATATTATCAAATCTTTGTCTTTATAGGAGGAGGTCGAAAATGAAGCAATACGTCGAAATGTGCAAGATAGCCACAACCTACTTGACATGCTACCTATATACGATCATGTACATGGTGGTCACCATGGTGGATATCAAAGAGGTTGTGGAGTTGGTGTGACAAGACAAATGTTGAAGGAGGCATCTGGCATGATGATAGCACATCAATGTTATGAAGAAATTGAAAAAGAAGCCAAATTTTATTCTCAAAAACTTGCTGAAACTAAGCTCAAGATGGCACAAATGATGGATCAGGTTTGGAAAACATCTTTCTATGTATTCATGTTTAGAAAATATCATAATAATTTATTGATTTTGTTACCGTGTGTGACCTTCATATGTTGTAAATGAATAGGGTGGATCCACTTCTTCTCATGTTCAACCTTCAAATGATGGTGTTGGATTGGGTTCTAACTGTGGAGACTCAAGTAATAACAACATGATGAGTTCTCATGGCCAATATGAAGACATGGAAATGATGGACTAAAGTCATAGGTCATTGTCAATATGCAAGGATTTATATTATAATTCCTTTTTTGTAGTATAAATGGTACTTAGTAGCATGTGTCAATAGCTTTTATGCATTCACAATGTTGATGTGAATCAACTCGAAAGCTTTATGTAAACACTTGGATGGTCTACTTGGTGTTTTTGTGCAACACATGTATGTGCATATACTTATTAGTTTTGTATGGATGCTCACATCAAGTTTAAGTTGAATCATGTGGTGTTTCATATAAGGCATGTTCTAGAATTGAATCATTGAGTTTCTCATTTCAATGTTGATACTACGTCAATCTAATCTGAATTGCTACCAATGGTACCTAACATCAAATGGTAGTGATGGGTTAGATGATGGTCCAAACCCACATAGATTATGATCTAGAGAGGGGTTTAACCTTCACGCATGACTAGATCATTCTTGTATTCTATTTCTGTAGCAGTTTTTGGTGAAGGTTATTACCATCACACATTGAATGGGCGAAGCTCTTTTGGAAGATGTTCTTTGGCCCACGGTTCTAGTATTCGTGAAGATTCTAACCTTCGCGCAAGTGATAATTGTGAAGGTCATAACCTTCACAAAAAGGGCAATCTGTTGTAATACAACAATGAAGTTTCAAAACGGACAATATAGAGTGCCTCCAGCAAAAGAATAGGTACAAAGAATCGGTACAGCAAGAAACAAGTCATAGTCATCTTGCCTCCTGAAGCATAATCCTGCGCTCTTCAGTGTGTAGGTGGACTCTCTTGAGATGAGAGATCATGCGTGTGAAGCATTTGCTTTCCACTCTTCCGTCCAGCAAAAGAATCTGAAGTGCTCATGACTTTCGACAGATTTAACGCGATGAACAGAGGAAGAAGA
This sequence comes from Alisma plantago-aquatica, assembly GCA_963693085.1. Lineage (NCBI taxonomy): Eukaryota > Viridiplantae > Streptophyta > Magnoliopsida > Alismatales > Alismataceae > Alisma > Alisma plantago-aquatica. The sequence continues at coordinate 600,957,598 of OY856414.1, read as the reverse complement.
AGCCCAATCACAAGTGCAAGCTCGATAAACCTTCTATGCTGTTGTTTCCAAATACCACCGCAGCAGGCGTGATAGAGGGAGATAACAGCAAACAGCCAGCAGAGGAAGCGGCAATAGATCTGCCCGTCCGTCCCCAAAATCTCCACCGTAAGCGTGTGCAGGCCGAGAGAAGACCGATCACAGGAAGACGGATGCACAGAGAATCCGAGACGGACAGCAATGGAACTGCTTCCCTCGCTAACCTCGACAAGTGACGACACGCCGCCGCCTCCGACCGGGACAGCGCTAACCTCAGCGAAACGCCGATCCCAGCGATGTCCACGTTGGCAGATCTTCCCGCATCCGGGCGCCCGCACCCAACCGCGCCTCCCTCAGATCGTCTGGTCCTCCCTCCCTCCAATCACGTCGTCCTCCCACAGATTTCGTAGACTGTGTCGAACAGTGACAAATCATTCATTTATTTTTGAAATTGTATCTTCCAGTACACGTGGTTGCTATTTTTTTTTTGAATTGTCAGATCGTAGGCCAGCGCCGTTGACGACTGTCACAACCCCGTTCTGTTTTAAACTTTTTTGCATCCATATTCTATTGTGCACGGGTCACACCCTTGCTGCTGGAATGTACTATCAACCAACCGAATTTCAAAGGACGAAACCCAAATTAATGCAACTCGATGGTAATTATGATATTACATCGAGTTGCTTGGCAATTGAATCTCCTAGCCTTTCAAGAAATTGCCTCTTACAAGTTGTAAAATCATAAGAAATAATAAATTGAACTGGGGCCTTTAAAAAAATAATAATAAAACATATTGAATTGTGGTAGGGGAAGAAATAATCGGTGTACTTGTTGCCATAAGAATATGCATTCACGGATGTATGCTCTGAGATTATAATTTACAAGCTCGGAAGTGAAAAGTAGTTTCTGTGTATGGGTACATGAACTGGAAGGCGAACATTACAATGCTGGCGGAAGATTTCATGTGTGATGTCAGCAGCCTTTTGGAGGAGAGGAAGACTAGTGAAGGATCTATCTTCCGTGTTGGATATATCGATTCAGAACTGGCTTCCATAGCGAATGAAGAAGCAACCCACGGTGACTACAAGTACGACGGCTTCCAAGGCGTAGAGTATTCTGAAGGTGATGATGTCGATGAATGAAAGGCTCTGTTCTTGCTGCAGTTGCGGGTCCTGCTCGTCTTCCTCCTGGGAAGAGCTGGACGCTTGGCTCTTTCTGGACCATGACGTCGGGATTGTCATATGGAAGCTCCAGGGCCATCGGGGTCTTCTTAGAGCAGCTCTTCTGAACCTGACCCTCCTAAGCCAGGCGGTCTTCCACATAGAAGTCATCGAGACAAAACAAGAAGAAGAAGAAAAAGAAGAAGAAGAAGGAGCAAGCATCGTAGCCTGTGGTTTGGATGCAAGAGGAGGTTGGGTAGCTACCCTGGGTGCTTTCTGGTGTTGAAGGAAGAAAACAAGATGAGAGAGCACGGCACGTTGTCAATGGCCGAGGGAAGAAACGAAAGGGATGCCGGGGTAGATAAGAGTAGTGGGGGTGAACTGGGTTCTCTCTGAAACAGCGGGTGACCAGGTGGAGATTAAGACGGAGGGGCAAAAGGCTAAAAGCTGGCTGTGATATTTTCTTTGAATGCTATTTATGAATCAGTTGTAGATATATATATATATATATTCTCTCCAACCCATTGGTCCGTGTCTTTGGTTTCTTCCTCCTCAAGCTGGAGCTAGTAGGATACCACCGTAATAAGTCTTATACACATTATGTTAAATGTAAAGACGACAAGTATTTCGATATGTACACGAAAAAGTTATATTGTGTTGTACTGGTTTATATATACGCACAAGTATTTATGCGCATGAACGAATACATACACATACTCGTATATAGTTAATTATGCCATTCTGTATTGTACTGGTTTATATGAAAAATATCCATACCCAACTCCTTTAATTATATCTATTAATTTGTACTTTCCTAAAAGATATTGCTGATACATAAAACAAATAAAAGGATTGCAGTTCGCAATGCAGTTATTGCTAATTTGAGGACAAATATTAAATTTACCAAAAATCAAATGCATTACATGTTCTCTCGGCAAATAGGTGAGTGGAGTTTAGGGTCTGATTTAAATCCTTTTGTTTTTGGATGGTGGTGGGGGAGTGCCCATGTGGAGGCCTCCCATGTGTCCAGTACCGTCCAGTTCGGCATGACTGGAAAATCCGTCTGTTGCCATTAGAGCATTGAAGGGACGGTGATTGTGAGTTCCACGTATGTACGTGATGACCTACCAATTATTACATTAATCACTGGGATTTCCGAAGTATGCGGCGAAACGAGGCCCGGCTATCTGAAATGCTGGAATAGATGGAATTACGGTTTTCTGATTCACTGCCACTTGGCGTCCGTCGAACAAAAGATGTAAATATCCTACAAATACAAACCATAGATTACTATATATGTCTAAACAAAAGATTACTCTGAACACATTCCACAAATACTAACACATATACCCTAGAACTAGGAAACACAGACACTTCTATACAGCTGCCGTGTCCGTGTTAGACACATTTCGGACACAGACACTTCCTAGACACGGCTAAAAACGTTTTGGACACGCCTATGCCGTGTCCTATCCATTTTGATCACTTTTGCAGCCCGGACACAGCTGGACACGGCCCGGACATTCTCCGGACACTTCGTGCAGCAACTGCTCTAGTAGTAACCTGTTTTAGAGTGTAAATTCTGGAAATACAGCCACTTCGAAGTGTTTTTGTGATTGATAACATATAGCAGAATGAGATCTAATCAAAATTACAAATAAATTGTCCTAAAAAGAGTCCAAATGCAAAATCCTAGATTAGTTATATATAATGAATGACATTTTGGTCTAATAAACTAATTAAATCAGTGTTTATTCATTCCAAAAATCTAATGTAGTTACCTAAAAAAATGCAACAGGCTTATTTATCGACTTCATATTGTTCGTACTACACATAAACACACCTTTTCATTCATATTCATATACTATTATACATATATGTATTATACACTCACATATGTAAATATTTGAAAAAAAATAGCCCTTATCAACATCGTGTCCGTGTCCTATATAGTTTAGAAAATTATTGTGTCCAGTGTCCATGTCAGTGTCCGTGTCTACAAATGTGTCCATGCTTCTTTGTCCTAGAATATCCAGATGGGTTGCAATGTTGGACAAAGCGACTATCAAGTATAATTTCCGCTTAGACTCAGCTAGTTAGTGAAGGATGTACATGTGCTCTCTTGGGTAGAGAAAGGTTTGACGACCAAGCACATGTAAAGAAGCGGTAAATGGTAGCAAATCAAGTGCTAGTTGGTAGGCAACCTTGTCGTATAATGGTCGAGCAGCGACCAAAGGCAAGGCTTCATTGGCCAAAAACAACGAAATAGGCACACATCCAATTCCCAGTGACAACAATAAAGTTCTGAGAAGAAAAGTCAATGAGAAAGTTTTGTAATGCTTGGGATATGATCAATCTTCTTTTGTTATGCTCTTGGTTGAGGGCTACTTCAATATAGGGGCAATAAATGTGTGGTGTGGGTTGTTACACTTATTACATATCGATTATTTTTCAGTATTACCCCATAGTTTTCCTTTTCCCATACCAGGGGAGAGTTCCCAATGTCGAATCATGTGCATTGAATTGTGTGTATCCAATTTTCTAAAATTAGATTGCTTCCAACATTTTGGGTCATTATTTTTTCCCACAATAATTTCGAACACTTCCTTAGATGTAAGACAACAATGACCTACTTCAAACATGACCTATTAAGATTCATAATAAAAAGGAACACCACGAGATGAGATATTTGTTTTGTTGTGTAACATCCCAAGATTCGAGGTCTCAGATAAAATAATCTTAAAATGAATAATTGGACTACCCATATCACCAAAGTACATCTCCTTTTTAAAAATTACATCAGTAAAGAACTATGTGGTTAAGCGTGCTTAGCCCAAAGTGGTGCTAGGATGGTAACCAGTTGGGAAATTGATCATGGCTTGTGCTAGTCATATTTTCTACTTGATTCATGTTACTAAAAAGTGTGATGCAAATTCACTTGTGTTGTTATATTAGATGGCAGGACTTAGCCCATATAGCCTTACTTTTCAACACTTTTGAGATGGTGATGGTCATGACTTAATAGGACAAAGATCGAGTAACAAGGTAGAACTACAAATAAAAAGATTTAATTTACTGCAGACACTAGATAAGTAAAATAGGATTGTGGGTTGGGTCATTACGAGTGTGGATCTCACAAGTATGGGTCGAAAATACTTAGTTTTAAAAGGTAGAGCAAAAGAACACTTCAACCCGACCTGACAAGTTGTGGGTCGCTAAAGGGGGGCCATACAAAATGTGTTCATTCAAAAATAAATTATTAGTTGCTTCTATTTGTTAAAATACTAATATTAAAATAGTTCGCAACTATAATTTTGATGTCAAATATAGTATAAAAAACTCGATGATTATGTTTAATGTCGAACACAAATAATTGAATACAAATTTTATGATCTCTAACATGTTTGAGATGGTGAGGGTCAGGGCTTAATATGACATAATTCAACAAGGTAGAACTATGCATAAATGGGTTTAGTTTACTGCAGGCACAAGATTTGTCAAACGGAGGATAAGGTCGTTCTGAGTGCGGATCTCACAAATATGGGTCAAAAATTTCAAGTTTTGAAGGGTAGAATAAAAACACACTCAAACCCAACTTGGCGGACTGTAGACGATCTGCTAGTGTCCATACAAATGTGTTCATAAAAAATAAGTTGTTAGTTGTTCCTCTTCATTTAAAATTAAATTAAAATAATTCACAACTTCGTTTTTCATGAAAAATATAGAAAAAATAAGGCAACTACTAAGTTTGATATCGAACACAAAGCATTAGTTATGGACTTATATCTATATGAAATTGAATAAAAAAAATCAGTAGCTTTCTTCTGTTTTTATGTAAATTGAGGAAATAACATAGCTGTTGAAACTATATCTTACAGAAAACAAGATTACTTTTATTGTTTAACATTAAACATTTATTATATTACAAGTACTTCTGGTTGTTTTGCAAACACGAAATAAAAAAATACAATTGTTATAATTAAATATATAAAAAATTCACTTATGTTGAATTGACAAAATTTCTTAATATATGTATATGTATATTAATATGTTAACTTGGGTCACCTAGGTGCTGCAAGTCATTCCCAAAATTTGCTAACCAAATATGTGGAGGCGGATTTCATCACCTGAATCAAATTAAACAGTTTGACGCATGGATGCTCATAAATTTTATCCCGATTTGACGGGTCTAACAGCCACACATGTGGAGTTACAATAGAGAAGAAGAATTATGTATCCAATCAGACGTTGACTATCAGAGCATAAGTGGTGGAAGCATAGTTGGTGGAAAGGACGGAAGTAAAGAAGATGGAACTATCTTCTAAACAAGTCACAAGTGATGTCATAGTGGCATTTTCAATTGATATAGTAGGGTGCCCCCCCCCCCCATCTTTATTCTGCCGGCTCAAACACCCCTGGTGTCATGAACTTTATATATTATGTTAGTCCTATGTAATGCACTCTTACCCCCCACATGTGGTCACAACATGTTGGGGTACTGTATTTTTCAATATAATCCAGCCTTTTGATAAAAAAAATAGTAGGAATAGCTTCTAATATCCAATTGACAAGAAGAGACTACGTTGTAACGTCCAAATCAAACAAGAAGTTAGTTGTGTAATCTGTTAATGATATTTTGTTCCAGTTTATTGAAATTGATATGCTCTTCCACCATAATTCTTTTCAACAGAGAAATCCAGCAGTTGAATCAAACCAATTATCTAATGATGTCAGGTTCTCTCTCTCTCTCTCCATTCCGAGTCAATGTTCAAAGTCAGAATCGGTTGATCAGTATACTGCAGTATGCGCAAGGTCCAAGTCATATTAGACCATAGCAGACAATCCTCAATCAAGGAATCCAAAGCAAACAATCTGAACTTGCTCATCTAGCTTTGTTAATAGGCGTCAGTCCTAAGTCTTGATTCTAATAAAATGCCCACGCTCCTCACTAGTGTTAACAAAGAAGATTGAAGAAGAAAACGAAAACAGAAGTAACTGAAAGACCAAAAGCAAGTGAAAGACTTTTAGAATACTCTGCAGACTGTTTTGTTTTGGATGACGATGCCCCAGGCCGCACGCTTCCCAGAATACCATACACATGGACATCTTTCTGCCAAAGATGTGGCATCCTAGTTGGTAAAGTTGAGGTTGTATTACCAAGACGTCGAAGGTTCTAACTCCGGTGATGGATGAATAAATTACCAATTAAAAAAAAAACCTGCCCCTACCTGACAGAAAAGAAGAATGGAATCCGGACAAAAGCCATTGTTCTTTGTTGAAATAAGTGGTTTCCGCGTTCTGGTTAACTGACGCTTAGGCTTCCCTCGAATTGCCAATCAGTGGAGATCGAACTGCCTGAATTCCAAGCATATATGATATGCAGGTCTTGCGTTTGTTTTTTCTAACGGAAAAGATTCACCTTCCAGTTCCAAGTAAATAAGTACTTAATTGGAGAACTAAATCGTCGACAGGTGCTAACAGATTTAGTGACGTTGACACCTAATACTAAGGAAGGAAGACGGGTTGTGGCAGTTCATTGTAGCCGTGTTACGGATTGCCGGGTGAATGGAAGGGGAGAAAAAAAGAAGCAAGCGGCGGTATGGACGCCAACCACAAGAAGAGAAGCGTGCCTACCGCATGAGACGCGATGATCTCCGTCGCCGCAAATGCAGATGAAGCTGTAGCCGGTTTCCTTGAAGTCGGTGCCGCAGCAGCCGCCGCTACGTCGGCACTCCGTACAGTCGGGAGCTATCCACTTAAGGGTGATCCTGTAATCCAGCAACTTGTTGTAATCGGGGATGATATCCCAAGCGGCAGGGATCGGCCTGACAGGCAAGGTGACAGGAGGGCACGCCCGCATCAGCTGTTCTAGATCGAGGACAGCTGGCAGTTGCGGCCATAAGGAGTACCGGACGAAGGAGCCTAACCCAGCTTCGCCTTCCTCCTGGTGGCATGACAATCGCAACAACGACCCAGGGGAACCTGTCCGCCAGGAAAAGGTCGACGACGGCAGCCGCGTCAGGTTGTTACAGTGGAAGAAGAAAAGGAGGCTGGCGTTGGTGCTGTTGGATAAGACGAAAGGCGTCCTGTCGACAGTGAAGCTGCGGTTAGGGAACAAGTCGCAGCTGATGTTACCCTCCGGGACAGGCTTCCCAAGGTCGACGGTTTGGAGGTCGTAAGAGATGTTGTAGACGGTGTAGTTTTCTCCCCATATGGGCAGTACGGGGAAACCGCCGCCACAGGAGACATTGAAAAGCCGCATGCCGCAGTAGTTCGGGTGGACGCCGTGAATCCAGAAAGGGTAGCTGACGTTGGGCCCGACCCCGCAGCTTTTGGGTTCGCAGGCAGCAATCCTTGCCGTCGACTTGTTCCGGCCACTGTCGGCGCCGGCTGCCTGTCCCCCGTTGAGAACAACAACGAGCCACAGCAATAACATGGAGCAGACATATGTCCGTTCCAGCCGCGGCATCGGCATCACGGCCGTTCACAGTAGGCAGACAGCGGGAAGAGCCCACGAAGTGGAGTGGGAGGTTGGAGCTGAGCTCAGAATCTACCCAGCAGATGGGAGGAATAACACCCAGACGACGAGCGGGAGGGCCTGATCCTTGCGGCACCCAGTATCTGCTTTCCCCCTTCGATCTCCCACATCCTCTTCCATTGTGTCAGTGTGTGGGCGTAACGAGTAACAACAAATTATTGATTCGGTGGGGGTCCGAACCCATCCTAGTCGACCACGTTTACACGGGACCCATCTCTCAAATTGCAGTTGGCAATTGCTATTTGGGCATAGGGGTGTTTAATGGCGTTTTATAGAGTAAATCTGCCAAAGATCCTTGCCAAAAAGAGGGCCCCGCAAGTGACAAGTTATCTCGTGCTGTCCGTTAGCCTATATTGGAAAAAGAAAAGGGTGACGATCGGGACTGCCGCTCGATAAAGTTGACTGTGGTGATTACACATTGACTTTAGTGTGACTTTTGGTTTTGACAATGACAGCTATTAGTATAGAATGGAAACTAATACCGTCAAGAAGGAATCCAACAACAGATGGGTAAAAGGAGGAGGGGAAGTCTTTAGGAGTATAAACCAAAATAACACACTTTGATAAAAATATGTACTGAAATAGCACCAAAGCCATCTTAATTCCCAAAATAGCCCACTTTCGGGTGAAAGCGCCAGCACTTTTGGCGTTTTACTGTATCCGGGGGCCAAAAGCGCCAAAAAAATGACGTTTTCAGCTGAAAGCGCCAAAAAAATGGCGTTTTCAATGTAAAAGCGTTAAAAAAAAAAACACCAATTTTTTGGCGCTTTTGCATGAAAAACGCCAAAAACTTGGCGCTTTCAGCTGAAAACGCCATTTTTTTGGCGCTTTCAGCTGAAAACGCCATTTTTTTGGCGCTTTCAGCCCCAGATACAGTAAAACGCCAAAAATGTTGGCGCTTTCTCGGGAAAGTGGGCTATTTCGGGAATTAAGATGACTATGGTGCTATTTCAGTACATATTTTTATGAAATCGTGCTATTTTGGTTTATAATCCAAGTCTTTATTAAGAGATACGTTATAAACACCTGATGTGGTAGAATAAGCAGACACTAGATGGAAGAAATAAAAATATTTTGTACTTCACTTTTAAACCGTAAATTGTTTTTGTTAAAATGAAAAATAATAAGTTCATCATAAAAATATTTTCTAACCAAATCAGTCTTGACATATTTCGGGAAAAAATAATATGAAAATATAATAAGAGAAGAGATAAGTATAAAAGACCAGTGTACTCGGATTGACTATTATGTAAATATTAAAATTAAAGTAGCTATAGTAAACATTCGTACTATACTGGGTATAATACTCGTATTTTGAGGGTAAAATATTTTTTTACTTCTAAAAATAACAATAATGTACTCTGAAATGTGCACAACTTAACCCCCAAAACAAAAGTGATATACTCTGATAGATAAATAAAAGAGGAGTAAGACCATTATTTACTAGTTGATGCATTGTACTCAAAATACGAGTATTGTACCCATGTATGGTACCTTAAAACACAGATTCTATATTTCTCTCGTATTATCATTTTTCCAAAATATGTCAACATAATCTCATTCAAAAATATCTAATGGCTTCTTTTGTGTCATCAAAAAATACAATCCAGATTAAAAGTTATGGACAAAAATATTTTACCTTCTTTAGACTTCTTTTATCTTCTATTGATTTAATTGTTGCCGGTTGTAGGGAGAAAAAGTGTCCACTCCCATTTTTAAAAATCAAGTGAAGAGACGCTTGTATAAATGACTATGGTTAGAATTTCTTTTATTCAGATGACCTCTTATAATTAGTTGATAGGAAATCAATGAAATATTGCAAGAGTGTACAATTATGATTTCTCACTATTATCTTTTTATGGGGTACGTTTTGGGAGAAACGCCGCCAGAGATATAGATCAGGAATTCAAGAGGCATCTTGTACACTGGAAAAGTAGAAATCCGACTAACGGATTGAAGCTAAATCAAAGTTTGTTTCTATCATTTGGGGATACGGAGACGAGTCTCTGGATGTTTTTATAAACATTTTTTATGTTTTCTATTGCTCTATGTTTAAACTAGCGGCTAGCGGCTAACAAACCAAAGAAACTTACCGGTTGAATCAATTGACAAATATCATTCTTTGTTCAGATATTGATGTTAATGTTTTCAGCAGATAACTTCTCTTTTTAACTTGCCAAAAATCCACTTGACAGGAAGGAACTCTACTGTCGTGAATTGTTGCAGTGCACGAACTAGACGAACGACTAGTTTCTAATGTATTCATTATGTTGCATTATAAATTTGAAACATATATCTGCTTCCTCCATGACGTCTTTCCCAATAGAGAAATCCAACAGGTGCTTCAAACTATAATATAATGTCGTCAGGGGTATCAAACCTTTTTGTCTATATTATAATACCAACAAAAAGGAAACTCCCAAATGGAAAAACATATTAAGGGAGGTCAATATTCGAGTTTTGTTCCTCGAGGTCAAAGGTCAAAGTCAGAATTGGATAGTCTAGTAGTATTCATAAGGTCAATATCATATCAGATTGTCCGTTTCTAGATAATCTTTGGTCAATGATTTCAAAAGCAACCATGTTTGTGGACTTCCCTCATCTAGTTCTCCGTTCATAGGCTTCTGCCATACGTCCAGATTCTGACTATGTGCTCTTCAATTGATCTTATCATAAACAAAGGAAGTTCGAGAAGAACACGAAACAGTAGTAGCCGAAAATCCTAATCAGCTGGCACGGTTTCAATAAAACCCTGCCACTTGAAGGAAATAAGGCACAATCCTTGTGTTCTGTTTCGTTATGGATGACAGACCTCCAATGTGACGCGGAACAATTTGTTTTTGGTAACCCCAGCACCCCACGGCACACGATTAAAACAAACAGGAAATGTGATCGGACCAAATCTTCTGTTCTTTGTTGATCCAGTATTCCAGAAAACAAGAAACATGATAGAATCATGTACCCCCCCCCCCTGCCGCCATGTCATCAGCAAAGGCGACAACAAAATGTACCCTTGACATGTTCGGCGAAATGTCGAACCAGTACACCCTACAGATAAGAAAGCAAGGCTATACTGTTTCAACCCCAACCGTTTTCTCAAAGGCAAGGATTCATTGCTTCACGTTTCCAATGCCAATTAAGTGTGCTATTAGAAGCACCGCTTAAAGCTAAATCTGTCTCACTATTATTGGCGTTAAGGCATCAGTGGTAGTTAAATGGCTCAAATGCAAAAAATGACGGAGCTTTCTAAAAAGGGGAAAAAAAGCAAACGCCCGAGCGGGAGTGTTTTGAGCTGGTGGGAAGAAGTGCGTACCGCATGAGACACGATGATCCCGGTCGCTGCAAATGCACATGAAATTGAAGGACGTGCCCTCGGCCGTGAAGTTGGTGCCACATATCCCGCCGCTGCGACGGCATATTGTGCAGTCTTGAGTGATCCAGTTGAGGGTGATGCGGAAATGTTTGTAACTGGTGGTGATATCCGAACCGGTTGGAAGCGGAGTGATGGGCAAAGTTACAGGAGGATTGCACGCTTGCAGTAACTGGTTTCGAGAGGGGAGCGGCAGCTGTGGCGGTGGGGAGTAGTAGACAAAGGAGCGGAACCCAATTTCAAGCGTGTCGCAAGGCAAGGGCAACAGCTGGGTCCCAGTGATCCCAGTCTCGATGGGAAAGGGCGACAGCAGCGTCTGGTTGCAGTGGAAGAAGAAAAGGAGGCTGGCGTTGTTGCTAGTAGAGAAGGTGAAAGGCGTCTGTTGGATCGTGAGGTTGCGGTTGGGGAACTGGTCGCAGCTGATGTTACCCTCCGGGACAGGCTTCCCAAGGTCGACGGTTTGGCGGTCGTTGGAGACGTTGTAGATGGTGTAATTGTCCCCCAATATGGGCAGTACCGGGTAGCCGCCGTCACAGCCGAGCCTGAAAAGCCGCATGCCGCAGTACTTCGGGTGGACGCCGTCGATCCAGAAAGGGTAGCTGACGTTGGGCCCGACTCCGCAGCTTTTGGGTTCGCAGGCAGTCATCTTTACGGTTTGGTTGTCAGCGGCTTCTCCGAAGCGGAAACAAGCAACGAACCACAACAAGAAGAGAGCGGGGCGGCGTGTCCGTTCCAGCCACCGTATCGGCATCACGGCATGCAGGAACCACACGGCCGTTAGAAGCAGGCAGAGGGAAAGGATAGGCAACAGGCACCAGAGAATTGGAAGGTCAGCTCAGAGCTCTGCCCAGGAGATGGGAGAGGAAGAGACGCCTGATCCTATTCTCATCCGAGTATCCGCTACCATTTGTTCTCCCATTGTGTGGGTATCGCAACAAGTCACGGAGTAGAGGGGTCAGAAAGTCAAAAAGAAGAATAGTCAAGCACGTTTACACGGAAACATATCTTATCTTTGAAAAAGAGAATCATAGATTGTAGTGGGTGAAGGTGTGGAGGTGGTCCAGAATCATTGACGTGGCGAATGTATATATTATGCGTGTGGTACCACTGTGAGAAACTAAGAAAAGTCTATAAATCTCGGGCAACCCCTTTGCCAACAGTGGAGGAGGGAAAAGGACGATCTCGATTTGTGACTTTAGTGCCACTTAGGGGTTGACAGCCACATATTTGTGGTACAAGAGAGCTGATTGATAAAAGATATATGGGTCTTCAACTAGTGACATGTCGGGCCATCAGTTACCACGACTAGCTCCGAATATTGAGGGAGGAAAAAGGATCGAGTTTGAGTTCCAATTAATTATGTGAGCCGGGGGTTTCAATAGAGAGCTCGTTTCGCGCGCCCCTGGCCTCTGGTGGTTTCCCAGCGCACGGGACCCGAGAAATGTGGTTTTAGGCATGAAAATATGTCTATGATGTGCGCTGCAGGGAACGCTCATTTCACGCCACTCCTGTGGTTAGTTTCCCAGTGCACGGGACCCTAGGCGGGTGGTTGTAGGTGTGAAAATGCGTCTATGACGCGAACGCTCGTTTCACGCGCCCCTTGTGGTTGGTTTCCCAGCGCACGAGACCCGAGAAAGGTGGTTTTAGGCATGAAAATGTGTCTATGACGCGCGTTGCAGGGGGACGCTCATTTCACGCCACTCCTGTGGCTAGTTTCCCAGCGCACGGGACCCTAGGCGGGTGGTTGTAGGTGTGAAAATGCGTCTATGACGCGGACGCTCGTTTCACGCGCCCCTTGTGGTTGGTTTCCCAGCGCACGAGACCCGAGAAAGGTGGTTTTAGGCATGAAAATGTGTCTATGACGCGCGTTGCAGGGGACGCTCATTTCACACCACTCCTGTGGCTAGTTTCCCAATGCACGAGACCCTAGACGGGTGGTTTTTGACGTGAAAATGCATCTCTGACGCGCAATGCAGGGGGACGCTCGTTTCACGCGTCCCCTGTGGCTGGTTTCCCAGCGCACGAGACCCGAGAAAGGTGGTTTTAGGCATGAAAATGTGTCTATGATGCGCGCTGTAGGGGGACGCTCATTTCACGCGACCGTTGTGGCTGGTTTTCCAGCGCACGTGACACGGGGTGGGTGGTTATAGGCGCGAAAATGCATCTGTGACGTGTGCTGCAGGGGACGTCGCTCGTTTCATGCATCCCGTGTGGCTAGTTTCCCAGCACACGGAACCTAGGCTGGTTGGTTTTAGTGCCACTTAGGGGTTGACCGCCACATATTTGTGACTTTAGTGCCACTTAGGGGTTGACAGCCACATATTTGTGGTACAAGAGAGTTGATTGATAAAAGATATCTGAGTCTTCAACTAGTGACATGTCGGGCAATCAGTTACCACGACTAGCTCAGAATTTAGAGGGAGTAAAAAGGATCGAGTTTGAGTTTCAATTAATTATGTGAGCCAGGGTTTCACAAGACGCTCGTTTCATGCGCCCCCTGTGGCTGGTTTCCTAGCTCACGGGATCCGGGGCAGGTAGCTTTATGTACGAAAATGCATCTGTGACGCCCGTTGTAGAGGGACACTCGTTTTATGCAACTCACGTGGATGGTTTCCCAGCGCACGGTACCCAGGGCGGGTGGTTTTAGGTGTAAAAATGTGTCTGTGACGCGCGCTGCAGGGGGGACGCTCATTTCACGCGCCCACTGTGGCTGGTTTCCCAACGCACGGGACCCGAGAAAGGTGGTTTTAGGCATGAAAATGTGTCTATGACGCGCGCTGCAGGGGGACGCTCATTTCACGCGACTCATGTGGCTATTAAAAGCAGACACATTAAGGACAATAGCGGGCACATTGAAGATAATAGCGGGAGATTCTATTAAAAGTGGGCACATTGAGGACAATAGTGGGAGCATTCAAGAAAATTTTGGCATATTGAAGAAATCGTGGTTGCTTTTAAGCAATAGTGAGCACATTCATGCAATAGTGGACGCATTCTAACAAAACTGAATGCATTGAGGGTTGTAGTAGGCACATTCAAGAAAACGTGTGGGCATTGAGGACACTAATGTGCGCATGAGGGTTGTAGTATGTGCATTAATTCAAATAAAAGTGGGTGCATTTTGAACATTAATGGTCTCATTCAAACAAAATGGTTTCAAGCAATAGTGGGCACATTCTAGACAATAATGGGCACATTTAAGCAAAAGTGGGTGCATTTTGATGAGCGTCTTTCAGTAAAGTGGCGGGCCGAATTCCTAACAAATGTGATGCAATAGCGGGCAGGGTCGATGTTAGTGTTTTTAGGTTGGTGGTCTTATTGTTTAAGGCCCTCGCACCGTTGAGAATGGCTTTTACACCTCTTCTGGGCTGCCGAAAACCCAAAACATTTTATGTTTCTGGCCCAATATGAAGCAGACCTGCGGATATAATATGGCCTTGTCTCAACTTCCTAATCTCCCTTGTACTCCTAGCCTGCGTTTGGCACGGGACCGAAACGCGGTTTGGTGTTGTCTTTTAGTGCCAACCCTGCCAAACAAGTGCCGGTTTGAGGCTGATTTGTGTTTGGTTCGCAACCCTAAAAAACCCCTGTTATGGGATAACGGAACCCCCTAACCCGAGTTCTCCCACTCCCACGAGGGACGGGATTCCGGTTCACAAATCAATTTTCGCGATCTGATCCTCTCCTCGCCCCGACACCCATCCCGACATTCTTCGCCTTTCCCCTCTACCTGCTCTATCTTCTGCTCTATGGTCTGTGCTCTCTTCTCTCCTGAGACCTCCTCTCACGAGACCTCATTCTCTCTCGAGACCTCGAGATGACCTCGCCATTACTATTATCCGTGAGTTAAAGCTGAGTCCCATCGTTTTCAGTAGCAAAGCCATGGCAGGCGACTGGCGTACGGAAAACCCTACCCAGTGGAGTAGGCAGAATACCAAGTCAATCAAGCGGATGTATTGGTGTGGTGGCTCGTCTGCAAGCGCCGAGCTACACCTGCAGTCTACACGCTGACAAGGAACCCTCCCGAGTTGTCATCTCCCATCAAAGCGGCCCATTTCACCGTGTACAAGTCGTGCAGTAAACCCTAGCAAGGACAAGCACTGTCGTGGCTGCTATATAGTTTTGCGCTTCATCAGCGATCTCCTCACTTTTCCCCTTCAAACCCTCCACACAGTCTTATGTTCTGTCGCCGTTGTCGAGCCCCTTTATTGGGAAGTCGCCGACCTGCTTGCAAGGTTTGTCTCCGCCGACCCTTTTCCTTCTTTCTGTTTGCTAGTCTCCTATCTTTACTCTTGTAACAATAAATGATTTAATCAGTAAACTAATGTGTATTTCTCTCTCAATTTCTTGTCACATGTTTCGTCCCTGGAAAAGTCTGGTCGTGCTCCTATTTTCGTCATCTCGGCTGAGTAGGTATTTGTTCTTATCGAACAACATCACATTTTCTCCTATTCCGGTTGCCTGCTTGCTTGATTCGGACAATATTGTTGTTGTATTATGTCCACGAGTAACAGGGGTCATTGGGATGTTGTATAATCACATAGTTGCTGGCTATTGTATTATCGCCATGATATTGTTGTTGTATTGTACACGAGTAACAAGTAGGGCTCAGTTTTGCTGGTCAGTTACCAGGGAAACACAAATTATTGTCTGTATGCCCCTTGTATTTGAAATCTCTATTCTTGTAACATTTTCGACACTCCAAGTATTGCACAGGAGATCATCGTGCTCTTTTCTTCTGTTGGCCTAATGTTAAATATTATTGATAACATACTAAAGAACAACTGTAATTAAAAAATTTACCATTGTCCACAAGGAAAACACTAGTCTTGTTTTTCGCAATACATGTTCATTAGTCAAAGACACTTTACTCCAACCATTGATATATTTATTGATTCTTTTTTATGTGTCACCAATAAACAACATTACAAGAGGCAATCATCCAATAAATGGGGGTTTTCAATAATATTCTCAACACAAATTTGTATGCATTGTCTAGGTCTAATTTTGTAATGGAGTTTTTGTGTGCTTATTCTACCACATTCTAACACACTAGGCCAGATCTTTTTGTGCTTATTCTAGCATCTTGTTCATATTGTTGTTGACCTTGTCACAATATCGCTGCATGTCATGAGATGAATGGTTACTTTTAACAAATTCATCAATATGTAGTCTACATATACTACACTTGCAAGGTTGATGATTCATAACACATTTATTTCATGTATTCTCAATGATGCATGTTTTGTTTTTGAGATGGAAAGATGGTTCTTCTAGTCATCTACTTGGGCTATCCTTGATGTGGTTTCTTTCATTTCCATCAACCCCCCAAAGAGTCACACTAAATTTGGCTCTAGAATGATAGACATAATGACATCATCATATTTGTGTTTGAAGGCACGAAACCCCGTCGTGCAGCTGTCCCTCCCTATGCGCCTAACCTGCCTCGGATGAACACTCGACTCCCCCCATGATTTCACTACTACAGAAATGGCTTATAAAGTCACTTTTCAAGGTGTCAGTTGTATACAAAAACCGACACATAAACCCTACTGTGTCGGTTTGGAACAGAAACTGACATCCAATCCGTGAAGGTCGACCAGACACAGGTACCGCTTTTATTAAGTGTCGGTTAATTAATAAAAAAACTGACACCTAAAATCAACCGCCAAACCCAAAATTCCAGCAAAAAAATTGGCTCTAATATTTTACATATTGCGTCGGTTCGTAACTAAATAACCGACGACGAAAGGGTATTCGTGAGATAGGAATAGTTGTCGGTTGTTGTTTAATCAAAAACCGACGACTATAATCTAGTATAGTTGTCGGTTTGTGGCAAAGAACCGACACTGTTGGTTTAGTTGTCGGTTTTTTAAAGAACCGACACATATTTTCAACTTAATAGCTCACCCTGCCCGAACGATTCTTCCCATTTCCCTATTTCGTTCCCGATTTCCCTAGCTCCGGCGATTTCCCTTGCTTCCTGCCGCCGCCGCCTCTGCTCCTTCCTCCGTGCTCGCCGCTCATCGCCGTCGAGCGAGAAGCAGTCGGCCTCCCTCTCCGCCCGCCCGCCGGCCTCCCTCTCCGCCTGCAGGCCTCTCCTCCACCGTCGGCCTCTTCTCCGCCCGCCGGCCTCTTCTCCGCCGTCGCCAGTAGTAGCTAGGTCTACTAGCCTCGCCGCCCTCTCCGCCGCTCCTCTCTTCGCCGCCGGAAGCTGCTAGGACTTTGCCTCGGCCGCTGCTCTTCTTCCCTCAAGGTGCCCGCCCTGCCTTCTTCTTCTTCCTCTGCTCGTCTTCCCTCAAGGTGCCGCCCTACTGCTGGGCATTTTTTTTAAATTTATTTACTTCTTATGAGAATCAGTTTTAATTAGGGCTCAAACACATATTGATGTCTAACACCTAAATGAATATCTAGTTAGTGTATTTTCCTAGTACCGTGAAAGATTCTCAATCGTGTGTATCAAATGAGATTCTTATATATATTCAGATCTTAATGTTATAAATGGAAGACTCGAATGTTATAAAATCCCATCAAAGTAGGTAGAAACAACTTATATATATTCAGATCTTAATAATTCCATGAAGTGCACATTATCTTACTCAGGAAAAGTATGTGTATAATGTAGGATTAGTTCCATATAATAGTTCTATTTTAGTAAGCACCTAGAAACCCATCCAAGATTTACTCATTAGGAGCATTTCCCCGTTTGTTCTCTAAGTACATATGTAGACTTCTTTTCAAGCTATCATGTCTACCACAATAAAGTTGGTTATGACAAGCAATAAAAGGTTAACTGATGTTATACAACTTTTTCTGAAAATATATAACATCGTTATATGTACTTACACTTTGTTAATACTAATATTGTGCAGTCTCTGTCCACCCATAACAGTCATTATGAAATGGGCCTCTATGTCAATGTTAACGTTCCCTATTGAAGAACAGTTGGACATCATCCTAGATGATCGTTCCTTAAACCAATTGGTCATACCCAAACATTGGCGTTTTCTAAAAGGAAGACACTACATGCCTGGTAAAGTGACCCTAACTTTTGGTAATTATTCACATGTTATCGAGGTTGAGTATGATTTGGCGGGAAATCTTGTATCAAAATCCGGTTGGCGTGATTGGATTGGAGAGCTGCATGTGGTCCGTTGGAACAGGCTTTTTCTCCGTCCAGTTGGCGATAATTCCATCAAAGTTTGGATAACCAACAACAACTGCGAGACCCCCGATCATCTTTTGCGGTATGAGCGCACGACGTCGCATATCAGCTCAGACAAATCTGAATCTGAGGCCCCTGTCAGTTCAGATTCGTCTAAATACAGTGAGGAGCTTTGTGACACAGCTTCATCATCAAAAAGAAGTTACTGATGCATGCGGGACCATGTTGGTGTAGTATTTAGTTGTCTATCTATCTAGACTTGTCTGTAGTAATAATTTTTTTAATTATGCGCATGTTTAGGGGTACACCAACCCCTTTGTTTAGTTATTGTTATAACTGAAGTGTGTGTTCCCATGAATGGAACTGAAAGTTGCTACATGAATGCTTATAACTGAAGTGTGTGTTCCCATGAATGTTCCCATTTGCATGATTACACTACTATTTTCTCATATTGTTTAGTCTATTTTAATATGACATACTTGCTTATATCTTGCTTAATGATGAACTGTAATGCACACATGTGACATGCTTGGAATGTAAATGATGAACTTTTCCCTAAATTGCCAATCATGCTTTTAAAGACATCAATAATCACCCTAAATTGAAGAACTAGGATTTTAGGTATAAGAATGACAATACATTATTTGTTGGCCTAGAAACCCGTCCAAGATTCACTCATTAGGAGTAAATCTTGGATAGTCCCCGGTTTGGGACTGTTCTTGAACACCTAATCTCACTTAGGATGTAAGTGTATAATGTGTATTGGGTTTTCAAGAAAATTTTGGCAGCATTTCCCCGTTTGTTCTCTAAGTACATATGTACTTGGAAAACAGCGGGGAAATGCTGCCGAAATTTTCTTGAAAACCCAATACACATTATACACTTACTAGTGAGATTAGGTGTTGAAGAATGGATAGGTGGTACACATTTATTATATATAATAATGACATCACATGTATTTGTTAACCCTAGACCCTAATCTTGTCCTAATATATACTTTTTTTCTCTTTGATCATAGAATGGATAGATCATGGATGTCCATTCGCAATCGCTGCACCCCAGAGTTGATTTCTGGTCTTCACCAGTTCATTAAATTTGCCGAGGAACATAGGAAACAACCTGGAGATAGGTTCTACTGTCCATGTAGACATTGCGGTAACAACTTGAAAGTCAACACTGGTGACGAAATCATGACTCATGTCATGTGCAATGGGATTATACAAGGCTATACAGAATGACACTGGCATGGAGATATTTCAAACCCGAAACCAGTGGATGTCTATAGCAGTGCTTGTATGGAAGAAGAAATTGCCTACGATGACGTAGATGTGAATGAACCAGTTCCAGTAGACATCGTTGATGCGATGCTGGATAGTTGTGGGGTAGAGCACACTGATCCATCTCCCATTTTTAGAAACATTGTGCATGATGCTGAGATGCCGTTATACACAGTTTGTACTAAGTTTACGAAGCTTAACGCTGTGTTGAGATTGTATAAGTTGAAAGCTAACAATAGATGGAGCGACAAAAGCTTCACGTCATTGTTGTCTTTGTTGAAAGAAATGCTTCCTGAAGGAAACGAGCTGCCAATCTCAACATACCAGGTAAAGAAATTGTTGTGCCCAATGGGAATGGATTCCAAGAAGATACACGCATGCTCTAATGATTGTGTATTATTTCAAAAGGACTATGCAGATTTGAAAGATTGTCCAAAATGTGGTGCGTCACGGTATAAATTGACGACTTCGGGGGAGTCCAAAACTGGTTCTCCTGCCAAGGTGATGTGGTATCTACCTATAATATCATGGTTTCAACGCTTGTTTGCCAATCCGATAGATGCGAAGAATTTGAGGTGGCATGCAGATGTTAAGAAAATTAATGATGGGATCCTACGACATGCATCTGATTCCCCACAGTGGAAGAAGATTGATGTATTGTACCCTGAATTTGGTGAAGAAGTCAGGAATCTAAGACTTGGGCTTTGTACAGACGGGATGAATCCGTACGGGACATTGAGCAGCCAACATAGCACTTGGCCAGTCATGCTTGTTATATACAATCTTCCTCCCTGGCTGTGTATGAAAAATAAGTACGTAATGCTGTCGTTGTTGATATCGGGCCCTAAACAACCTGGAAATGACATCGATGTTTATCTTGAACCTCTGATTGATGACTTAAAGAAACTCTGGGGTGAAGGTGTGATGACCTATGATGCTTCACGAAGAGAGACATTTCGTTTGCATGCTATGTTGTTTTGCACTATTAATGACTTTCCAGCATATGGGAATTTGTCTGGATATAGTGTCAAAGGAGCTAAAGCGTGTCCTATATGTGAAGAGAACACTGATTCAACAAGACTAAAACATGGCGGTAAGAATGTATATCTCGGTCATCGAAGGTTTCTTCTAAAATTCCATCCGTATCGTAGGAAGCGCAAAGCATTCAATGGATTGAATGAGGAACGCAGTGCACCTAAACCTATACCAGGGGAGGTTGTTTATGAAAGAATAAAAGACTTTGTCAATGAATTTGGTAAGAGATCACAAGGTACTACACGGAGTGACAATTCTTCATTCAAGAAGAAGTCAATATTTTGGGATCTTCCTTATTGGAGTTCTTTGACAGTCAGACATTGTATCGATGTAATGCACGTTGAGAAAAATGTCTACGATAGCATCATTGGTACTCTGTTAAATATACCAGGCAAGACTAAAGATGGGATAAAATCTAGACTGGACCTACGTGAAATGGGAATAAGGTCAGAATTAACAGAAATAAGTGAAATGGGTAGTAAAAGAACATACTTACCTCCCGCATGTTACACATTGTCTAGAAAAGAGAAGAAAGCTTTTTGTGAATGCTTGATAAATGTTAAGGTGCCAAATGGTTACTCATCCAACATCCGTAGATTGGTATCAATGAAAGATCTGAAGTTGATAGGACTTAAATCTCATGATTGTCACACTCTAATGCAACAAATATTGCCCGTGGCAATTCGATCTATATTGCCGAAGCATGTAAGGTTTGTAATCACCAGACTTTGTTTCTTTTTCAACAGTCTCTGCAGTAAAGTTATTGACCCTGAGACTCTCGATAATTTGCAAAGAGAAGTGGTTGTTACCCTATGTCAGCTTGAGATGTATTTCTCTACTTCGTTCTTTGATATCATGGTACATCTTGTTGTCCACTTGACTAGGGAAGTGAAAATCTTGGGCCTGATTTTCTTGCATTGGATGTATCCCTTTGAACGATACATGAGCGTTTTTAAATGTGATGTTCGAAACCGTTATCAGCCTGAAGGGAGTATTATTGAAGGTTATGTGGTGAGAGAGGTTATGGATTTCTGCAATGACTTTCTCAGTGGTAATGACACTCTTGATAATGACAAGAATATTGACGAGCTATTTGGCAAAGGAATTTTGGGATCACGTGTGAAAGTAATCAGCAGTGAGCAGTTGGAACAAGGTCATTTGTATATTTTACACAACATGGATGAAGTGAACGTTTATATCGAGGAACATACCAATTTCATCAAAAGACAATATCCTCGAGCCAATACAATGTGGCTTGCTAGAGAGCATAACAAGACTTTTATTAAGTGGTTTGAAGATAAAGTCTTACATCAACTATCTCAAACACCAGATGATATTACTGAAACTATCAAATGCCTCGCCTTTAAACCAAAGTTGACTGTTATGTCTTATGGAGGGTATGACATTAATTCACACAAAGCACCAAGATGATAAGAGTGTCGTCCAAAACAGTGGGGTCACCCTTCAAGCATCGACTATGTTTTTTGCAAGTGCAAAGGATAAGAGTCCACGTGAAGCGAAAATGTCATATTACGGTGTCATTGAAGAGATATGGGAATTTGACTACATAGATTTCAGAATTCCGCTCTTCAAATGTAATTGGGTTGATAACACCAAAGGAGTTATAGTGGATGAATTGGGTTTCACTTTAGTGAACTTTGAAAAGATTGGCGAGAAGGCTGAACCATTCATATTGGCATCACAGGCGAAACAAGTATTTTATATCGATGATCCTGCAAATGATAAATGGTCGGTTGTTCTTCATGGTAAAAGACAGTTCATTGAAGATCCTATAGATGAAGAAGAGTACTATGATAAATATGATGACTCCAGTCCATTCTCAGTTGGGTTGCCAACTCCAGAAAATATTGAAGCTAATGATGACTTATATGTGCGCGGAGATCACAATGAAGGATTGTTAATTGATAAAAGATCACAATGTTAGAGGCATGCATGTTTATATTTTTTTATTGAAGCTAAATGTTTACTTTTTTAATATCAATATCATTTTCTTATTTGATGTTTCATTATCTTCTAGTTAATACAAATGCTAAACATTGTGGGAGGGTACTAAAGAACTATAGGACCAATCTCACCCGAGATTACATACGCGATGCTGAGAGTAGGTTCTTGATCTATTCCAATTCTAGACATTGATCAGTATTTCACTAACTCTACACTAATAATTTTTGTTTGTATTCTCTTTGAAAAATAAATATAGGAAGAAGGCTATGCAGGACGGACATGACATAGCTATGCATGATATGTAGGAAGAAGCCCCAATGAAGAGAAGCAGGATACAGATACAATACATGAAGTGCAGCACACACAAGTGGTTCAGATTCATATTCATATAACAACATGACAGACTAACACATATATAGTGCATAACAACAGCAGCTCCGAATTTACATACAACACTAACTTAGTACATATATAGTGGACTAAGGTGACGATACCACCTGCTAAAACAGGTTACCAACTACATGTTACGACTGGGAGGTCGTGATTCAACAACGTATGCATTAGCAGGAGGACAAGAGATCACCATATGAGGACAAACATATGGTGATCTGTTTGTCCTCCTACTAATGCATACTGTTGCTGAATCACGACCTCCCAGTCGTAACATGTAGTTGTCGGTAACCTGTTTTACCAGGTGGGATCGTCACCTTATAAGTCCCACTATATATGTACTAAGCTAGTGTTGTATGTAAATTCGACGCTGCTCTTGTTATGTACTATATATGTGTTAGTCTGTCATGTTGTATGGACATCGATTGTATTGCTCAGGTATTATATAGTCTCATTAGATAATATGAAATATAACAATCTTATTTATAGCTCATTAATTATATATATACATCATTCTCTTTACATGTGTTTAAAGCTGACCCCACTACAGGAACGGACTTACCAGATGTACATGCTCCCTATACGATGGGAGAATTAAATGAAGTAAGAGAAGAATGGGCAACAACCATACAAATAGTGGGGATTTTGTAAATGAATTTCTGAATTATAATATGTGTGAATGTTTCTACATGTCTAGATGTTTCTACATGTGTCTGAGTGAAAATGAATGAAAGTGTTGGTTACTGTATGAATGTTTCTACATGTGTGAATGTGAATGAATGGAACTACAGATTGCTAGCTACATGAATTTTTCAAAATGTGTGAAAATAAAATGGAACTGCATGTTGTATTGCTAAATGCATGTGTGAATATTTTTGTTGTTAAATTTGCAGGTTTGTGGCATGTTGTTGGCTGATATCAATGGATGTCGTAAAACCTGCAGTTCAGTTAACTAAACTGCAGGTTTCTCATCCTGCGACCAGCCACAGCAGGTCTGTAAAAAAAAAACCAATAGGCGTCGGTTATTTAGATATAACCGGCGCCTATTTCCTGTGGCGCGAACATATATGGTGTCGGTTTCTTAATACAAACCGACACTGATAGTGCCCAAGCTGGCGCCAATAATAGGCGTCGGTAATTGTAAACAACTGATACATAACTTTACAGTGTCGGTTATTTAAATGTAACCGACACATATTCTTTTGGTGTGAAGACATATTTCGTCGGTTGTTGGCTTATAACCAACACTGATAGCGCCCAAGATGGCGCCCTTTCTGTGGCGCGAAGGGTTTGGGCGTCGGTTTCTTATCTAATAACCGACGCCTATAGTCCCCTGATGGCGCATTTTCGGTCGCGCGCGAAGAGTTTGGGTGTCGGTTCTGGAACCGACGCGTAATGGGTGACCTTTTAGTGTCGCCCACATAGGCGTCGCTCGGAAACCGACACTAAAGGCCATAAATAACCGACACTAAAGGTAGGTTCTGTAGTAGTGTTTTTTTCTCCTTCTCACGCCGTCGAAAAATGAAGGGGGAAGAGTAAACGCCAATTTGATTAGGATAAGAAAGAGGGAAAATGACAGAAAATAAACAAAAATATGAGTTGTTTGGCAAAGAAGATGACATGCTACGGGCTGCCGAAGCGCTGCAATTTCTGTGTTGTGGTCCATCGGAGCAGTGGCAGTCAAACACGAGGCCGCCGATGTAGTTGTTGTACGAGCACTGCCCTCCCCGTTGCTCGCAGTCCTTGCAGTCCATCATCAACGACGGGTGCAATCTCATATCGAAGCCCTGTGTCAGCGCAACGACAAACCAGATTGGCCCGCGTTATGCAGCCATCGCGGGGATCGACGACTTCTTTACGGGGACGACCAGGGTTTCCTTGCATTCCAGGATAGGTAGTGAAGATGGCGGGGGGTCACCAGGTGCTAGCATGTACGAGTAGTACTTGCGCGCCATGGGATTTGAGGGATCGACGGGTTCAGAAAGGCAGAGGGTGTAGTTCCCGGGGTCGACGAGGTAGTCGATGGTGCAGCTGAGGCGGCACTACTACAGAAATGCCTTTTAGCGTCGGTTGTTTAACCCGCTTTGGCGTCGGTTTCTGAGCGACGCCTATGTGGGCACCGCTAAAGGTCTAACACTTCGGAGTCAGTTTTTTAACTGATGCCTATTTAACTTAGAGGCGTCGGTTATTTATAGAAAACCGACGCCAAAAGGGTTCGCGCCACAGAAAACGGCGTCATCTAGGACACATTCTGTGTCGGTGTTTAATTGGTAACAGATGCAAAAAGTGTCCTAGATGACGCTGTTTTCTGTGGCGCGAACCCGTTTGGCGTCGGTGATCAACTAAACAACCGACGCCATACTTCAAGACAACACGGCCGTGCTTCCCTGCACGGCCGTGTTTAGTACTATAGGCGTCAGTTTTATATGAATAAGCGACGCCTTTTCCACCACGGCCGTGCTTTCCTGCACGGTCGAGTTGTTTGTAATATTAGGCGTCAGTTTTTATCCAATAACTGACGCTGTAGGTCTTTGCTGACAGTTTTTCTAGTAAATAACCGACGCCTATATCTTTTTTTTTCATATCACTTTGCAGGCATACTGTGGCTGGTCAGCAGGATGAGAACCTGCAGTTCAGTTTTCTGAACTGCAGGTTTACGACATCCATTGATATCAACCTACAAACAGGCCACAAACCTGCAAAAGTCCCAAGGAAAATTTCACACAAGTAGATACATTCAGACATCAATTCAATTCTCACATTCACACATATAGAAACATTCAAATACATGTATTAACATTCAGAAATATTCATTTACAAAGTATCATTCATTATCGCTATCAACATCCCAATTATATCTTACAGTTGCCACTGCTTGTATGGCTTTTGCCCATTCTTATCTTATTTCATTTAATGCTTCCATCGTATATGGAGCATGTATATTTTTTAAGCGTTTACCTATAGTGTTTTCAGTTTTAAACACCTGCAAAGAGAATGATGTATATATATAAGTAATAATATAAAAATAAGATTGATATATTTCATACTAACTAATGAGACTATATATAATACCTCATGTATGGTATCGATGTCCAATGCGGCATGTTTGATAATCATCTGCATAAATCGCATCACATAGTATGCGCATGCCCAGCCATTGTCTTGTGTAGCGCACTATAAATTGAAACATACAAAATAATACAACTAAGCACAATTCACATCAATCATATATACATTGGAGTCGGGAACTTACTTGTACATTCTGCCAATTTATTGGCTGGTTCATTTTCCTTGGGACCGTTCCTCCAGCCTTTTTGAATGCATCTAAACCCCTACATGTTAATATAACATAGTAAATTACATAAGTAAATAGTAATGTAATAACAGATGTTAACAGATACAAAAATGAAATATTTCTCACCAGAATAATGGCATTCTCATTACGTGTCCAATTTTAGTGTTTAATGTACTTCCCGCGGGATCTAGATAATAAACAGTGAACGTCCCGGGGACAATAACTAGTAACTCCCAATGTATACCGCTAGAGGTAAAAAGTTAACAATTAATAACTCAAAATGCACAATAAAAATGGAATTTTCTTAAGTCCAAATTATAAATAAAGTAAACTTATTTGACATTGAATGGAGCTATTATTATCTTCTTGTTTTGCTGACCGAAAATTTTAAAAGCATCTATACAGTATTGTTGAACACTATCAGGATCTTTAGCTACCATACTAATCAATGATGGAATCAAAAATCCCACATAATCAAATACAAATTGTTTGCAATGATCTTCGACTAAGTAGCTGCAAAACATGTATTACGTATGCATTAATATAAAAGAAACCAGATCACCGGATCTTACACAAGGTATATGGATGTATTAACAAGATCTCACCTTATCCATGTCTCTATCATTGATGTATTCAGCCAATCATACATAAACAGCTCAATAATATCTTGTATAAATAAAGAGCTATCGTATGATTGACCTGCATAATCTGCATCTAAAGAAACAATTATCGGGCAATGTATATTATGTGCCCGTAGCCAACATGCCATTCCCCTACAAGCAGGACCTAACGGGTATGTTAGCTCAGTTGGAACCCAAGTTGGTAATGCAGGAAGTGGATGTGGAGACCTAGGTGCTCCTGGTGTCTTCTTTTTAACCTGTATATACAATTTCAGATCAGTTGACATCATATATACACATTAACAGTCTAAATCAATGTAAATTTATCTTACAATTTCAGTAGTGTAGACGACATCTGCTTTGGGCCACAATATGACCACGCCTTCTGCCTCAGCAAGTGTATCAATATCCGGGTGGGGATATGGAAATGTAGCTTCCCTCCAATCGGGTAACACACGTAATGAGCCCACACAAACGTATCCCTGTGGCATTGGAGTCCCGTGAAACCTTTCCCCAGGAAGGGACGGGTAAGCCTGTGCCTCTGCAACAACATAGTCTTGTATTCTTAAGCGGCATGGCTTCAATGCCTACAAATTTACGTAAAGAATGTTATACATATATACATATCATCTTGAAAAGACTAGCTACAATGTCATAAACAATATTTACAGCAGACGTGTTAGGCGATGGGTCTCCAGGATTACTCGCAGTCTGTGCATCAGGAGAAGAGTGGGTCGCCATAGGCTGATTGGAAGCCTGAGATGCCTGCCACCGCAGCAATTCTTCCTTGACCTTCTCAGCAACTACATCGTTGACTTTCTTAGAAACTATAACCTCGACTCTCTTATTCTCCTATACATGGATAAAAGAAACATTAGCTTCTTATTATTGAATTTCCTTTTGCAGTAACATTCTAAAAAAAGAATAGGTTACCTCTTCTTGAGAAAGTCCCGCTCTGGGTTTGCGCTGGGATGGCCCAAAGAATGCTTTGATGCCCATACCAGCGCCTGCACCCCTAACACGTCCAGGATGCTCTGGGTTACCCAGAGCAACTGTCAATTCATCCCTTGTGCCCTGAGGGATGAACGTGCCTTGTTTCCTCTGCTCCTGATGCACAATATGACCACGCCTTCTGCCTCAGCAAGTGTATCAATATCCAGGTGGGGATATGGCAATGTAGCTTCCCTCCAATCGGGTAACACACGTAATGAGCCCACACAAATGTAGCCCTGTGGCATTGGAGTCCCGTGAAACCTTTCCCCAGGAAGGGACGGGTAAGCCTGCGCCTCTGCAACAACATAGTCTTGTATTCTTAAGCGGCATGGCTTCAATGCCTACAAATTTACGTAAAGAATGTTATACATATATACATATCATCTTGAAAAGACTAGCTACAATGTCATAAACAATACTTACAGCAGACGTGTTAGGTGATGGGTCTCCAGGATTACTCGCAGTCTGTGCATCAGGAGAAGAGTGGGTCGCCATAGGCTGATTGGAAGCCTGAGATGCCTGCCACCACAGCAATTCTTCCTTGACCTTGTCAGCAACTACATCGTTGACTTTCTTAGCAACTATATCCTCGACTCTCTTATTCTCCTATACATGGATAAAAGAAACATTAGCTTCTTATTATTGAATTTCCTTTTGCAGTAACATTCTAAAAAAAGAATAGGTTACCTCTTCTTGAGAAAGTCCCGCTCTGGGTTTGCACTGGGATGGCCCAAAGAATGCTTTGATGCCCATACCAGCGCCTGCACCCCTAACACGTCCAGGATGCTCTGGGTTACCCAGAGCAACTGTCAAATCATCCCTTGTGCCCTGAGGGATGAACGTGCCTTGTTTCCTCTGCTCGTGCAGCTCCCGCTAATCACCATCAACAGAAATTGGTAAGTTAACACCACAAATAATCAATATTCAAATGATTGCTCTAAGAGTTGTATTTTACCATTTTCGCAGCCGCCTCAGCAGTTACGGGCTTCT
This sequence comes from Alisma plantago-aquatica, assembly GCA_963693085.1. Taxonomy (NCBI): domain Eukaryota; kingdom Viridiplantae; phylum Streptophyta; class Magnoliopsida; order Alismatales; family Alismataceae; genus Alisma; species Alisma plantago-aquatica. The sequence continues at coordinate 600,928,782 of OY856414.1, read as the reverse complement.
TTATTTCACCCTTCTTGTTTTTCCTCCCAGCTATCCAGATATCATGGCGAGGCATGGGTGTGGTAGACTGCTGAGTAGGAGCAGACTCCTGAGTAGCCGCAGACTCCTCCTGTAGTCTTTGGCGAATGCTTGCATAGCCTTTTGGACTCATAGTGTGGTCATGCACATTCAGTGCACGCCTTGCTTTTTGTGCGTCACTGAGGGCCTAGTTAGTATGCACATTAATGATTTGGTTAGTAGCACTAAATGTTAATCTTGAATAGGTGAATACAATATATATTAATTAAATTGGGAGTGACGCCTAATACCTTGAATTCTTCAGATTTTCTTGAAGCAACAAAATTGTCCCAATCTTCTTTGTCCAAGAAGTTCCATTGTTCAAGGGCTGACTTCTTCTTCTTATCACCCTCTTTTATGTATTCTCTGTTCAGATTTGTCCTATAATTCCTAAGCATCTTTCCAGCGCGTTGCATCACACTTTTACGATGCAACTTCTCATCCAATGCAAACAGATTCTGTAAAATAGAAATGTTATTAACTAGTATCCAAAATAGAATTGCAAATAATAGAATTTGTAATCTACAAAATAGAATTACAAATAATAATAACTCACGCATAAATCCTTCCATATCAAGTCTTTTTTCCCCTGAGGAACTTTATGCCAATTGTCATACTTAACACCACAATGGCTCCGAGTGGTACACCCAAGATAGTTTACAAAATTATTGTGGTTCACTCCAATTGCATTTCCTCCATTATCAAACTCCACAACCAATTTGGATCCACTGCCACTTAGCACTATTAACTTCTTCAACAGAGTGATGCCCCTTTTCTTGTTAAGTGTTTGGTGCTGCGCATCAAGTTGCTCCAGTGCTTCAGTGGGTACATGTGCATCATCAACCTAAAATTTGACAAAAATAAACACACTGAATTATCCCAATATAGAAATATAGGATATATGACATAACTAGAAGATAATGAATTTTATAGAAATACAGGATATGTTTTTAGAACTTACATTGGTATCCTCGCCATGCTCGTCATGGACAGCATGCTCATCATGGACTTCATGCTCATCATGGACATCATGCTCATCATGGTCAGCCATCTGAAAATGTCATTAAAAAGGCAAACATTTAGCATTTGTATTAACTAGAAAAAGGCAAACATTTAGCATTTGTATTAACTAGAAAAAGGCAAACATTTAGCATTTGTATAAACTAGAAAAAGGCAAACATTTAGCATTTGTATAAACATACGTCTCTAAAATTGTGATCTTTTATCAATTAACAATTCTTCATTGTGATCTCCGCGCACATATAAGTCATCATTAGCATCAATATTTTGTGGAGTTGGCAACCCAAATGAGAATGGACTAGAGTCATTATTAGCTTCAATATTCCCATTTCACGTGTATAATGTGTATTGGGTTTTCAAGAAAATTTCGGCAGCATTTCCCCACTATTCTCTAAATACATATGTACTTAGAGAACAAACGGGGAAATGCTACCGAAATTTTCTTGAAAACCCAATACACATTATACACTTACATCCTAAGTGAGATTAGGTGTTCAAGAACAGTCCCAAACCGGGGACTATCCAAGATTTACTCCTAATGAGTCAATCTTCACTACTACATAAATGGCCTTTGGCGTCGGTCGTTTAACCCCATTTGGCGTCGGTTTCCGACCGACGCCTATGTGGGCGCCGCTAAAGGTCGAACACTTCGGCGTCGGTTTTTTAACTGACGCCTATTTGTTCTATAGGCGTCGGTTGTTTAGTAAATAACCGCCGCCAAAAGTGTTCGCGCCACAGAAAATGGCGTCATCTAGGGCACTTTGTGCGTCGGTTATTTACTACACAACCGACGCCTATATATACTATAGCGTCGGTGTTTTAGTAGATAATCGACACATAAAGTGCCCTAGATGACGCCATTTTCTGTGGCGCGAACACTTTTGGCGTCGGTTATATACTAAACCACCGACGCCTGTACTTCAAGACGACACGGCCGTGCTTCCCTGCACGGCCGTGTTTAGTACTATAGGCGTCGGTTTTATATGAATAACCGACACCATTTACACCACGGCCGTGCTATCCTACACGATCGGGTTGTTTGTACTATTAGGCGGCGGTTTTTATCAAATAACCGACGCTGTATGTCTTTGCTGACGGTTTTCTATAAATAACCGACGCCTATTTATATTTTTTTTTCATATCAGTTTGCAGGCCTGCTGTGGCTGGTCAGCAGGATGAGAACCTGCAGTTCAGTTTTCTGAACTACAGGTTTACGACATCCATTGATATCAGCCTACAAACAGGCCGCAAACCTGCAAAAGTCACAAGCAAAATTCTACACAAGTACATACATTCAGACATCAATTCAATTCTCACATTCACACATATAGAAACATTCAAATACATGTATTAACATTCAGAAATATTCATTTACAAAGTATCATTCATTATCGCTATCAACATCCCAATTATATCTTACAGTTGCCACTGCTTGTATGGCTTTTGCCCATTCTTCTCTTACTTCATTTAATGCTTCCATCGTATATGGAGCATGTATATTTTTTAAGCGTTTACCTGTAGTGTTGTCAGTTTTAAACACCTGCAAAGAGAATGATGTATATATATAAGTAATAATATAAAAATAAGATAAGATTGATATATTTCATACTAACTAATGAGACTATATATAATACCTCATGTATGGTATCGATGTCCAATGCGGCATATTTGATAATCATCTGCATAAATCGCATCACATAGTATGCGCATGCCCAGCCATTGTCTTGTGTAGCACACTATAAATTGAAACATACAAAATAATACAACTAAGCACAATTCACATCAATAATATATATATTCGAGTCGGGAACTTACTTGTACGTTCTGCCAATTTATTGGCTGGTTCTTTTTCCTTGGGACCGTTCCTCCAGCCTTTTTGAATGCATCTAAACCCCTACATGTTAATATAACACAATAAATTGCATAAGTAAATAGTAATGTAATAAAAGATGTTAACGGATATAAAAATGAAATATTTCTCACCAGAATAATGGCATTCTCATTACGTGTCCAATTTTAGTGTTCAATGTACTCCCCGCAGAATCTAGATAATAAACAGTGAATGTCCCGGGGACAATAACTAGTAACTCCCAATGTCTACCGCTAGAAGTAAGAAGTTAACAATTAATAACTCAAAATGCAAAATAAAAATGGAATTTTCTTAAGTCCAAATTATAAATAAAGTAAACTTACTTGACATTGAATGGAGCTATTATTATCGTCTTCTTTTGCTGACCAAAAATTGTAAAAGCATCTATACAGTATTGTTGAACATTATCAGGGTCTTTAGCTACCAAACTAATCAATGATGGAATCAAAAATCCCACATGATCAAATGCAAACTGTTTGCAATGATCTTCGACTAAGTAGCTGCAAAACATATAGGCGTATGCATTAATATATAAGAAACCAGATCACTGGATCTTACACAAGGTATATGGATGTATAAACAAGATCTCACCTTATCCATGTCTCTATCATTGATGTATTCAGCCAATCATACATAAACAACTCAATAATATCTTGTATAAATAAAGAGCTATCGTATGATCGACCTGCATAATCTACATCTAAAGAAACTATTATAGGGCAATGTATATTATGTGCCCGTAGCCAACATGCCATTCCCCTACAAGCAGGACCTAACGGGTATGTTAGGTCAGTTGGAACCCAAGTTGGTAATGCGGGAAGTGGAGGTGGAGGCCTAGGTGCTCCTGGTGTCTTCTTTTTAACCTGTATATATAATTTCAGATCAGTTGACATCATATATACACATCAACAGTCTAAATCAATGTAAATTTATCTTACAATTTCAGTCGTGTAGACGACATCTGCTTTGGGCCACAATATGACCCCGCCTTCTGCCTCACCAAGTGTATCAATATCTGGGTGGGCATATGGCAACACAACTTCCCTCCAATCGGGTAACACACGCAATGGGCCCACACGAACATAGCCTTGTGGCATTGGAGTCCCGTGAAACCTTTCCCCAGGAAGGGACGGGTAAGCTTGCGCCTCTGCAACAACATAGTCTTCTATTCTTAAGCGGCATGGCTTCAATGCCTACAAATTTACATAAAGAATGTTATACATATATACATATAATCTTGAAAACATATCATCTTGAAAAGACTAGCTACAATGTCATAAACAATACTTACAGCAGACGTGTTAGGCGATGGGTCTCCAGGATTACTCGCAGTCTGTGCATCAGGAGAAGAGTGGGTCGCCATAGGCTGATTGGAAGCCTGAGATGCCTGCCACCGCAGCAATTCTTCCTTGACCTTCTCAGCAACTACATCGTTGACCTTCTTAGCAACTAAATCCTCAACTCTCTTATTCTCCTATACATGGATAAAAGAAACATTAGCTTCTTATTAATGAATTTCGTTTTGCAGTAACATTCTAAAAAAAGAATAGGTTACCTCTTCTTGAGAAAGTCCCGCTCTGGGTTTGCGCTGGGATGGCCCAAAGAATGCTTTGATGCCAACACCAGCGCCGACACCTCTAACACGTCCAGGATGCTCTGGGTTACCCAGAGCAACTGTCAATTCATCCCTTGTGCCCTGAGGGATGAACGTGCCTTGTTTCCTCTGCTCGTGCAGCTCCCGCTAATCACCATAAACAGAAATTGGTAAGTTAACACCACAAATAATCAATATTCAAACGATTTCTCTAAGAGTGTTATTTTACCATTTTTGCAGCCGCCTCAGCAGTTACAGGCTTCTTTATTTCACCCTTCTTGTTTTGCCTACCAGCTATCCAGATATCATGGCGAGGCATGGGTGTGGCAGACTCCTGAGTAGGAGCAGACTCCTGAGTAGCCGCAGACTCCGCCTGTAGTCTTTGGCGAACGCTTGCATAGCCTTTTGGACCCATAGTGTGGTCATGCACATTCAGTGCACGCCTTGCTTTTTGTGCGTCACTGAGGGCCTAGTTAGTATGCACATTAATGATTTGGTTAGTAGCACTAAATGCTAATCTTGAATAGGTGAATACAATGTATATTTATTAAATTGGGAGTGACGCCTAATACCTTGAATTCTTCAGATTTTCTTGAAGCAACAAAATTGTCCCAATCTTCTTTGTCCAAGAAGTTCCATTGTTCAAGGGCTGACTTCTTCTTCTTATCACCCTCTTTTATGTATTCTCTGTTCAGATTTGTCCTATAATTCCTAAGCATCTTTCCAGCGCGTTGCATCACATTTTTACGATGCAACTTCTCATCCAATGCAAACAGATTCTGTAAAATAGAAATGTTATTAACTAGTATCCAAAATAGAATTGCAAATAATAGAATTTGTAATCTACAAAATAGAATTGCAAATAATAATAACTCACGCATAAATCCTTCCATATCAAGTCTTTTTTCCCTTGAGGAACTTTATGCCAATTGTCATACTTAACACCACAATGGCTCCGAGTGGTACACCCAAGATAGTTTACAAAATTATTGCGGTTCACTCCAATTGGATTTCCTCCATTATCAAACTCCACCACCAATTTGGATCCACTACCACTTAGCGCTAATAACTTCTTCAACAGAGTGATGCCCCTTTTCTTGTTAAGTGTTTGGTGTTGTGCATCAAGTTGCTCCAGTGCTTCAGTGGGTACAGGTGCATCAACCTAAAATTTGACAAAAATAAAACACACTAAATTAGCCCAATATAGAAATATAGGATATATGACATAACTAGAAGATAATGAATTTTATAGAAATACAGGATATGTTTGTAGAACTTACATTAGTATCCTCTCCATGCTCGTCATGGACAACATGCTCATCATGGACTTCATGCTCATCATGGACATCATGCTCATCATGGTCAGCCATCTGAAAATGTCATTAAAAAGGCAAACATTTAGCATTTCTATTAACTAGAAAAAGGCAAACATTTAGCATTTGTATTAACTAGAAAAAGGCAAACATTTAGCATTTGTATTAACTAGAAAAAGGCAAACATTTAGCATTTGTATAAACATACATGTCTCTAAAATTGTGATCTTTTATCAATTAACAATCCTTCATTGTGATCTCCGCGCACATATAAGTCATCATTAGCTTCAATATTTTGTGGAGTTGGCAACCCAACTGAGAATGGACTGGAGTCATCATACTTATCATAGTACTCTTCTTCATCTATAGGATCTTCAATGAACTGTCTTTTACCATGAAGAACAACCGACCATTTATCATTTGCAGGATCATCGATATAGAATATTTGTTTCGCCTGTGATGCCAATATGAATGGTTCACCCTTCTCGCCAATCTTTTCAAAGTTCACCAAAGTGAAACCCAATTCATCCACTATAACTCCTTTGGTGTTATCAACCCAATTACATTTAAAGAGCGGAATTTTGAAATCTATGTAGTCAAACTCCCAAATGTCCTCAATGACACCGTAATATGACATTTTAGCTTCACGTGGACTCTTATCCTTTGCACTTGCAAAGTACATAGTCGACGCTTGAAGAGTGACCCCACTATTTTGGACGACACTCTTATCATCTTGGCGCTTTGTGTAATATGTGAATCCATTAATGTCAAACCCTTCATAAGACATAACATTCGGTTTTGGTTTAAAGGCGAGGCATTTGATAGTTTCTGTAATATCATTTGGTGTTTGAGATAGTTGATGTAAGACTTTATCTTCAAACCACTTAGTAAAAGTCTTATTATGCTCTCTAGCAAGCCACATTGAACTTGCTCGAGGATGTTGTCTCTTTATGAAATTGGTATGTTCCTCGATATAAACACTCACTTCGTCCATATTGTGTAAAATATACAAGTGAGCTTGTTCCAACTGCTCACGGCTGATTACTTTCACCCGTGATCCCAAAATTCCTTTGCCCTCCTCAATATTCTTGTCATTATCAGGAGTGTCATTACCACTGAGAAAGTCATTGAAAAAATCCATAACCTCTCTCTCCACATAACCTTCAATAATACTCCCTTCAGGCCGATAACGGTTTCGAACATCACCTTTAAAAATGCTCATGTATCGTTCAAAGGGATACATCCAATGCAAGAAAACTGGTCTCGACATTTTCACTTCCCTAGTCAAGTGGACAACAAGATGTACCATGATATCAAAGAACGAAGGAGGGAAATACATCTCAAGCTGACATAGGGTAACAACCACTTCTCTTTGCAAATTATCGAGAGTATCAGGGTCAATAACTTTGCTGCATAGAGTGTTGAAAAAGAAACAAAGTCTGGTAATTGCAAACCTTACATGCTTCGGAAATATAGATCGAATTGCCACGGGCAATATTTGTTGCATTAGAGTGTGACAATCATGAGATTTAAGACCTATCAACTTCAGATCTTTCATTGATACCAATCTACGGATGTTGGATGAGTAACCATGTGGCACCTTAACATTTACCAAGCATTCACAAAAAGTTTTCTTCTCCTTTCTAGACAACGTGTAACAAGCGGGAGGTAAGTATGTTCTTTTATTATCCATTTCACGTAATTCTGTTAATTCTGACCTTATTCCCATTTCACGTAGGTCCAGTCTGGATTTTATCCCATCTTTAGTCTTACCTGGTATATTTAATAGAGTACCAATGATGCTATCACAGACATTTTTCTCAACGTGCATTACATCGATACAATGCCTGACTGTCAAAGAACTCCAATAAGGAAGATCCCAAAATATTAACTTCTTCTTGAATGAAGAATTGTCACTCCGTGTGGCCATACTACATTGTGATTTCTTACCAAATTCATTGACAATGTCTTTTACTCTTTCATAAACAACATCCCCTGGTATAGGTTTAGGTGCACTCCGTTCATCATTCCATCCATTGAATGCTTTGCGCTTCCTACGATACGGATGGAATTTTGAAAGAAACCTTCGATGACCAAGATATACAGTCTTGCCGCCATGTTTTAGTCTTATTGAATCAGTGTTTTCTTCACATATAGGACACGCTTTAGCTCCTTTGACACTATATCCAGACAAATTCCCATATGCTGGAAAGTCATTAATAGTGCAAAACAACATAGCGTGCAAACGAAATGTCTCTCTTGCTAAAGCATCATAGGTCATCACACCTTCAGCCCAAAGTTTCTTTAAGTCATCAATCAAAGGTTCAAGATAAACATCGATATCATTTCCGGGTTGTTTAGGGCCCGATATCAACAATGACAACATAACGTACTTATTTTTCATACACATCCAGGGAGGAAGATTGTATATAACAAGCATGACTGGCCAAGTGCTATGTTGGCTATTCAATGTCCCGTACGGATTCATCCCATCTGTACAAAGCCCAAGTCTTAGTTTCCTATCTTCTTCACCAAATTTAGGGTACAATAGATCAATCTTCTTCCACTGTGGGGAATCAGACGCATGTCGTAGGATCCCATCATTATTTTTCTTAACATCTGCATGCCACCTCAAATTCTTCGCATCTTTCGGATTTGCAAACAAGCGTTGAAACCGTGATATTATAGGTAGATACCACAACACCTTGGCAGGAGAACCAGTTTTGGACTCCCCCGAAGTCGTCAATTTATACCGTGACGCACCACATTTTGGACAATCTTTCAAATCTACAAAGTCCTTTTGAAATAATACACAATCATTCGGGCATGCGTGTATCTTCTTGGCCTCCATTCCCATTGGGCACAACATTTTCTTTACCTGGTATGTTGAGATTGGAAGCTCGTTTCCTTCAGGAAGCATTTCTTTCAACAAAGTCAACAATGAAGTGAAGCTTTTGTCGCTCCATCTATTGTTAGCTTTCAACTTATACAATCTCAACACAGCGCTAAGCTTCGTAAACTTAGCAGAGCCTGTGTATAACGGTATCTCAACATCATGCACAATGTTTGTAAAGACAGGAGGTGGATCGGTGTGCTCTACCCTACAACTATCCAGCATCGCATCAACGATGTCTGCTGGAACTGGTTCGTTCACATTTACGTCATCGGAGGCAATTTCTTCTTCCACCCAAGCACTGCTATCGACATCTACTGGTTTTGATTTTGAAATCTCTCCATGCCAGTGCCATTCTGTATAGCCTTGTACAATCCCGTTGCACATGACATGACTTTTGATTTCCTCACCAGTGTTGACTTTCAAGTTGTTACCGCAATGCCTACATGGACAGTAGAACCTATCTGTAGGTTTTTTCCTATGTTCCTCGGCAAATCTAATAAACTGATCAAGACCAGATATAAACTCTTGGGTGCAACGATTACGAATGGACATCCATGATTTATCCATTCTATGATCAGAGAAAATAAGTATATATTAGGAAACAAGTATATATTAGGAAAAGATTAGGCAGCATTTCCTCGCTGTTCTCTAAGTACATATGTACTTAGAGAACAAACGGGGAAATGCCAACAAACACATGTGATGTAATTCTTATATATAATAAATGTGTACCACCTATCCCATCCTTGAACACCTAATCTCACTAGTAAGTGTATAATGTGTATTGGGTTTTCAAGAAAATTTCGGCAGCATTTCCCCACTGTTCTCTAAGTACATATGTACTTAGAGAACAAACGGGGAAATGCTACCAAAATTTTCTCGAAAACTCAATACACATTATACACTTACATCCTAAATGAGATTAGGTGTTCAAGAACAGTCCCAAACCGGGGACTATCCAAGATTTACTCCTAATGAGTAAATCTTGGACGGGTTTCTAGGCCAACAAACACAATAATAGATATCTACAATGAAGCCGGACTCCATACAAATAGTATATAATTTAGTGATTGTTCATTCTAATTTATATCAATGTACAAGTAATATAAAAAACAATGATTGTTCACATTCTAGGCCAACAAACACATGTGATGTCATTCTTATATATAATAAATGTGTACCACCTATCCCATCCTTGAATACCTAATCTCACTAGTAAGTGTATAATGTGTATTGGGTTTTCAAAAAAATTTCAACAGCATTTCCCCGCTGTTCGCTAAGTACATATGTACTTAGAGAAAAAACGGGGAAATGCTACCAAAATTTTCTCGAAAACTCAATACACATTATACACTTACATCCTAAGTGAGATTAGGTGTTCAAGAACAGTCCCAAACCGGGGACTATCCAAGATTTACTCCTAATGAGTAAATCTTGGACGGGTTTCTAGGCCAACAAATAATGTGTTGTCATTCTTATACCTAAAATCCTAGTTCTTCAAATTAGGGTGATTATTGATGTCTTTAAAAGCATGATTGGCAATTTAGGGAAAAGTTCATCATTTAAATTCCAAGCATTCACATGTGTGCATTACAGTTCATCATTAAGCAAGAAGGTGTTGGCTAAATGGACATCTATAAATCCCTTTGTTTTGATTATGACAAACATTTCATTCTTATTAATCTAACGTGCTACTTGAGTGTGCAGGATGACAAAGTAACAAGGGAAAATATACAAGCTTACATATTTATATTTTCATGCAATGTAATCACTGTTGTAAAAACTTGTACAAAAAATTATAATGTACAAGTACTTAGAAATTGCATGTAAATCAAGCGTTAGATTCTCCCTAGCTAAACACCACAGTTAGACAAGTCATCCCATTCAGATAGGATCACTCATGCATACTCACACACATAATTAGTGCCTAAATTGAAACCTTGAAACAGGATCAATCTCGGTCGACAAACTCCTCGACCGAGACACTCTCGGTCGACAATCTTCTCGACCGAGAAAGATCCAAAGTAGCCGTTAGACACAACAGACAAGTTAGTTGGCAGTTGAAGAAAGACGTTGCAAATCACTTGTTCCAGAGAGCCTGTCGGTCGACAAAAGTTCGACCGAGTAGGTGTCTCGGTCGACCATTTGTCGACCGAGATGGTCTCTGACAGCAACTGCAGAATAAATTAATTAGCCGTTGTTAAAGCAACAACTTTGTACCTAACGGCTAGTTAAGCACTTAGAAACCCCTAGAAGTTGTCTAGAATGTCCTTAAGCTTCCTTAGGCCATTCCTATAAATAGGACAAGCCATAGGACACCTAAACTCACTTGTTTACACTTGCTACACTTGAGAAACCTTTGAGTATACTTTGTGCAATCTATTTGTGAGCAATTTGAGCATTGTGACAATTGGCCACTTCATTTCTTAGCTCATAATTCGTGTCCTATAGGCTAGTATCTCCTACCCACTGCAATCACAAGTTCACATACTTGGTTAGGAGATCTATACGCTTGATCTAGGCAAATCAAGCCTTGGGCTTTAAAGGATAAGTTGTAATTTCCTTTTTCTTTCTTATTCCCTATTATTGTTTGTACTCTCCTTGCTACTCCTAGGTTGGAGGCTGCGGATTGGAGAGGGTGAAGATCTTCTTGGCGAAGAAGGAGACTTTGAGCTACTTCAGAAGGCTGGTGCAACGGGAGGTTACTTCTAGAGAGGAAGGCTACTTCAAGGGGGAGCTTGGAGTTACTTCAAGAAGGCTACCTCAGGGTTGGTGCACCTACTTCAAGTGAAGGCTGTTCAAAGGGTGTGGTTGAAAGTATTGTATTTTGTATAAATCCTCGAGAGGTAATAAAATAAATACTTTCAAATCCCGGTTGGGTAAGCTACCGGGTAGTGGACTGACAACTATAGTATTTGCTATAGTTGGAACCACTCTAAACACCTGTCTCTTTCTTCTAATTTCAATTGTGGTTGTTTGAATTCAATAAATTGTTAAAATAATTCAAAAACTCTATTCACCCCCCCTCTAGTAGTTTTTCAATTGGTATCAGAGCGGGCTTCAAGGAACCCTAACCAGGTCTTGAAGAATGGAGGGAAATGGTGAAAGGTGCTGTTTGGACAAAACCACAACATGCTGCAATTGGTGTTTAGGAACAAGCCACAAAACAACCGGATGCCCATGGAGATCAAAGGAAGAGCACAAAGAATGTCTTATTGCTACAACTAGTGAAGAAGAAGAAGAGGTAAGTCTCTTTGATTTATCTAAAGAAGAACTAGTTGCTATTATTGAAGAGACACATAATAAATATGTTGAGTGCAAAAAGAAATTAAAGAAATCAAATAAAGAAAATGATGATCTAAATGTTAAACTTCTTGCTCTTGCATCTAAAAATGAGGATCTCAAAGAGGGAAATAAATATTCTGATCTTAAGTTAAAATCTATGGAAGCCGATTGCAAGCTCCTTTCTGTTGAAAATTCAAACTTGCAGACTCAAGTAAACGATCTTCAAAAACAACCATTATTGTGCACCCATATAGATTATGACACTATTGTTAAAGAAAGAAATTTATTGTCATCTAATCTAGACCAAGCAAAACTAGATATTAAGAAGAGAATGGAAGAGATTGCCAAGTTACAACAAAAAGTCAGTAATTTAAATAATAATGGCATTCTTGATCAAATCTTAGAGAATTCCTATCATCAAATTGGGAGAAGAGGACTAGGTTATAAGCCTAAAGGGAAGTCCTATCAACCTAGTTGGAAAAGGACACAAACCCATCAATATGTATATGTACCTAAAGGAACAAATACATTTGTACCAAAGAACAACCTAGAACAAAACCATAGAAAACGACTTGAGGTTGATTCTATATGTTGCCATTATTGCTCACGTCTTGGACATTACTCTTTTTCATGTCCTTATAAGAGAAAAGATGTCGAGTTAGTTTGGGTTCCAAAACCTCCAAACTAAATGAACAGAATCAAGTTGAGATATGACCAGAGACATTAGTTGCATACTTCTATATCTATCTCAACTCAACATAATGAGATTACAAATAAATATCTAAATAGTTAACTCACACAAATATGTTTTATTTACAGTTCCAGGAATCTTGTCGGTCGAAAAACTGTCGACCGAAAGAACATCGGTCGAAAAATTGTCGACCGAGCACATTACTGTTCTCCAGTCTACGACAAAATTGCTGCATTTATTTTAAATCCGATGAAATTGCTATCTACTTATGATTGATGACTGGATATATTTTTCCTGGATGATTTAAGCTTAAACTGAAATTATGCTTGGTTCAATGAAAAGAAAATTCATAGTTTCACATGATTGTTCCTAAAAGTATCTTCTGATCTACTTACAAATCATGTGATGGAATCATCATTATATGCTACTATTGTTACACCATGGATATACTTTCATTATTGGGTGCGCATAAATAATGAAAATTGTATGGATCCATGAAAATATATATATAGGCAAGTAAAATGATTTATTGGTTATATGTTATTGCTTGCAACACATAAAAGATAAAAATCTCTAACTTAGTATCTTTGAAATAATTAATTGTGCCTCCAATTAAGTAGTATGCTTCAACTTGATATTTAATTAAATTTTATGCAGATATTATACTCAATATATTCAATCTGAAAATCTGCAAAATTTGCCTCTTGGTCAAAATAAAATTTGACAAAGGGGCGCTATGGTCGTAGTCAAATTCGACCTAAAATAAGTTTGACATAATAACTATTTGGATATCCTTTTATGATTAAAAGAAATTAATTTATGATCACAACTTGTCCCAATATTGTCAATAATAGACACAATATTACTCCCTTAGAAAATCTATATATGTGCTCTACAAAAATAGTCTATCAATTACATTAAAAATCAGCTTCAAATTCGTACTCAGTAAGTCTGTCGGTCGACGAACTCTTCGACCGAAAACCTTTCGGTCAGCCCCTCTCTCTCGACCGACAGAATCTAGACAGATTTAGTATCGGACACACTTTCGGTCGACAAATGTTCGACCGAGACAATGTCATTCGACAATTGTTCGACCGAGAAATAGCCGTTGTAAACCGACCGTTATGACCGTTTATGACCGTTATATGACCGTTGGGGAGCCAAGTGGCGCGTCTGCAACATGACCGTTGCGGACGCTTGGTCGACGAGTCGTCGACCGACCAGGTCACTGGATTGTTATAAAAGGAACCAAAGACGGGTCACTTCCTCACACTTGCATACTCTTGCTTCCATAGGCTCTCTCTAGTGCATTTTTGTGCAACTCTTTAGCATCCTCATCCCCAAGCCTTCCTTGCTTCTTCTCCACCTTCAAGCAACACAATGGCCTCATCATCTGCTCGTGGGAAGAAGAAGGTCGCCGGCAGGAAAGGAAGGGAAGCTCAGGAAGCTACTCCACCACTGACGATCATCAACGACATTGCCTTCGTCGATGGAGATGCTGGTGATCGATATCTACGGCTTTCCTCCAAAGATCCTCTCCCACGACGACCAGTTGAAGTTATGGACTTCATCAACATCGTCGACTTGGAGGACCTTTTCGAAGTACAAAAGTTAAAAGAATTCATCAACCCTTCTTTTCCTTCCTATTCAATCAAGGTAGTGAATGAATTCTATGCAAACCTCATTTCCCACTCTGAAAATGAAACCATCTTCTTCTACACTATGGTCAATGGGCATAGCTTCCGATTTACTGAAGGGGACATTCTTGACATGCTAAACATTGACATAGATGAATATCAAGACACCCTTGACCTTACTTCTGGAAACCCCCTTAACCAATTTCTCCAAGATGACCATACCATTAGTCTTCGTGACATCAAAAGGACCATTTTTAAATCCAATACAACCTGTCACGAAGATAGAGGCACATATTATGCTATAAATCTTAAACCAGCTGCTAGGATTGTAAACCTTATTGTATCAATAAACATACATCCTAGAGCCAATAAGTCTGAAATTCCTGTTTTTCGTATGTGTCTAATATATGCCATTATCCAACGTATTCCCACAAATTTTATCCGCATCATTCTTAAAAACATGCTTGAGTTTTCTGGAAATCCTCCATATGCCGATTTTGTATGCCAAATTACTCAACATTTCCTTAAGACCCCACTTGAGGATATGGGATATACATGGGAGCGTAGACCACAAAAAATAAGTAAGAATACAGTAGAAAAAATGGGAATTGATTTTGGTCATAAAAGGGCTAGAGTTGAAGGAGAAACATCTCATCAAGACATACCACCACCCCCTCCTTCTACTAACCTATCACATGACCCCATTCAAAACACTCTTACTTATATTGCTGGCTCCCAATATCACCTGAGCAAACAACTAGACTATAACCATCATGCCATGACTTATATAAACCAAAGAATGCAAACCCTTTCACCAAACCAACCTGATGAATATCCGTATTCTTTAAATCCTGGCATGCTCAATCCATACAATCCTTCGTACAACTATTATCAAACTCCACCTCCACCATTTGTGGATCTTACGCACACTCAGTTTTCATCCATGCAACTGCAAGATATTGCCGCTCATTTCCGATTTGACCGAGTTCCTACATTCTTGGAAGCATATGCTTTAACTAAGACAGGTGCTCTAGATTGGCAAACCTTGGTCCAGTATTATGGAACTGAGCCTTTTCTTGGGAAAGACCCTGACATTGATGTAATCCTTAAGTCTTTCCAGTAAATGTTGGAGTTATTGTAATGATATCTTTTGAATAATTGTAATGGGTCATCTCTATATGATGTGTCTATCTTTCTATGCTTGTAATACATGCTTTTAATGAAATTGGCCATCTTTACTTGATTCCAATGGATATTTTTATGTGAGACATCTTCAAAATATGGATTATAAGATCATCATTGTAGAACATACAAAATAAGGGGAGTAATAAATAAAAATGCAACCTTTAAAATCGTGGCAAAATTGACAAGGATCTATGACACAATTACTTAAAACAGTTATGAAACAAACCCAGACACATTCTCGGTCGAGAAACTGTTCAACCGAGAACACTATCGGTCGAAAGATCGTCGACCGAGCAGGTTTCTGTTGTCAAGTTTGCAATAAAACTGAATATATTTGCAAATTAATCATGTTTCCCTTCATCATATTGAAGATAAAATTGGCTAAACCGCTTCCACTTTGGAAGATGTTTTCTTTGATATTTGTGCTACTTAAACAAAAACTCTTATTTACATTTTTGGCTTTTAAATGGACATCATTTTCATTAGATTTGATGGGATATCTAATAAAGGGGGAGTTTTTATTCTTAACGGTTATCTTTTTGAAATGACAAAGGGGGAGAGATAAATATAAAACTAAAATTTAGTAATTATGTAAAACTCAATTAATGAGTTTCATAAATAAACTCTTGGCTTTACATTGAAAGTTGCTATATTCCCAAATGATCTGGATTTCATGTTCCATAATTTATGGGGAATAATAAGCACACATTTTATACACAAGAGAAAAAGCTACAAAAGGTAATCTAAAGGTATGAAACTCATATGTTTTATATTTCCTTTATTTATATTTTGGAAATGTTTGTCATCTTCAAAAAGGGGGAGATTGTTGGCTAAATGGACATCTATAAATCCCTTTGTTTTGATTATGACAAACATTTCATTCTTATTAATCTAACGTGCTACTTGAGTGTGCAGGATGACAAAGTAACAAGGGAAAATCTACAAGCTTACATATTTATATTTTCATGCAATGTAATCACTATTGTAAAAACTTGTACAAAAAATTATAATGTACAAGTACTTAGAAATTGCATGTAAATCAAGCGTTAGATTCTCCCTAGCTAAACACCACAGTTAGACAAGTCATCCCATTCAGATAGGATCACTCATGCATACTCACACACATAATTAGTGCCTAAATTGAAACCTTGAAACAGGATCAATCTCGGTCGACAAACTCCTCGACCGAGACACTCTCGGTCGACAATCTTCTCGACCAAGAAAGATCCAAAGTAGCCATTAGACACAACAGACAAGTTAGTTGGCAGTTGAAGAAAGACGTTGCAAATCACTTGTTCCAGAGAGCCTGTCGGTCGACAAAAGTTCGACCGAGTAGGTGTCTCGGTCGACCATTTGTCGACCGAGATGGTCTCTGACAGCAACTGCAGAATAAATTAATTAGCCGTTGTTAAAGCAACAACTTTGTACCTAACGACTAGTTAAGCACTTAGAAACCCCTAGAAGTTGTTTAGAATGTCCTTAAGCTTCCTTAGGCCATTCCTATAAATAGGACAAGCCATAGGACACCTAAACTCACTTGTTTACACTTGCTACACTTGAGAAACCTTTGAGTATACTTTGTGCAATCTATTTGTGAGCAATTTGAGCATTGTGACAATTGGCCACTTCATTTCTTAGCTCATAATTCGTGTCCTATAGGCTAGTATCTCCTACCCACTGCAATCACAAGTTCACATACTTGGTTAGGAGATCTATACGCTTGATCTAGGCAAATCAAGCCTTGGGCTTTAAAGGATAAGTTGTAATTTCCTTTTTCTTTCTTATTCCCTATTATTGTTTGTACTCTCCTTGCTACTCCTAGGTTGGAGGCTGCGGATTGGAGAGGGTGAAGATCTTCTTGGCGAAGAAGGAGACTTTGAGCTACTTCAGAAGGCTGGTGCAACGGGAGGTTACTTCTAGAGAGGAAGGCTACTTCAAGGGGGAGCTTGGAGTTACTTCAAGAAGGCTACCTCAGGGTTGGTGCACCTACTTCAAGTGAAGGCTGTTCAAAGGGTGTGGTTGAAAGTATTGTATTTTGTATAAATCCTCGAGAGGTAATAAAATAAATACTTTCAAATCCCGGTTGGGTAAGCAACCGGGTAGTGGACTGACAACTATAGTATTTTCTATAGTTGGAACCACTCTAAACACCTGTCTCTTTCTTCTAATTTCAATTGTGGTTGTTTGAATTCAATAAATTGTTAAAATAATTCAAAAACTCTATTCACCCCCCTCTAGTAGTTTTTCAGAAGGGTGATTAGGATTCTCAATATACTCAACAATAAAATAAGTTAAACATGTGTGCATTACAGTTCATCATTTACATTCCAAACATGTCACATGTGTGCATTACAGTTCATCATCAAGATATCTATAACTTACTTAAACATTCAATTATGAAGTAAATATACACTTAATTAAGAATAGCATGACACACAAAGTTGCAGTCAACATCATTATGTTTTGTTCTATCATGGACTATCAGATTGGTATATCACATATGTATCAGTACATTATTAAATAAACACAATCAGTAAATAACTTTTAAAAAAAAATCCACTAGACGTGCAACCTAGACGTGCCCTGGCGCCGCCCAAGCATCCGCCCAGAGGCCTATCTAGGCAGGGCACCTGGGCTTGGGACCCTAGGCGTGCCCTGGCACCTACTTAGGCGCTGCCTGGGTGAGTTCTAGGTCGGCGGCGGCAGAGAAAAGCAAGGCAGAGGACAAAAAAGGTGGTGAAGGTTTGTGGGTTACCTTGCACGAGGACAGCACGAGTAAAGCTGCTTCTACCGGCGGGGGCGGAGGTGACGACGACAGCACCGCAGCTGCTTCTACTGGCGGCGACGACTAGAGGAGAGCAGGGGCGGTGGGCAACGACCGGCGGCGACGAGCGGACAGCAGTAGCAGCAGGGGTGGCGGAGAAGAAGGGCGCCAGAGAAGAAGGACGCCGGAGATGGGGCGCCGGAGAGAAGCGCCGGAGAGCAGCAGCAGCAGAGAAGCGCCGGAAAGTCGCCGCAACAGGGAAAATCGCCGCAATAGGGTAGCAATGAAATAGAAGAAAGGGGAAGAGTCGGGCGATCGCGGGGGGTTATAAGTTCCCAAATAGCGTCGGTTGTTTACAACAACCGACGCCTAAACATCTTTAGCGTCGGTTGGTTGAAACAACCGACGTCCAATTGGACGATATTTTCATGGAAATTTTTGGCGGGAACCACCTTCAGCGTCGGTTAGACAAGGATAATCGACACTGAAAGTGACATTGTCCGCGCAAATTTTCATCGCAAATAGGCGTCGGTTTTCTAGGTATATAACCGACGCTGAAAATGATACTATTTTTTTTATCGAAAAATGGATTTCGCGGGAGACTTTAAGCGTCGGTTTTTTATAAACAACCGACGCTTAATACAAAGCGGTACCCGTGTCTGGCTGGTCTTCGAATATAGACGTCGGTTTTATTAAACAACTGACGCCTTATATGTTAGGCGTCGGTTTTCCTTAATAACCGACGCCCAGAAAAGCGACACTGAATGCTATTTCTGTAGTAGTGCTTGGACGGGTTTCTAGGCCAACAACCACATTTGATGTCATTCTTATATATAATAAATGTGTACCACCTATCCCATCCTTGAACACCTAATCTCACTAGTAAGTGTATAATGTGTATTGGGTTTTCGAGAAAATTTCGGCAGCATTTCCCCGCTGTTCTCTAAGTACATATGTACTTAGAGAACAAACGGGGAAATGCTACCGAAATTTTCTCGAAAACCCAATACACATTATACACTTACATCCTAAGTGAGATTAGGTGTTCAAGAACAGTTCCAAACTGGGGACTATCCAAGATTTACTCCTAATGAGTAAATCTTGGACGAGTTTCTAGGCCAACAAACACATTTGATGTCATTCTTATATATAATAAATGTGTACCACCTATCCCATCCTTGAACACCTAATCTCACTAGTAAGT
Organism: Alisma plantago-aquatica; assembly: GCA_963693085.1. Lineage (NCBI taxonomy): Eukaryota > Viridiplantae > Streptophyta > Magnoliopsida > Alismatales > Alismataceae > Alisma > Alisma plantago-aquatica. The sequence goes on along the minus strand of OY856414.1, from coordinate 600,909,266 downwards.
GTATAATGTGTATTGGGTTTTCAAGAAAATTTCGGCAGCATTTCCCCGCTGTTCTCTAAGTACATATGTACTTAGAGAACAAACGGGGAAATGCTACCGAAATTTTCTGGAAAACCCAATACACATTATACACTTACATCCTAAGTGAGATTAGGTGTTCAAGAACAGTCCCAAACCGGGGACTATCCAAGATTTACTCCTAATGAGTCAATCTTGGACGGGTTTCTAGGCCAACAAACACAATAATAGATATGTACATGTTAGAGTTTCATCACAATTAATGTTAGGGTTTCATCACAATTGATGTTAGGGTTTTATCAATGTTAGGTTTAATCAAATCAAATTAGGATGCTAGAATTTACAAGTTTAAATCTTATTTCAACATGCATCAAAATTTACTGAATTAAGTCAAACATTAGGATTAGAAGCACAAATATATGCAAGTAAAAAATTTGTTTATATCCTAGGATTTACATAAAACATTATATGAAAATTTGTTCATATCCTTACCAACAGCAAGCACGGCCGTGCTGTCCAGCATGGCCGTGGTAGGCCAACACAGCCATGGTCGTGCTTGCTGCATGTTGGTAAATAGCTAGGGAGAAGGAGAGGTAGTGCTACCTGGAGCTAGTGTGGAGAGGACCGCCGGCGGCAGCAGCGTGTGGAGGAGCTAGAGCAGCAGTGGCAGCGACAACAACAAACGACCGGGGGCGGGCGGCGGGCAGAAGCAACTGACGGTCGGAGAAGCAGCAGGCGCCGGCCGGAGAAGCACCAGGAGAAGAAGCAGCAGCGGCGGGTGGCGGGCAGCGGCGCCGGTGAGCAGAAGAGAACCAGAGCAGCGGCGGCGAGCAGCAGCAACCAACGATGGGTGATTTTGGGAGAACGGCGGCGAGCAACAGCACAGAAGAGAAGTCGCGATGAAACATGAAGAAAGGGGGAAGAGTCGGGTATCAGGTCTATTAAGTTGATCAACGGTGTCGGTTATCTACACAACCGACGCCTATTATGCTTTAGCGTCGGTTATTAGTAAAACACCGACGCCCAAATAGAAAACTTTTACCCTAAATTATTCGGCGGGAACCATTATCAGCGTCGGTTATCTAAGGATAACCGACACCTAAAGTGGAACTTTTCGCGCAAAATTTCATTTTAAATAGGCGTCGGTTAATAGTTAAAACATCGACGCTGTATGTGGTCCAAATTTTTTTCATCCGAAAATTGGATTTCGCGGGCGCTTTTAGGCGTCGGTCGGTTATAGTCAGCCGACGCTGAATACAAAGCGGTACCCGTGTCTGGCTGGTCTTCGAATATAGACGTCGGTTTGCCTACATAACCGACGCCTGATATTATAGGCGTCGGTTTTCCTTAATAACCGACGCCCAGAAAAGCGACACTGAACGCTATTTCTGTAGTAGTGCGGAAAGTGATATTCGCGTCGGATTCCACGAAATCCATGGCGTAGAACAGGTCGGAGGAGACGTTGTGCGGAGGTGAAGGGCAATTGGGATCCCCAACGAGTAGCACCCCCGCGTCAATGAGGGAGACTGTTCGAGAGTTGGTGTCGATCTTTAGAACCGTGTAGTTTGCATTTTGGGTGCGGAAGGTGGGTTTGCCGTTGGAGCAGATGAGGCCGAACCCTTCGTAGCCGCTGTAGCTCAAGAAGGATGTGTCGCGGGGCTCCTCGAGCCAGAACGGGTAGGTGATGTTGATGTCGCCGCTCGAATTCCCGCAGCGGAAGGGGGCGCACAGTTGGGAAGAAGCTCCGGTTCCATTCGAAGCGGCCGCAGTAACGGTTCTGCTACCGAGGAAGAGTAGTAGTAGAAGCAGCAGGAGGCGCGATTTGGGATCGGGAGGCATCTTTGACGGCGAAGAGGGAGAAGGTGGACGACGACGAGAAAGAGAAGACTTCAAACTTTTTGAGCGCCTTCTCTAAATGGGTAGGCCAAGTTCCTAACGGACGAGAAAGGGTTTTGTTTTTGGATTGAAGAGGGAAAGGAGTGTTGTAAGGGCTCGTTTGGTTTGGACAAAAAGGAAATAAGTGAATCGGAAAACACTGTGTCTTCTAATTTTTTGCATTTGATTTTGCGTAAATCTAACATAACTATGGGAATCGACTCACTCCGCTTTTTCCTACCTGTATAAAAAATGGAAAAACGAACCGCGCCTCAATTGGACGCGGCTGACTTTCCAGCAGCGTGACATGTACAGATAAATGGGAAAATTACACATGCACTCATGACCGCGACCCTCTCCACTACTAAAACCTGCACACCCAATCGTTCCCCCACGCCATCTGCACTGAACCAAACATAAGCAGGATCAAAGGTATGAGTTTGATCCGTGGAAACAAACAAAATAGATGGAGTTTCAGTTCACAACTTCCTAATTCCTATTTAGCAACTCATGATATGGGTTGGATTTACGTCCAACCAGACATGTCCTAAGTATGAATGTTTATGCGTGGACCGTGTGGTGAGACATTGCATCGTCGAGAAAGGATTTGTTGCTCCTGTTTTCATAGGGAGCGGTCTACAGTCTACTCCTGATTTTGCACCGTAGATGCACACCAAAAGATGAATATAACGGGCAACGATTAATTCTGGTAAACACGTGGCTCTGATTCAAATAATTAGCAGCATAGTCCCTATACAATCGGGACCAGCAAATCCACTGGCTTGCGTCATCTGCCCCATCGCACATGAGTGAAGACTCTAGTGTTGATCTGTTTGCTAGCTAGATGTGGAATGAATGGAGGCACTACTGTTTATATTTCCTTTATACTATGACAAACTTCATGTCTAAATATCTAATACATCTTCACTTGCTAGCTTTCAAATTTTCATCAATTAATTGAATATTCCATGAATAAGTGTAATTTCTTATATATCTTTAGTAATGAGGGTTAAGACTGTCTTATCAGAGGAAATGCTTTCTACTTCTTAGTCGTCAGGTCAACTCAAACATTGTTTATTCCCACATGTGGCTCAGCCGACGAGCATTCCAGACCATTGGAATGCTTTTCAAAGGACCGAATTTGTTGACGCAGTTGGGGACGGCTGACCAGACAAGTTCAGGCCACGATCGGTCCCATTTGAAGTGAACATGGCAGACTGCATTTCCTGCCAAGTCCTTCGAGTCGTGGACCTGTTCCGATCAATGAACACTCAGTTCCACCCCAGATTTTTTTTATCCAATGACGTAGTAACCTCGCGTCTTTCACGCTCTCCGTAGCGTACACGAAGGGCAAATGGGATCACCAGTGAGTCGTAACCTCGCGTCAACGAGTCGGACAAGGTGCTATGGATTCCAAGGACCGTGTAGTTTACGTACCGGGTGCGCAAAGTCGGTTTGCTGTTGGAGCAGGTCAGGCCGAAGGGCCAAGGGGTAGGCGATCTTCATGTGTCGCTGCTCGAATTTCGGCACCGGAAGGGGGCGCGTAATTAAGACGCTCCGTCGCCACCAGAATTGCAACAACGGCTGCTGTAGCGTTGCCACCGTCGAGTACTGGAAAGCAACAGGAGGGAGGGATTGGTGTCGGGAGGAATCTGTGGCTGAGAAATGTCACAAAAACAAAGGTTGGGGAGAATACGATGAAAGACTGACTCAACAGTATGGTTGTCGTGGAGGGCATAACCTTACTGTTACCCGCCACTAGTACTGAGTTGTATAAGGACTTTTATACTTATTTTGTAGGACAACTAATTAAAATATATTATCTCCTTCTAATTTCTCTCAAAAATCTAATTAAAAGAAACACTAATTGTACACTATAATTAAATTGTTGTCAAATCTATATCAAAATGCAACACAACTATTTGTATTTTTTTAACTATTTTTAAAATTTGTTTTGTTTACATTCTTTTCTTATTTTGGCGTTGAAGAAAAACACTGGGTACGACTACAGTCGAGCTTGATACGTATTTGAGTGTATATACAACAATCCATCCGGACCATTCCGAGTAAAATTTATAAAGAAATTCTAAACGAGTCTCGAATTTAAAACAGTAAAGAAATTTTGAATATATATATATATATATATATATATATATATATATATATATATATATATATATATATATATATATATGTGTGTGTGTGTGTGTGTGCGCGCGCGCGCGTGTGTGTGTAGATAGGGGTGAGAAAATAATGGTCCAGACCGCAAAATCGGACCGGACTGTTCAATTCGGTCCGGTCTGGTCCGGTCCATTTTGAGTTCGGTCCGGTCTGCGGTTTGGAAATTTTGATGAGTTCGGTCTTCGGTCCGGTCCGGTCCGGACCACAGACGGACTTTTATACAAAATTCATATATATTTGAAGGTGTAATCTATAATAACTACATATAAAATACATATTTAAGCACTACTAGTATAAATGTTTAATACTAAAGTTATATAATTGTTAGAAGTGACTAAGATTATCAACTTTGTACAATTAAATAAGTTGTAAAATATGTAAAAAAGACTGATTACGGTCCAAACGGTCCGGTCCGGTCCGGTCCTAGCGCAAAACGGTCTGGTCCCGGTCTGGTCCTACCTCGAAACGGTCCGGTCTACTGTCCATATATTTGTTGAAATCCGGTCCGCGGTCCGGTCTGATTTTGGACCGATGCTTAGCCCTATGTGTAAATATGTGTGTGTGTATATATATATATATGTGTGTGTGTATATATATATATATATATATATATATATATATATATATATATATATATATAAAGAGAGAGAGAGAGAGAGAGAGAGAGAGAATACACTCAGATACTCCATGACTCACTTATTATGGGTGGGCCAAATTCGTAACCGACGTGATGAAGTGTACTGGGCAGACTTTGCGTCGGGTCGAATAAAGAACTAACCCCACACTCCTTATTACTTGGGGGACGTTTGTTTTAACGGATACAACCGGATTGGATTGTAATCTTAAATCCATAAGCTTAAAGTTTACGTTTGATTGACCGGAGCAGGAAAAAGGCGAAATCCAGCGTTTCTCTGGCAAGTAGTAGTTGCTGGATTGTAATTTACATCTGAAATAGGCCGGACGCCGGGATCCCGCGGACGAGCAGGCCGCTACATCATGATCTCCGTACGAATTGCTACCTGCTGCCTGCTGTGATGTGGCCCCACTGGGAAGAAAGAGAAAACTCCATCCGTTTGACCAAACGTATAGTTTCAGATAGCTCCGTTCTTCAAATATAGAAACTAATGGATGCGGGACAAAGAAAATCATGTAATCTTGATAATCTAGCCCAATCCCATAAATCAAACGTGCCCTTGCTGGCAACCGTCATGTTTCTTGCCCCATATTTGCTACTCCCGGCGACTTCACGGTCGTCTGCCTCACGTCGTGCGTCCATTTCGAGTTTGGATTTGATGTTCCTTATAGTAGTAGGAGCAGCCTGCTCCTTCTCCCATCACCTTACACGTGTCCCTACTGTTGGATCCTAGATGGGTGATTAGATGCTCTAGAGGGGGGTGAATAGAGCTGAAAGCACTTAAACAAAATTCATTAAACCTTCAAGATATATGACAAGATAAGGTTGCTAAATAGGTAATTTGAGTGCAACTAAATCATGCATAGCAAGGATAAGAGAGATTGAACATGCACCAAATTAGACAAGCTATTTAGAGTGGTTCCACACTTCAAACTAGAAGCGTGTCAGTCCACTTGCCTAGATAGGTCAACCTCTAGGACTTCAACCAATTGCACTCTTATATTCAATTATAAGACTTACAATACAAGACCAACAAAGGACTTACCAATCCAATACAAAGAGTCTTCAACCTTACCAAGGACTTACCCACTTTGCAAGAGTCTTTGACCTTCTCCAAGGACTTATCCACTCTTACACAAGTCTTCGACCTTGCATGAATTACCCACTCTTCTTGGATCTTCCGCCTTTGACTTCACCTTCACTCGGAGAAGCTTTCCACCAAGGTCTTACCTACTTGAGCTTGAGTTTGCCTTCTCCAAGGGCTTACCCACTCTAGCTCCAAGTCTTCTGCCTTGATCTTCACCAAGGGACTCCTTCCCTTGTTCTTCTTCACCTCTCTTGGACAAGAGAGAGAACCTTCATCTTCAAGATAGCAAATGAGAGATGGGGAGGTGGTGGAAGTGAGAGCCTCACAAGATATACAAATAGGACTAGCTCTCTTACAGATTTCCTACTCACTCTAATGGATGTAGCAAGTGATTAAGCTTAGAGAGAGAGAGGAGACTGTAGGAAGCACTCAACTATAGAATAGGAACCTCATAAAGAGTTTGCAATGAATGCTCAACCTTGGAATGAAGCCCAAGGGGTCCTATTTATAGCTGGGGATGCCTCTTAGCCTTTGGGAACACTTGTGAACGAAAACTAGCCGTTTTGTGGCTTGCAACAGATCTATTTTCACTTGTTGCAACTCCACAACGGCTAGAAACACTTTTCTGCACTTTTCCGTACAGTGCATTCGATCGAGTTTCTATATGTGTAACTTGACCGATCAAGTAGCAGGCAGCCCAATATTGAAATGATCGGTCGAGTTTGTTCTGAGGAAACTCGACCGACCATTCCAACTGGAACTGGCCTACTACCCAATCGGTCGAGTTCTGTGAGTGCACAACTCGACCGATGCAATCTTCAGAAAATCGACCAAGGTTGATCGGTCGAGTTTCAGGGTGGGAAACTCGACCGAACAAGTGCATGTAATTGATTTTCAAAGTTGCATTAAAAGTGCTCTAATATTCGATCTAAGTGTTCCTGATATTTTTCTAAGCTTAATTACAAGTCATACAATCATTACAAGTGATTTACAACATGATTCTAATGGATATACATCATATTACAAAAACGTGCACTTGTATGACTTTGACTTGTCTTTTCTCCAATTTGAGATGTGCAAGTTAGGGCATTTGGAGTGTGTCTATACATAATCTGAAATTACTCAAGTAGAGACATTAGACACCAAAATGTGGAATGGTTAGTCATCATCAAAACAAGGGTTTAGTCAATTTAGACGTGAGTCAACATTGACCTAATTGACCTTGAGTCAACACCTACCCATTGAATGGTAGGGTTAGAATTTTGTTCGTATAACATACGACAATATCTAACACAAGGTGCAGCCTACTCCTTGTTTAGTTAAGAACGACAAATCCTAAGGGGTCCATTTCAATGTCGGTATTATTTGTCTACATAATCTAGCCCAAAATCCTAACGAAAACTATTCAACTCCGCATCTTACGCATGATTTTGGATGGACTCTGTCTAGATGCAGAACAAAGATATTTTATTTTAAACAATTGTGACATTTATAATGTCGTTATGATATCTTATTATACTATTATATATGCAACTTTCTCTCATTGATATCCTATATATTATTAGATCAATTGTTGGATCAGAATTATTTAACAATGAAATCTCCTCATCCCTAGTAGATCACGAAATTAACAATCTTAACATTAGTATCGTGGCAGACTAATTTTGTCGATGATGGTAACTACAGTTGTTCCATCTCCAGTCCCTTTATTGCAAGAATGAGTTTAAAAGTTTCATATACATTTTTGTCACAATTTATATGACTCAACCGCCATTCTATAAGATTTGGAATGTGTCGTCATCTCAAAGAATCATGTGTTTCATGATACTTAATTATAAGGAATTAGCATAAGCATTATCCCAACATTGGGGAAAATCAAACATTTTAATTAGGGATGGCAATGGGTCGGATTTTTGTCAAACCGACCCAAACCCGACCCAACCCACATATTGTAGACCCAAATCCAAACCCAACCCAAATTTTATGGGTCATATTAAAAAAATTACCACCCGACCCAAGTTCATCCAACCTAACCCGGGCTTACCCGACCCAACCCATATAATAATCTGATGTTGTATGATGTGATACATCATATTGTTGTAAAGTGACAATGACCCGACAATAACTCGGGTGAAGTTATGTGAGCTTGATGGACTCTGCGACCTTTGAACTGGAGTCTTCCGTAGTGCCGCTATTATCGTTTCCCTTGCGGCTGAGTTTCCATTGCGGCTGAGGACAATGCCAACTGGGTTGTCCATCTGCTTTGTCGATAATCATGAGGACCAGCAATGCGGAGGAGATGCCGAGGATGACAAGTCGGCGGCACGTCTTGCACCTCCGTTGGATCAGCCTCGGCTGCTCTGGCCATCTTGCGCTCTGGTCGTCGAAAGAATAGGTGTCACCTTTTGTATATATACCAGCGAGCAAGGCGTATCCGGAATCTGTAGCACAACGAGGTGGCATATCGGTTGGTAATGGTATTGCGGATGATTGCCGCTACGCTCTAAGAGACTAATTAAAACTTGAAGCCCGCAGTGCAGCAATAGGGATGCCTATATAGCGCTGCGTTGAGTACTGAGTTTTGACATATTTGGTTATCATCTCATGCACTCACCTTTTTGAGAATTTATTAGTGGTGGGGAAGGACGAAGCTGCATCTGAATGGCTTTGTTCGAGTGGATTACGGTACAGGCATGTTGCCTTGTAGCCCACGGAGATGATCATGGGCACACTGGTAGGCACGTCGGAAGAGGCCATTGTGTGATGGAACTTCGGCCGAGCGGGGACTGTATGCCGACGTGAAGCATGGCAGAAGAGGGCGATTAGAGGACAATGGGAAATGACCAGACCAAGGCGGAGACTTGGATTGCTCGTTGCCTTCTCTCGCTTAGGAGACGAATCAGGGGAAAGGGAGAGACGAGACTTGAGAAAGTGGCCGGTGAACTTTTATTTATCTATGGGTGCACCCATAAAAGTTGGATGTCCGCCCGAATTTCACCCAAGTTAAGTCTGCACCCATTGGGCTCGCCCGCCCCCACCCATAGACCCATCTAGACCCATATTTTCGGGTTGGGTTGGGTTGGATCGGGTTGGATTGGGTTGGGTCGGGCAAAATTGCCATCCCTAATTTTAATAAGGAATTATACTTCCGTTTCATAACTAGTTCTTACTTTTCCAGTCGAACTATATAGAGGGTTGCAACTATAAAAGGGGACACAGAGGGTTAGGAGACCTATTTGACTTGATTGTATCTTAGACATAAACATGGTGCGTGCAACATGGTTGTAATTACATTATAATGTTTAACGATATTTTGGGTATAGGAAAAAGTATTAGGCTTATAAATCACATCTTTCACGCTTATCATTATAATCTTCTGGTTGTATCTAACGAGGAATGTTATCTTTAAATTGTGAATTTATATTAAAATTGTATACATCACCAATACATATATAGCTTAAGTTAACTTTCCATTGACACATAAGGACTAGCCACAATCAACTTTTTCTTCCTTTTTAAAAGAAAAACACAATGACGTCATAACTCAGTATATATACTTTTCTTTTTTTTTCTTTCTAAATAACTACTCTTTTATTTATTCGTGTTGTTAGGAAAGATATAGTTTATATAAGCTTTAACCTTATGTGCTAGACACGGAGGTTTAAAGATAAAATCGAGAAAGGAAATAATATGCAGTGTGCGTTTTGCAATGACATCAACTCCAACAATGTACCATATAGGAATATAGAACATATTGACGATGGTAGTATTTGGGTTCATAGTGTGGATGTTAAACCTATAAGGTTGGAATTTTAATGGTATTTCTGAATCCTATTTACAGACAATGAGTGATAAACTGAAGTCGGATGGGAATAACAAGTTCTCTAGATGCATCTTTGCGCATAAATAACTTCTTGTGTGACAACTTCAAGCATAGGTAGCATATCCAGGATACCCCAGTCCAAAAACACACTTATCAACAATGTGGACTTGCAAAGAACAAATACCTCATTTTCTATCAAATAATGCATCACAAATATGGTGAAGTCTTTTCTCTACCTTGAAGTATAAAATGATTACTGGAATTGGAAGAGGCAATTGGATCTCCAAATCAATAGTACCTCAATTGTGCGAGCTCTTTCAAAGATAGATTTGTTCAAGATAGGAACAAGTTGTCTGTTATTAGCATGGGCCACTTCGTTGTGTGTTGTCCATATATGTCAGCATGCAACAACAAGGGATGCATTTGTATTGCCATTCTTTATTATGTACGAGATCTCGTCTCCCTCATCTAATTAAAGAAGCTAGCTATCTATATAAAAATATTCCAAAATTTAGGACTACATATATACAATTCCTTAAGCAATGTAGGATTGTTTCTTCAACTTTATTACTTCTTAGGGGAAATGGTAGAAACATCTATTTGTTTATGTCTCTTTTCCACATTCGTTAACGAGACTGTGTGAAAGAAGCCAGTGAACACTTTGACTCTCAATGGAAATGTAAGCTTCCATAGGTGGCTCCAATCACCTTAACATTGAGTCTCTTTATCCTTGCATAGCCATCTAAAAACATCTTTTTACCAAGATTCAAAAGTAGGAGTGATAGGTTCTACAATATGTGTTAAATCTAATACAGTAGAATGTTGTACAAAGATTTTAAATAGGATTCATATACAATTAGACTATGATCCAACTATGGGTAAACTAGGATTTAAAAGTAGAGTACACCATGACTTATATGTGGGTGTACTAGGATTGCAACTATACTTATCAAATTGCGTCAAAATCTGTGGGCACCCACGGGCCGACTGGATCAGATTGAGTTTGGGTGATGAAATTTACCACCCGCTAAAAATTACTCAAACTTATGTCCACCCTATTTATATAGCAGATTTTATGGTTGGCCTACGAGGAACATCAGGTGACCCAGTTAAATGAAGTCAATATATTTATATTTATAATATACACGATATACCTATTCAGAGATGTTGTCAGTTTATCACAAATTATTTATCTTTAATTACAACAAATATATTATATTTTTTGTGTTTACTAAAAATAACAACAAGTACTTATAATATTAGTAATGTCAATGTTAAATGACAAATTTTAATGATCTCCTGTTGTGATATTTTGTGTATGAAACTACATTAATTTTCCTTAAATACATCAAAATACAATAGCTAGTTGTTATCTCTTTTTTTACATTTTGTATAAACATAATTTGACAACTAGGTAATTGGTTTAACATTAGAAACAGTAGTTAGTTGGTTTCTTTGTGCTAAATTTGGATAAAAAATATAGTTATTAGTTGTTCCAAGTGTTAAGAGAACAAGCTATCAACTTAATGTTGATTGGAGACATTTTATATGGGCACCTGTTGGCCGACCCACAACATTTAGATCATATTTGGGTGTGCTTTTCTTCCACTCATTTAAAATTTGATATATTTGACCCCCACTCATCCACTAAGACCTAATTCTAACCCAACCCAACCATACATTTGACATGTCTAATTGTAACAAAGTTGCACCTGGACTCGGCAGATGCATCCATCAAGATTTAAATGTAGGAGAATCATGATTGAATTTTTATGATATATGAATGTAGAAATTTTTTGATAGAAAATGGTGCACTCTTGTAGCATGTGCACTGATTTTGAGTGTTGTGTATAACATATATCATACAAGTGCACTAGGATCCAAGTTTAGGAACTCTAAGATCTAAATAAGAATTGACAATAGGTGGTACATGCTTTATAAGATTGATATGGGTCTAACGTATCCACATACCCACACATTCATACCCTCAACTCGTCACAATTCTAGATTTTTGTAATGACGTGCCCACTGATCGGCTTATCTGTAGACCCATTTATACTTGTCTACTGATGGATATGCTTGAACTTAGACCGCTAGACAAGTATACACACTCTACATAAATAACTATTTAGATAAAATATTATTAATACCATATCTTACTACTGTAGTTAATATTAGTTTGTGTTTATGTACTACACTAATAGTTATAATAGTTGATATATGTCATCTAATTTACCACAAACCATTTGCAATATAAATCAAAATTAAAACAATATAAACTAGAAAGTAAAATAATAACATGGTACGCTACATAATACAAACACCATGACACGATAAACTTGACTCATCTTTCAATGTATAAATGATGGCATATCTACATACTCGAACTGACTCCCGCGTGAATCCCCATTCACTCATGAATTGCCCCCACCCCCTCCCTATGTTCAGCCCCACAAAAGCCTCATGGCGTCCACTACATTTAAGGATCCAGAAAATTTATGGTAGTCCAACTTTTTGTTATGCGGATTTAGACTCGTATGTGAAATTAATTTATCTGAATATTGGTACGGTTAGATCCGCACCGTCCCACACCATTAATGTTTTAGTAGCATGATATTGAGATTATGCACCATTATTCGGGCACAGGTATGTCAAAATTAAGTGAACCGGAATTCCAGCGACAGCACAAAGAAAACAACTGTCGGAATTGTTTTGGATAAACTGGTTAGAAGGAGGATAAAAGTACGGACAAAAAGAATGCCATTCGACTTACATATCTAGAAATAAATACCAGGGGCCCTCAATATACATTGTAGACGATTGGATTGCTTTCAAAAGGAACCTATTCAGTCGATGAGGCTGGAGACGGCTGACCTGATGAGGTAAAGCCACATTCCAAACTCGGTCACATTTTGACGAATTGAGTTGCTATTACGCATAACATACGTGGTGCAAGATTCGGTAGAATGTATATTAGAATTCACGACTAGTGTTAAATAGGATTCTTTAACTTGTGTGCAATTATTAGAAATAGGGTCTGAATGCCAGTGGACTTGGATCCAACTATAGGTACATTAGGACTTGAATGTGAAATTTAAATATGTGTGCTACATGATTGTACATAATTTGATAGCATGCGGTACACACTTTATAGTATATTACATTGGTGCTCTAGGAATTATATTTGGAAATTTTAGCCTTGAAGTAAGAATTGGTGATAGGCGGTACTTGCTTTAATAGCATGCACATTAAAATGTGAGAAAAATGAGTACATCATTGTTCAAACAAAGGATGCACTATAAACGGGCTCTGGTATCTGTTTGAGGAGGAAGGGGAGCGGGGTCTCCCTACGACTAAAAAAAAAGGATGCACTATAATAAAATTTAGCTTCAGGTGTCTCAAGTTTAGCGACATTTAAAGACTAAAACTGCTAGAATTTGTTTATAGTTAAAAAAACTAGGTATAAGGTTGATAAAAATGTACAACAGGAATACGAACTCACTAATGTTTTTTTTAGGTACCCACTAGTGTTTTTTAGACCACCGAATTGGATAAAGAAAGTACCCACTTATGTTTAGTCCCATTTCGATGAGTACAACACGGGTTCGAATATTCTATTCCCGCCTCTTTTCCCCTTTGTCTCCCAACACATCTTTATCTTGTATGTTGTACTTAGGGCACACAAATTTTATATTTGATTTGCGGGATTGGATAAATTTCATTAATCTTAGAATTTTTAGATTGAATAGGAATCCCGCATTTTGGTCTATATCAAAATTCTTCCGGACACCATAATCCATCATGGACAAGACAGCAGATACGGAAAAAAAAATTCCACACTTACAAAATCCAACAAACCAAACATAAATTTTACTTTATGCGATTTTGAGAGAATGTAAAGGAAACAGTGCCCTTAGTTGGCGGGTGATGCGTGACCCCTATCCTATAGGAGATAGGAGGCTTTCTTATTTAATTTTTTTATGGATTGGAATTTTGGTATTATCATTGGTTGCTATACTACCAGTTTTGGGTGATGCGGTACTGCAGTAAGACCTTACTAACTGTACACGCGACGACTCACTCTGTCGTCCGAGAAACGACGGGGAGACATTAACACTTTGATCCGTACTAGAAAGGGGAGAAAGGATAGAAAATAACAATACCTGAGATGTTTGGGAAAGAAGATGACGTAGGGGCAGCAGGTTCATCGGCGCTGCAATTGCTGCCGTGCTCTCCACGGGCACAGAGGCAGTTGAACATGAGGCCATCGGTGGTATTCTTGTATAAGCACTGCCCTCCCAACCGTTCGCAGTCATGGCAGTCCTTCATGACTGGGTCGTGCCACCGCATCTCAAACCCCTGTCTCAGGGCAGCCCCAAACCAGTCAGGATTTAATCCCGTATCCGCCGCAGGGATTGACGAATTCTTCATGGGGAGACCACAGTCTCCAGGCATTGAGCCTGCGCCCTATCATCTGGCGATAGGTGAACACCCGGCCGTAAAACGTACGTGTACCACTCGTTCTGACTAGAAGGACAGTAGTCGAAGACCACCAGATTGGGGTTGAAGGTGCAGTTGATGTAGAAAGTGAGGTATGAGTTGGATTCTAGGAGGTCCATGGCGTAGAGCAGGTTCGAGGAGACGTTGCGAAGAGGTAGGGGGCAAGTTTGGTCCCCCGTGAGTAACCCTTCGTCGACAAGTGAGACCTTACGGTTAGCGATGTCGATACCGAGGATCGTATAGTTTCCGTTAGAGGTGCGCAAGGTCGGTGCGCCGTTGGAGCAGGTGAGGCCGAGCTCCGCGTAGCCGCAATAGCTGCAGGGTGCGTCGGGTGATTCGAGCCACCAGAAGGGGTAGACGATGTTCACGGCGTTTCTCGAATTGCTGCAGCGGGCGGAGGTGCATAATTGGGACGTTCTGGTTTCACAAGAAGTGGCCGCAGCGCTGGCACTGGCGAGTAGCAGAAGCAGCAGGAGACTCGAATTGGGATCGGGGGTCATCTTCTGCGCAGAGGAGCGAGTGGTGGACAATGACGAAAACGGGCGGAGGGATGGAATCTTCAAGTGCCTTTCTCTGAATTGGGGGACCAAATTTCTAACCGATGTTATGTATTAGTGAGCGGCTCGTCTCGGACCAACTTTGGAGAGGCCGAAACCCATTCTCTTTTTACTTGCTAGCAAGTAGCAGCCCAACAGTGGGTGACTCGGATTTTGCTAAACCCAACATGAAATGAACCCAACTGAACGTACTCAATTTGAATCGGGTAGTTACCCCTGTGTAAAACATCAGACCTGAATGGCCAAAACTCGGATTAAACCTAACTCGGACTATAATCGAGTTGGGCAGTATAAAAAAATATTTTGTTGTAAATTTTAGTAAAGAATATTAATTAAAAATACGACAAACTCAAAGTTCAACCCTATCAGAAGCTTGGTTAAATCAGAACCAAACTCAATTTGGTGTGACCCAATCCGACCTAAACTCAAACTGAGCTCTAAATAACAATGAATTTTCTAACTTAGATCAGTGTCGAGTGAAATTTGGTCGGGTATGTTTGTTATTCCAAGACTGACAGTTCGACCTATAATCCTACGGACATAATAATGCCGCGTTCCCAATCTCACTTGTGACCCTACAACCGATTAATAATGATGATATCGTCTTTTTCCTCACATCCAATTCCCATCCGCTACTTTCTGCGCAATATAAATCATCCATCTAAGTGTGTATAGAAGGGACATAGATGAAGTTGTTGTGAAAAAGTGGCAATACTCTGCAAGACTCAAGGCGTGAGATTTAACGTGGAAAACTCTCCCCAAGTTAAGGAGAGTAAAACCACAGGGCAATACCGGTCAACAAGTACTATGTAATCAAGAATTACAACTCACACCGCCCAGATTTAATCACCCCTAAATCCGAGTAGCTCCCCCCATACGAGAACAAAGATAAGGAAGAAGATAATCACACTCAAGGTGTACAAAATCTCTCTTAACTTTATCTCCTCACGACGCCGTTGTCGCTGTTGGGGATTGCTTGTTACTGCTACGATAGCTGATCGATCGTCTCCACCGATGACAAGGTCGTCTACCTCGTCGTTGCCTGCGATACTAGTTCTAGTTGGCTCCTCCAACTAGGATTTTAACACGCTGCTTCAAACCGAAAGCTCTCTCCGCCTGAGAGAGGGAGTGTGTGTCCTCCGCTGATCGGACAAACAACCGCCGTAGTCACAACACCAACAACCGCCACTGACTGATGTGCGTCTTCCGCTCTCGGATCCGCCTCCGCTGTCAATGCCCTCTGTTGTGTTGCCGACTACCAACCGTTACTTTGCTTCAAGACAAAGTCATTGGCCCTCTCGTATCCATAAGAGAGCTCCACCTGTTGTTCTTGTTCTACGGCTCTTCTACCACAGAAGGCACCAACAACGAACAAATGATGGGATGATCCCAATGGCCTCCCCCATGGTCTCTATTTATAGGCTTCCATCCATGTAGTTGCAACCAGGACTCCTAATCCAAATCCCAGTCTCACTCCTAGTCCAACTCTATGATGCATGAAGGGAACCATCTTCTTATTTCCTATTGGATTTGACTCGTATTAGGATTGACAACACATGTCCAATTCTTTTTTAAGTCTCAATCCAATTCGGATGTGGGTCAGACTCCTATTCCCAACAATCTCCCCCTCCGACCCATAAGGGAGACGTTGTCTTCATCAATCATCCAAAGTATCTTCTGGACTCCATCACCACCTATGATGGGTTTCGATAGGTGGTCATTCTCCTCAAGCATGTCAACATCCTGTTATTTTCATCCCTCTTCTTGAAGTCCCACCTTGACTTCACTTTGTTCCCAAGCAACAGAGAAAAAATATCTTGGCCACACTGCTTCTCTCTCCATGCCCACACCTGGAACTTTGTCGGCTCCCCCTGACCGGTCAGTCGAGCCCTCCTAGATGAAAACTATGTTTCTGGCCTTCTACATTAAGCTTCAGAAACCTTCTTATGACGCTCCCCCTATCGATGTAAGTCTACATCAAGAGTCTGATCCTCCATCCTGGGTGTAGCAACTACATCTTCAATGTATTGCCCTCCTTCCTCACACGCGTGCTGTCTCGAGAAAGTATTTGGAGCGACCTTCTCTAACTGAGAGCCGTCATAGTGCATCTCCTGATGCATGTAGAAATCCACTTTTCTACCCTTTCTGACATCATTGAGAGAATCCCGCAGCTCAGTCATGCGGCTATCTGTAGAACTTCCGCGTAGTCCTCCATGATTCCGTCTTCTTGGAGATGGATTTGACTTCTTCACTTTTTGAACCTTGTCTTTGTGTACTCTGAATGTGGTTTTATATAGATTGCAGCATAGTCTGCCTCGAGATATAACCAAACACCCTTTTGTCACCTTGTACTTGCCTCCATCGAACCTGAGATGATATCCGTTCCTATCCAATAAGGAACCAGAAATTACGCTGAGTCTCAGATCTGGAACATGACGAACATCCTTGAGTGTGAAAATACACCCGATATCTATTTTGACACAGATATCACCAATCCCGACGATCTTTGAGTAGCTAGTATTCCCCATCCTCACATTGCCAAAGTTCCCTCTTCTATATCTTGTGAATAACTTCTTGTGAGATGTAACATGACACGTCGCTCCTGTGTCTATCGCCCACTCAACATCATCCTTTGTATTCAGACACTGCTCTTGGACTGTAAGCACTTCCTCTACAATAACAACTGAATCATTCTGCTCATCATCCTCTTGTTCTTTGGCGAGTCTTTGTAACACCTCTTCCAGACCATGCAATTCTTCTTGAAGTGTCCAACTTTTCGATAATAGTAACATTATTTACCCCTTGTCTTTGACTTTCCGCGGTTAGAACCGTGATTGCGACTCTGATTTCTTCCTCTGCCTCCAATGAGTAGAGTTGAACCTGAAGAATCAAATCTGGCACATTCCCTCTTACGGATGTCTTCACTCAGGATCAAATCCCGAATATCGTCAAGCTTTAGCTTTATGCTTCCTGACGAACTGCTGACTGCTGTCACGGTAGCAGATCAACTTTCGGGCAAAGAGGAGAGTAGGATAGGAGCTTTAACTTCATCTTCGAACTTGATCTCCACGGAGTTTAGTTGCGTGATTATGATGTTAAACTCATTGATGTGATCAGCTACAGAAGCTCCTTCGCTCATCTTCAGGTTGAACAAGCAACGCATCAAATATACCTTGTTCGCAGTAGTTGGCTTCTCGTACATATTTGATAACGTCTTCAGAAGTCCCGCAGTTGTCTTCTCGTTGATAATGTTGAATGCAACATTTCGCGCCAATGTCAACCTGACCACTCCAAGTGCCTGCCGATCAAGGAGATCCCAGTCCTCCTGCTTCATGTGTTCATGTTTAGTCTCCGCCAGAGGTTGATGCAGTTTGTTCTGGTACAAATAGTCTTCAATCTACATCTTTCAGAAGCCGAAGTCCTTGCCATCAAACTTGTCGATGCGCACTTTCCCGTCTTCAGATGTCATTGTCACTTCCACTTCAACCTTCCAACCTTGCTCTGATACCACTTGTTGTGAAAAAGTGGCAATAATCTACAAGACTCAAGGCGCGATATTTAACGTGAAAAACTCTCCCCAAGTTAAGGAGAGTAAAACTACGGGACAATACCGGTCAACAAGCACTATGTAATCAAGAATTACAACTCACACTGCCCAGATTTAATCACCCCTAAATCTGAGTAGCTCCCCCCCACACGAGAACAAAGATAAGGAAGAAGAGAATCACACTCAAGGTGTACAAAATCTCTCTCTTAACTTTATCTCCTAATGACGCCGTTGTCGCTGTTGAGGATTGCTTGTTGCCGCTACCTCGTCGTTGCCTGCGGTACTCGTTCTAGTTGGCTCCTCCAACTAGGATTTCGGCACGCTACTGCAAACTGAAAGCTCTCTCTGCCTGAGAGAGGGAGTGTGTGCCCTCCGTTGACCGGACAAACAACCGCCGTAGTCACAACACCAACAACTTTCACTGACTGATGTGCGTCTTTCGCTCTCGGATCCGCCTCCGCTGTCAATGCCCTCTGTTGTGTTGCCGACTACCAACCGCTACTTTGCTTCAAAGCAAAGTCGTTAGCCCTCTCTTATCCATAAGAGAGCTCCACGTGTTGTTCTTGTTCTATGGTTCTTCTACCACATAAGGCACCAACAACGAACAACTTATGTGATGATCCCAATGGCCTCCCTCATGGTCTCTATTTATATGTCTCCATCTATGTAGTTGCAACCAGGACTCCTAATCCAAATCTCAGTCTCACTCCTAGTCCAACTCCATGATGCACAAAGGGAACCATCTTCTTATTTCCTATTGGATTTGACTCGTATTACGATTGACAACACATGTCCAATTCCTTTTTAAGTCCCAATCCAATTCAGATGTGGACCGGACTCCTATTCCCAAGAGAAGTTTGGTGCTAGGGTTACATTACTAAATGTACGGTATTTGCATCAAGATATAGCCACGTTTCCGCGTTCACGACGGAAATGTGATGTACAATTTTGGAGTACCAGATGTGCGGTTTCAAACTGTTCCTTTACTAACGATATGTGCTCAAGTCAGCATCGCAACACATGACAATAGCCAAGCCTTAGAGCAGCAGCGAACCAATCAGAATTTCATCTCGCAGCCGCCGCAGGGATTGAGGAGTTTTTCATTGGGACGACCACAGTGTTCAGGCATCGACCCTGGACGGAAAATCCGAAGTAAAGGGAGCAGTTGACAAGGGAGACCGTACGGCTAGCGGTGTCGATGGCAAGGATTGTATAGTTTTTGTAGTGGGAGCGCAACGTTGGTATGCCATCGGAGCAGGTTGAGCCGAGATCAGCGTAGCCACAATAGCTGGAGGATGCGCCGGGTGTGATTCGAATTGCTGCAGCGGGCGGGGCGCAAAATTGGGACGCTCCAGATCCACTAAAAGTAGCCACTGCGGAGGTAGGGCTACCGATAAGTTGTAGACGCAGCAGGATACGGCAGATCCACTTAAAATTAGGCTGTTTTTGATAAGTGGTGAAAAAATTCGTGGTGACGGTGACAATGGCAGAAATTGTGACAATAATAGTGACAGTGATGGTGAAATTATTAAAAATTATTATTTAGTAACACCTGCATGGTGGTGAAATGGATGAAAAAAATGTAAAAAATGTTTTTTACATGGTCACGGTGATGGAGATAGAGAACTAATTTTATATAAAATACCTCATACAAATATAAATTATATTTATTAAACACCTCATATATGAAAATTTCTTGTGGCATGAATAGCATAAACATTCTATCATCATATTTTAGTATGGGTATGAACTATTTAATTTAAAGAAATAGCAATGAGACTCTTTCACACACGAGTTATATTTCTTAACAATTATTGTAAAGAAATACTTCATTGAAAAATTATGAAAACAAAAGGGTGTTGCGGAAAAAAATTTCTTAGAGGAAAAAAGATTTGACGGGAAACATTGTCTTGGAGAAAAAAAGTATCTTGGACAAAAACGTGTAGCGGGAAATGATTTTTTAGAGAAAAAAATTTGACGGAAAACTTTATCTTGTAAAAAAATGATTTAGTGAGAGAACTTTATCTTGGGGGAAAAATAGTGTGGCGGGAAATATTGTGTTGGAGTGAAAAAAAATATCTAGGAGAAAAAAAGTGTGGTGAGAAACTTTTTCTTAGAGGGCAAAAGATTGGACGGAAAACTTTGTCTTGTAAAAAAAAAAAAGATTAAGCGAGAAACTTTATTTTGGAGCGAAAAAGATGTGATGAAAAAATATTGTTCTGGAGGGAGAAAAAGGTGTCTCGGGGGAAAAACGTGTGGCGGGAAATTGGGTCTTAGAGGGAGAAAATTCGTCTGGGAGAGAAACATTGTGGTGGACAATTTTCTGTTAAAAGGAAGATTTTTAACAATAAATGAATATTTTTAGTTGGTAATGGGACATTAACCAATAAAAAAATTACGTGAATTTTTTTCCAAAAAAATAAAATATATAAATAGTATTTAGAGCATAATAAGTTTTGGTAGCGACAAATCCTCGCAGGTATCTTTTAATCCATTGAAAAGCTTTACCATATTTGAAAGTCAATACAGACGCAGCTTGGAGAAAGCACAAGACCACAACAACTATGATTGTGCATGACCATGAAGGAAGGTGGGTAGGGGCACATGAGAGAAATGGAAGCTAACTCAGCTTTGCACGCAGAATTTCTAGCAGTAGATTTGACATGTGAAATATCTCGTAAGAGCGAGATACCTAAACTGATGATTGGGACTGATTGCAAGGTACTTGTAGAAATGATGCAATGTCACCCGAAAAGCAACCTCAAGTTCTCGAGGCTTATTGAAAGAATACAAAACAGGAGACAGGAGCAAAGTGATTGGGTCATTAGATTTGTTGCGAGGGAATACAACAAGGCTACTGATGCCTTAGCCAAGTACCACCAAAAACACAAAACGGGTGTCTTCGATTATACGAGCCCCCCAGATTTCATTAAGGTTGTATTAGATGAAGATAACTGTAATGGTAGTAGTACTACCATGTTTAAGTTTCAATCAAATGATGTTCCATGTACATGTTATACCTATTGGCTTGCACGATGAGGGCGAGTTGAATAAATAGTCTCCTGGCTTCCCCTAAAAAAAATACTCATATTAGTCATCGCAGGTTTTTAGGTGTTAATTTATAACTACTATTGATCGACAGTTGTGGCCGATTTCCATTTTATTACCGTGGGGAAATTATAACAGTGATGCATCAGACTGTGAGCAAATCGGGACAAAACCAATCGCGTTGCTGAACAAACCCTAAGTTGGTGTGTCCATTCGACTACTGATACTCCTTTGCATAATCTAGCCCAAGGCCTTGATGAAAATTATCCAACTTGGGAACCATATTGTGTTTCATGACACGACGTGCTTACTACTGAAGTAAATAAAACAACGATTAGATAGAGGATTGCTCCAATTTTGGACGACAAACTTGTTTGACTATTTTAGGAATGCTTTTACATTTAACCACCATTCAATAGTTTCAAACATGATAAACAAATAAAAAGATTAATCAATAATAGTAGTTCCATTACAACACTTAGAAATTGTCTTGGCCACGTGACTTGATTGTCTTTTGAACATAAAAATCACATATACAAGATGGTTGCAAATCTATTATGATGCATAATAATATATTTGAGTAAAAAAGCAGGATTAGGGTATAAGACTGACTCATATCCACACTTTTAAGTCTTTGTGTTTGTCATGTTGAATTTAATGAGGAATGTTATTCCCAACCTTGGACTTCTATTAGAAAGTCGTATATGGTTAGAACATGTATTAAGTCAAAACTACATTTTACTCACACATAAATTTTTTGAAGTATACCATAGGATTGTAAATGTGTGTGGGTATGGACATACTAAGAATAATGGCAAATTAGTTTAGCAACATTATCAAGACTTATACTAGACCTAGAGCCGCATACCCAAGGGTATGTGAAGCGGGTATGCATGCATATGATTCTGAATAAAATGACTAAGAAAATGATACACATGATTATGTAAAAATAGAACATCCAATGCAATAAAAATCGTAAAAGTTAATTTAAACAATTAAACAACAATGAAATTCCCAACAAAATTTGTAATTGTTCAATATTTTAGTTGATGCAATTATATTTATTAATGATATTAAAAACTTAGTTTTAATTAGTTAATAGATAACTAGAAATCATGTCATCATAGGTTTCTTTCTTTATTTCTTGTTACCTCAATATGTGTAGTTATTTTATTGATGTTAGTGGTTTCATAGAGATACATTGATATGTGTTTTTTAATAGATACATAAAGATATTAATATAACTTTGTTTAATTTTTGACTTGTAATAATGTTAGAAGTACCATTACTTATTTTTTTAATGGTTAGATATCATGCTCATTTCTTTTATATTTTGGTTAAAATAAGTGATGTTTTAACTATATATATACATATATATGTATATATATACATATATATATATATTATTTTTTATTGATACACAATTAGATTATATGACCTTATTTTTTGTTTACTAATTTGAATGTACTATTGGTTTGTTTGTTGCTAGTGATTTTGAGTATGAAGAGATTTGATCTTTCATGTAGAACCAAAATGGTCTAGTGTCAGTGGACAGTTAGGAAAAGGAAAGTCACCATCACATCTTTTAGGAAAAGTGAGTAAGAATGTGAAAAGATTTGGAAATCGAATAAATAAGTCAAAAGGAAAATCAGTTATTAGGTAAGGCATCAAATTATGCTTGGAGAAGGTGTTAGGAATCCTACAACTCCCTTGTCTTATTGTAATTGTAAATCTTGATAAGGCCAAATATGTTATTTTCAGAATATGGATTATATGTGTAAGATGAAACGACAAAAACCACATGCAAAATAAAAAATTAGATATAATAAAAACAAATTTGTGATCATCAACCATAATTGCTCATATCACACACCGTTGAGGGTTTGAAGTGGGGACAGAGAATGCAAGAACAATAAGATAACCACGTGTAACAGGAATTAGAGATAACAATATAATATGAAGGATAAAATATCATGGGTGATTGTATCATCACAACACAAGGGGTTGGAAAGGGAGATAGAGGAATCTACATGATTATTAAGCCCTAACTAAGTGGACCTCTTCTCTCTTTTCACTCTTGGGTATAGAGGTAAAAAATACATGAAAGTAAGAGGAGCACACATTAATTGGGTGCCCTCCCTATATAGTCTTAAAAACATTTAAAGTGTGGTCTAGTTGATTCAGTCAATATAGGTAGTGTGGGTGCATGTTTTCATAGTGCATCCCCCTTCAGGAGCCTTCCAAGTGCATTTTGAATGGTGATTGGTTGACTTTGATAAAGAAATATGCAAGGGAATGTGGGGTACATGACTATTGTGTGCCCCACCGTTAATGGGTATTTTGATAATGGAAAGTGAGTATTTGGAGGGCCTACTGTAGGAAGCAAAGGTGCTATGTGCTAATAGGAACTTGATAGGGATTTACTATATGCCCTAAAATGCAAGTTCACACTTCAGAGTAATATAGACCAATGAGGCCCGGACATCGAACAAGGGGAAATGTAAATCCAAAAAGTATTACTTACTGCAATGCAATCAACTAGACCGATGAAAACTTGGTTGAATGGTTTAATTATCTAAAGCAGAAAATAAATCTAAACTACTGGTTGTTGATCTGAATTGGAGTGAATTCCTTAGGATTATGATTTCACCACAGTTAACATTGTAATTAACAGTATGACATTAATAAATATCTCTCCTAACCCTGGACTAAGAGCCTGTAGAAAGAATTACCCGCTTTCATAGTGTAATTCACTACCAAATCTAATATCAATCCCACTCTCCTATCGATTGTGTTATTAATTAGGCACTTTATCGAAAACTCTAGGTAATCTCTTCACATTTGTAAGACACCTTTCTCAAAGGGAGATATAAAACATGTATTTCTATGAATGTTCCAGCCATTAATTTCCTTTTTCAAAGCAACTAAAGATCTAATTAACTACCTTTGGTGATCAAATATGGATAGTTCATGACAATCTCATAGAAATAAGTCCAAAAATTAAGAAAGAAATTAAAGGATTAATTAACAACCTTTGGTGATCAAGCATGGATAGTTCATGACAATCTCAAAGAAATAAGTCCAAACATTAAGAAAAAATAATATATTAATGCATAAAAGTCAATTACAATGCATAATCAAGCTATTCTCATGTCCTAAGGAAAGAGGGGTTTAGCCCCACATGGTTTCCATTGTCAAAAACATGAGAGAGAAGAAGAAAAACATGGGAAACATTAGTAAAACTAAAGAACCCCTAAAGAAGATGGTGAAATGATATCTTCTCGCGCACATACCAATTTGCTACCTTTGACTGCAAATCCGTCTGCCAGAACTACCCAGATCGTCCAGAACATGGTCTTCTTCTCTATTTTCTCCTCTCTTTGCTCTCGACTATCGCCCAATGGAATAGAACAAGATTGATAGGGTTGTCTAAAATCCCTCTAAGTCATATAAGTGACTTAGGACGCAATTAATTGCCAACCATTAGATTAGATTCTAATTTCAGATCTTCTTGATCCCGATGTGTCGGTACTATCGAATGGGTACTACCGACACCTTTGATAGTTGTGGTCACTTGGGCAGTTGTTGGTACTACCGATCTAGAAGTCGATAGTACCAAGTTTCCTCAATTAATTGTGAATCCAATGTTGTAAGGTTGTTGGTAGTATCAACTTATGGGTCGGTACTACTAAGTCTTCTCAATTTGTCTCTGTTCCATACCGATCAAGTGTCGGTACCACTGACTCCAAAGTTGGTAGTATCAAGTTGCATAGATTTGTGTAAATTACTTGAAATACGTAAAAACCAAAGATAAGCTCTTAAAATATAATAAACCATTCACAAACACTAAAATTACATTTATTTGATGCAAATAAGTATATCATGATAATGACAGTAAATCTTGCATAGATTAATATGAAAATGACTAATAGGTGCACAAAAATCAGTAATAAATCGCTTGTAAAAATGACAATTATGCAGTGCATCAAACTTCCCTAAGCTTAAATGTTGCTCGTCCTCAAGCAACACACCCCGAGATCTATTTGAGGCAAGTCAGTAATAGGACATAAAATATGAATTTCATTTCTAAACCATCCCCACCTGGCGGTCCCAAATTGGCCTTTACTGACTACTGAACAATGATCTGCTCTATAACGACCAAAAATATTCATAAAAGGTGTCCACAGTTAGATAAATGAACACCATCAAAAGAGTAGTTAATATCATAGCCAATCAAGCATTGCTTGGTGCATCATGTGATTCCCTATTTTACATAGCTCTTTTCTAACTACCAACTACTTAGAAGCAGTTCTCCTTATAAGAATGAATGAGGAGAATAATCATTTAAGTGGCCTACTGATAGGATCAATGGATGGAATGAAATGGCGGTTGTGAAGATTTACAAGAACATCTAAATTATTTATGCAAAAATAAAACATGATGAACCTATATGGTGAAGAGAATGAAAAATGCATTAATCCCAATGCCTAATATTATTGGGTGGAATGATGCATGTATCAAAAATCTCATCAAATTGATGATAATGAAGTAAAGAAAAGAATGCATCATGTGAATGTTACCATCTCTTTTGTGAAGATTTTAGGGCATCCTTTCTCCCTCTTTATTTCAAAACATCAATAATTATTATTTTTCTCATTGGCCAATTATTTTAGCATGATGGAAAATTATGCTTGGGTTTCCCTCAAATACATCATTTATTTTATTTTATTTTTATTTTTCTTCTGAGGGTATGGATGTGTATCCATGCACTCTTATTTTAGAGGAAAATAGTTTAACCACATGATATGAAAATGAATGATGAAATGCATGCAATCCACATGTAATTGTTATGTAACTAGAATGATATGCACACAAATGTTTATGCATAAATCATTCTTATTTTTTATTTTATAACTAATGCATTCAAATAGAAACTAACTATCATGTCACCTATTATACCATGCAATGCAACAAGAAGGAAAAATTCGGATTACTTGATCATCTTAAGGTGGTGATTCAAAATTAATGGTAAGATGAATGGAATCACGTAACTAAGAGACAAGCCTATCATGGACTATGATATGTACCTCTGCAATGACATGTAAACATGGTAACCTTAGGGTTTCTTTCTTAAACTTCAATTTAAGATCTCATTAATTGTTTGATCAATTTAGGGTCAGACCCCATCTTCATCCACATTACATGAACAATTAAATCGTCCATTCATATCAAATGTCCTTAAGCTAACTAGGCCATACACTTCCTCTAGGTGGTGCCACTCAAGAATTTAGCAACTAAGGCTAAGATTTGTTTATATATATATATATATATATATATATATATATATAGAGAGAGAGAGAGAGAGAGAGAGAGAGAGAGAGAGAGAGAGAGAGTCAAGCTAGAATACACTCAAGTAGTTTTTCATGATGCAATATTTTTTTTTTCAAAAATCTAATCTGTTGATCTTATTAAACATCTTGTAAATAGCTCATACACAAAATTTGAGCACATTTGGACATTTATAGGTCATGTTATAAAGACCACAAAAATTATGCATTTCAAATTAGTTTCACGCATCAATTTTGTTACCCTTGGATGAGTAACTTACACTCATCCAAATGGACTCAAAATTTGTATGTAGCCTAGTTATAGTATGATGATGAAGATCAATGGTTTACATTTTGAAAAAAATTGTCTTGATATGCAAACACACTTGAGTGTATTCATGTGATCTGTACACTCGAGTGTATTCTAGTCTGACTATATACATATGTATATATATGTATATATATATATATATATATATATATATATATATATATATATATATATATATATATATATATATTTCATTTTAGAGTCCATTGCAAACACCCAAAAACACATGAAATTGACATGAACAATGAATTAAGCTCCACTTGTACACTAGATAGATCGTGGATCCTACAACTTAAAAATAAAATCTAAAAGAAAAAATAAAGACTAAAGAAAAATGAAACTAAAGGATAGAGATTATTCCAACTACTCCCAAGCATGAACTTGACTATGTCCACATAGTCAAAATTATAACTTAAGAGGTGAGATAGTGGTACCAATCAGAAGGGTGGTGGTGGTGTATGTGGCATGGTAGGATAAAAGGGGTAGAATGTCCCCTGGAAATTAGGCAGTTGTTATGGTATTGGTCGAGGTTGTGGATAATCTCCAAAGTAACCCTAGCTCCGATAGTGGTAGAAGAATGGCTGCTGGTAGCCGTCCATATGCTGAAGGCGTGTGTCCATGTTCTCTTGGTTGTCTAAGATAAGTTGCTCGTTCTTAAAGATTGCATGTTGATTGTAATAGAGTCGTCCTTGGACATTGTGGATGCCCACATGTTACACCCACATGCAACAATTACCACTAATAATGGGATTAGGGCAAAAGTTTTAGGATTATACTTAATACAAAGTTCACTCCCAATTTTTTCCCTTCATTGCAAACCCTTTGTTTTCTTGCATTCAATCACATAACCAAACCTTACAAGAGAATTAAAAATTGATTACTCTAATATGATTTCAACATTAATGATACACATCCAGACATTCATTCTGTTTCTCACACTTCCATGTACATGTAACATGATAACCAAATATATACTCTATTATTAAAGAAACAAAGTTACACATTATCATTTACAACTCTCTCTCTCTCAACTCTATACAAGGACCTAGAGTGACCGGGACTGACTAAACTTAACTAATCTCATACATAAATCCTGTGGAAGATCTACTCTGATGTGTGACATCTTTAGTCCATGAGTTATCCCTAAAAAATTGTGAGTAGAGGGGTGAGCCGACTCGCTCAGTGAATGAGTGCTTCATAGAAATAGTTTAAAGCACTTATATAATTACAAATATATTGTTGAGCAACTGATATCGATTATAACAATAGTAAGCTTTAAAGAGACTAATCATTCCCAAACATAAATATTTCAAGACACTCTAGATATATAAAAGAGTGGACCAATATATGGACATGCTTGATTGATCATAAAGAGAATTAATAATTCAGAAACATACAAATGATAATTGAATAACTACACACACTCATTTAACCTCTCATTCATCTTATTATGCCCTGAACCCACATGAGGTGTACCACAACATGTGAAAGAATCATAGCAAGCTACGATCTCACTGTACAAGGATTAGAAGCATGCCCGAGTTCCTAAGTCTATCTCTCAAGTAAGGCCCCATCTACAATGGGCCTCATCACGTCTACCTCTCGATGGTTAACGGAAGCTTCCAGATATGTCACACTCCACCTCTCAACTTGGGTACTCAGGCATTGAGTCAAAGCCCTCGGGTTTATTGTGCATCAGTAGACCTACTGACCACTGATCACTCAACATGTAACACAAGTACCATCGGCAACCCCAGTTAGTGTTGGGTACCACACAACTATAAGGAGTTTTCCCTACTGGTCAAGACCCCCCACCCTACTGGTGTGCTCCATCTTACCTCGATCTAGACTACCTCTAGTTGGGAAACCGTTTCCTCCCCATAACACATGCCTCATCCTATGAGAATTCTATAGTGTTTAGTGCATCTAAATGTCTAATTCACTCTTCAAATTCACAATTCAATCATC
Organism: Alisma plantago-aquatica; assembly: GCA_963693085.1. Lineage (NCBI taxonomy): Eukaryota > Viridiplantae > Streptophyta > Magnoliopsida > Alismatales > Alismataceae > Alisma > Alisma plantago-aquatica. The sequence goes on along the minus strand of OY856414.1, from coordinate 600,880,370 downwards.
ACGTCAATATATCTTAGTTAATCTTTGTAAACCATTCATTTCATAAACCATCTGATAACACCACATTTGAACTGTTAAGCATAACCACATCTCATACTGAGAAATATTAATATCATAATACTTGATTCACTGAATACCCTATCCTTAGGGTTTCATTTACCTTATTCACTAATCGCATGACTCACATAAGGATTTAATACATCATAACATCATTGAATAAAGATTACTCTCCACAGTTCACATATAATCAAATATATATATGAAACCCTGTAATGAACTGAACTAGGGTTTCCATGCCATTTACTAAAACATCATACATCAAGAATAACATTGAATCAAGATGTCTATTTGCTAACCTCCAACTTTCCATTCATGTAGGGTTTCACCCTCTTACTGATATATCAAGCAAACATTGATATCATCAAATGAAATCCAAGATCTTATCGGACATATATGTAACACTCACAAAAATAAAACAATCATCTGTAATTGAGGAGATTCAACTAGGAAAACTTCTTTATTCAATTATACAACAATTTTAGTCATAGCTGAAAACCCTAAATTTTAGTATATTCATGTAACCTCTACAATTACTTTAAGAATTTCTCATTTAGATGGATTGGAATTATTTCTAATGTGATTTCATAATCTAAAATTCATCACAACAGAGAAATAATCCATTTCATATCATCTTACAAAAGCTAGATAAAAAAGGCAACTTAGGGTTTGTACTCGCATACTAAGCAATTAAAGATTTTTGATGATTTAACTCATTTTTATGCAATCTACTATTTAAAGGAAGTACCTATAACGACATCCCCCTATCACATAGGCAATGAGACGTCACGCGAAAACATGTGGAACTACCATAAACCACATATTACCGAAAACACGGGTTAATTAAAACCATTTGCAAAAAGCAGTTAAAAGGGAAATATTACATTTAGATCCTCATCCTGTAAGGAAAGAGGTTATATAAATATGCACAAGCATGGATATACGTCCAAAGCTTATATGGACCAGTTGTCCTGTCAGCACAAGAGTTCACCACCTCTTTATAAATATATTACCGGCCACTTCAGGCCAGTAGCAGGATATATAAAGCTACATCAGTGATACATCATAAAACATCATCAAAACACCTATGAGGACTTGAGAGTACATGAATGACTCTAGGACTCTACTACAAAACAACCAAAACAATAGCATATCCATCTCTTGCCTCCTATTGCTCTTCTTGCTGCTCGACTGCAACCTCACGACCACCACCACGTCTAGCACGATCACCTAAAAAGGTTGTAAACCAGTGGGGTGAGACACACAGTCCCAGCGAGAAACATAACTCCCCACCGAAACAATAAAACCTCAGAAAGGTTAAAGCAGATAAAGTAGATATCTGTTATAAGCAGATTATATGAGCAGCATACTGAGCAGAACTTATTTTATTAACAAACTTATCAAGGTATCCAGGAGGCCTATAACCAGAACTTATTTTATTAACAAACTTATCAAGGTATCCAGGAGGCATATAACCAGAACTTATTTTATTAACAAACTTATCAAGGTATCCAGGAGGCATATAACCAGATATTCTTTATCGAACATGATTGACAAGATAAGCTTTATAAGAACTTATCACAAAACATAAGGGTCGTACAATTAATTGCAAGGTATATTTAAATATACTACACAATCAAGGCCTCAACCAGTATTCTGTGTTTTGCCCTAAGCAGTAAATACTATTCGGCTGGATTATGTATTATCGTGCCCTAAGGAAGTGAGTCGTACCGCTCAAATCCAACCAACGGCTGCAAAGCCCGGAGCTGGTGCCATACAAGGTCAATGGAAGATCCAGACTCCACAACCTCTCCTCCTCGTGGTCAGTGCATGAAAACCAAAGTAGGACAGCAGTCTCGTGCTTAAGTGGCCTCATCCACAGGGTCAGCCCCGCAGGCTACCCATATCTCTAGCCTACCTTGGTACGGGTCTCGGTGCTAGTATACCTTGAGCCACGAGCCTATTTTCCATTCTCTAAGCCATGAATGCATTCATGCTCCATCACACTGAGTCATGGGCCTGTTCACCATGCTCGAACTATCCTGAGTCTGCAACCACAGTTGCACTCAAATCCTCCTATTTTTAGCTAGGAGAGACCCTGCATATTCAACAATATGCGCTCCAGGTAATCCGCATGATAAACCTATTTCACCATCACCAACTGCTGACGATGATGGATCTATGTCCAGGGAAAACTATATGATATGTTCCACTATAATTAATTAGTATATTTTAAGTGGATTGTTGAGGCAACCAATTTGTAAAACATAAACATCATTGAGTTGCATTATTACTGTCATTATCACATTATCATGGGATCTAAATCCCTCATCACATAATACCACTACCTCTCAAGGCATACATCATCACCATGGGATAGAAATCCCTTATCTCAACATCAGAGGATAACACCTCAACTAGGCACTCAGCCTTCATCAGGTCAATGAACCTTTCACATCATACTGGTGATACATGTTATCCCATCAATCAAGGATTATCATTATTCAGTGTTATTCACACACATATGCCTTATAGATCTTATATGGCTATAAATTCATCTGATATACCTGCATGGTTAGTATGCACATCAAGAGAGATAACTTAAATCACCAAACACAAATCTTTCTGATTATCATGTTATTAGGGTTGCAGATGCACATGATTGGATCAACATCCATGATTATAACTACATGAAGCACAAAGTTGTATCTTGTACACAAATTACATTATTGTAATCAAACCACGAGCATCCACTATGCCCTAATATCTCATGAACATAAATGTGTGTCTTATCATCTTAATTAGTATCATCTTTCAGTATCAAACATATCACGATTCACAACCTATCATCCATATTGCAGCAACAACATAGGTGTAGTTACAAGATAACAAATCACCCACTAGGGTTTCCGAGTTAAACATAACCCTCACCAAAGGTACAATCTACCCTCACTAAAAGCATATCGGCTAGGGCACTTAGCCATTCATAACGGCCAGCCATGTCGTGCACCCATGCACCAAGGGTATCGTGCAACCAGGGCTAGAGCTGTGTCGTACAACCTGATCCAAGAGTATGTATTGTGCACCCAAAGAGCAAGGGGATGTATTGGGAAACTAGATGTGTCGGTCAAGACCCTATCGCCCATTAGGGTTAGACTTCATATCGACATCCATCTTCACTATATCGGCCAAGGTCATGGCACCCAAGGTCAACACTGTATCGCCCAACAAGCCCACTACAATAAACGACACCAAGGTACCACAAGATGACCTATCATCCAACTAGGTTAAGCACAACATCTCAGTCACCACTAAGGCACCTAACTAGGGTCCACCACCCAAACACCATATCGGGAAACACAAAATCACCCTATGTCATCCAAGGCACAAAATAGAGGTATCTACTAAACACCATCTCAGCCAAGGGACATCTAGGGTTCAACACTCCCAAAACCATCTCGGGCAACCAAGCCAACAGAACTCAATTTAACATATCGTCCAAGAAAAAACCCTAGAAGAGGGCTATCGTGCAAAGTACAAGGTCCATATCGGTTTGGTCATCACCAACCTTAAGATCACCATCATCAAACCCTAATAGATCAAGGGAGTTGGTTCACCTCTCAACAACCAAGAGAGAGGGGTATTGCACAACCTCCATCACATATCAGGCATCAAGGTAGGTCATCCATATCGGTCAACCCTTCAACCTCAACTAGGTCATCAACAACCAAAGGCTCACCTCTCAAATCCATGGTGAGAGTAGGGTATTGCCCAAGCAACTAGAATATAGACTCAACTCTCAATGACTAAGGAAGAGAGGGGTTTTGCCTACAGCACTAGAGCTCAAGCTCACTTCTCAAAGCCAAGGAGAGAAAGGGGTATTGACCCAAGGAAAACCTAATCCATAGGTTCGGCCAACAAGGTCCAAGGTCATACAACTATCAACATCATAACCACTAAGTCCAACAAGATTAAAGGTACAAACTAGAGCAAGAAACATATCCAACAAGATGTAAGGCCGATCAAGATCATATATGAACATGCAACATAGAAGAAGGTAGTATAGCTAGGGTTAGGAGTTATGTAACCCACCTCAAGCAAGATCCTCAAGCTCCAAAGCTCCAAACACCAAGCTTTAAGCTCTTAGCTCCAAAGCACCCCACCTTCGGCCATCACTAGAAGATAAGCAAAGCTCATAACCACCATGGCCGAAGAACAAGAAAGAAGGAGAAGAAGGTTCTAAGGAGAGAGAGGAGATGCTTATCAAGGAAGAAAGACCCTTCTAGGGTTCAACCACCACCTAGAGGAAGAAGAATAAGGAGACTCCACCAAGGAGATCGACCACCAAACTTTCTCTACGAAGGGAAGGTGTATCAGCCACCAAAGGAGAAAGGAGAAACTAAGGAACTAAAGAGCTAAGCAACTAAAGAGAGGGTTGTATATATACAAGAGGGTTTATGGGGCACCCACCTTGGTGTTGGGATCAGCCACTTGTCCAAGGTATGGTAACAAAAACAAGGAAAGGTCAAAGTGGTCAGCTTGGGCAACACAGCCCACTGGGCGACACACCCCATCTAGGCTACACAGGTCACCAATGTGCTCTTTGCATGACACAAGGCCTCAACAAGGCAAAGAAAAACCCAACAAAGCTTAACAAGGCCAAAAACTATTCAAGCAATGATCCAAACCCATCCTCTTAACCTTAGAGGATGCAAGGAGAGAAAAAAAGATCTCTCAAGGTGACAAACTTGCACATCAACCCTAAAACTTAGGTTATTTGCAAGTTGCACCTCCAACTCTCAACAAAAAACAACAAACCCTAATCACAACCTCAGGTGATTAGAAAACATATAAACATAAGGTTTAGGCAAAGCAAGCAGGGTAAACCCAAAACAAAGGTCAGGGTCCTTACAAGCCATAAACCTCTACAAAGGGATTTCGCCCCCGAAATCTGAAAAGAAAAGTGAGGGATACTTCCTCCTCATCTCTTCCTCGAGCTCCCACGTGGCTTCCACAACGTCACGATGATACCAAAGAACCTTCAAAAGCACCAGGTCCTTCCTCTTCAACTTCTTCACTCTTCTGTCGAGAACCATCACTGGACCTTCCTCGTAGGTCACATCTTCATCAAGCTCAACCTCAACTGGATGTATCACTGTCCCTGTATCTGGATGACTTTTCTTCAGCATACTGACATGGAACATCGGATGTAACTTGTGTAACTCTGGCAGCAGCTCTAACTTGTAAGCTACCTTGCCAACACATGCTATTACCAGGTATGGCCCCATATACCTAGGTTCCATCTTACCTTTCCGGCCCAACCTTAGCACGCCTTTCCATCGTGAGACTTTAAGGTACACCTTGTCTTTGTTGGGTTTTATGGGAGACAGAGAAGGCAGCGGAAACAAAAATTTTCTTCTGCCAAACCCACAATAAAGGAATCACGTCAATGCCTATACAATAGGAAGGATGGTTTGTAGAGGCATACCTTTTCCCAAGGCTTGCTCGGCAATGTTACCTCACGGCTTGCGCGGTCTTCACCTCCAGTCTTGGATGGTGTCTGTGCAGCTCCTGGTCTCACCGGGACTGTCGGGATTGCCAGCTGTTCTCCAAGCGGCAGAAGTCTCCCGCCTCTGAAGTAGTCCGCATGGACCACCTGGAACTCTGATCTCCTTGTCCCACAAGGAATCAGAAGGATTCACACCCTCCTGTAGGCGTACTAGTCACCAACACACTCTCTTCCAACCAGTTACTTATCTGTAGTTGTCTTTCCCTTAGTGTGCCTCCCTTATCGGGTAGCACTTGCTCGGGCTCTATCTCCATTACCAAAACTAGAGAGAACGACAACTTTGCAGAGCAACTGGTGTTCTGAGTTGTTGTTCCTGAGAAGCCCCCACTACCCCTATATATAGGAGGGTCATGGGACAGGGTTCTCTACCCCCAACAAATGTGGGATTAAAGCATGGGTAGAAGGATTCAAGATTTTCCACAAAACAACCAATCTGCGCCAACTGAACCGATCAGTTCACACCCTGAAACGATTGTTTCGGGCTCTGAACTGATCGTTTGGGACCTGAGTGGATAGTATGGGGATCTGAGCCGATCGGCTGGAGCTCTGAGCCGATCGGTTCATGGTCCTAATCCAACTCAAATTGACTTTCATATTTGTTTCTGATTAATCAAATATTAATCCTTGTCCAAATCAAATTTGTACAAGTGAAACAAATTGTGTTTGCAAAATAGTCTTCTGACTTTCCAAACGATCTTGGTTGGTCACATGAATCGACCGGTTCAATAATTGATTCGATCGTCTCATGACACATGAGCCGATCGTCTCACCAGTTGAGTCGATCAGTTCACCAACCTGAGCCGATCAGTTCATCCCATGATTCGATCGGTTGGGGTAGCAGACTGTACAAATCAGTCAATTACAGTTTCAATCAATTCGATACTCTAATCAATTGGTCCAACACCTTGAACACTATGATACTGAGCTATCAATTGATTGAGTGTTTAATTGAACTATGAAACTCCTTTAGTAATCAATATAAACATCGTTTGTGGATAAACTCCTCTTCTAGGTTAAATCCTATGTGTGTGACCCTATAGGTCCATTTCACGTTGGCAATGAAATTCCATAACACTTATGACTTCACAAGCAAAGAACGGTTCCTAGTTGCACATTAGTGCTACCCAAGTGAAAAGGAAAGTTGGAGAAAAACTTTCAATCCTACAATCTGTGAATGGTGTTACAGTGAATGTATAATTCCTTTTTCACTAATATCCCAAATGAACTCAAGGCATGGAATAGTCATCCTGTCAACGTTCATTCACTTTCTTGATCTCAGAGTAGATTGGAGGAGATATGTATGACATCAATATCACATACTAATTCACACATGCGTGCATGCCTATCTCAATCCTACTCATCAAGTGGCCATGGATATCAAACTCCCTCAGGAGGGACAAATCCCATATCTACCACTCACCCCTCAAAAGCCCCATGTGTCAAAGCCACCTAATCATCACCTTTATAACAACCCATATTTCTAGAATGCGTTTGATGATGTCAAAGTGTACCCAACGACATGTGTTGAGTGTAGTGATTTTAGGTCAAAGAATCACATTCACCACCATCACTGTGAGAATTAACTGTGACTACCATGTCATGGTTCCATGTGTCAAGCTCACGGTGGGTCTGTCCGGTACACTTGTTCTCTAACAAGTACCTATGTGTTTGGTTTGATATCTCCATATCATGACTAACGAGATTCTGTTATCAACCAACACCACAATCTAGTCTTATGTGTCATTGTTGTCTATCTACCTTCCACAATGAAATCTGACTAGGGATATAATAAGAATGTACAAACTCTTAGCATCCATATGATCTCATCGTTCAGGTCCTGAACCTGAAAGCATATGTCATTGAGTACTGTCATTCTATAGACATTCAATATGTTCTATCATTATCTCATATGACTGAACCACAAAGAATTGGAAGCTTGCCTTTGATGTTTATCAAATCAATCTTAATGTATCCTACCAATTATCACATGATTGGCTCTCAAGGCATACATACCAATAGACTCCCACTTGCACTACGAGCCAATCACCCTTAAATCATATTCATAGTGATCTTGAAACATGTCCCACATGTTACTGTGCTCTAGTGCTAACATAGTGAGTTAAGGCAATACCTTACCAAAGTTGGTATTAATTGTATGTCTCTCAAAACTTCGTTGTACGTCACACGTATGAGATGGAGTTTCCGTAATATGTGATCTAGTATTCCTTTGCTAACCTTTAGCCACATTGCATGAACAAGTACTTCTAACTTGTCATCAATGATCGGAATAACTATAAGTTCATCTCTATGAACTCCTAGATCCATATAGTATCCACTAATGTTCTCTAACACACGGATACTCGTCCTTTCCTTTTAAAACAACTTAAATGGAACATTTCCATTTATCAACAAACATTCACTTATATATATCCCATATATATTTTGTGATTAATTTTCTATCCTTTTCGGAAGTTCGCATCAGTGTAACTCTTTACAGTGAACCCTTCCTTATTTCCATAGAACTAGTACTTCTCAAGTACTTATCAAGTTCTTATGGTATTCCAATAACCCTTACTGGAACTAGACAAACATCCACTCGTCATGTCCCACATACGCGTTATCAGGATGAGCACATCATATTGTCATGTCCTACATACAAGATGATGAATTTATTTTATTCTTGCAATGTCCAGACATGCAAGATGATGGGATGATTACATACATGATATATCCATATCTATTGTTAGTGTTCCCATTCTTCATAATAATTGGACACTTGGCCTTAGGATATTAACTCCATGTAACATGGACAAGTTTTCTCCCACTGAATCTATATATACTGAACCTTTCAGTATACATTGTCAATGTATGCTTTCTCTTTTCAGGTCAAGAGGTTTTCAAGAACTATATCTATAGATCTTTATTCCTATCACATAGGAAACATCTCTATCTTCCCTAAAGATAATTTCCACTTTGGATTTCCATTCTAGAACATTTCCATTTCACATCAACATGTGGAATGTGAATACGATCCCACTAAATCACAAATCTCTCTTTATATTTGTCATATCATTCAAACCCTTTGACTATATCATCAAGGTAAAGATCCAGCTTTGAGTTGCTTGTACTTAATCAATCACATTGATTAGTCCATTGTTACTTATAGACTTTATTTGCATTAATGGATTCATAAACATTATAGGTTGTGTCACGTACACATCCTTGTTTTATTCCTTATAGGAATGTGGTTTTAGTATCCTTATGCCAAATCTCTTCAGTCATTAAGTTACAATCAACAAGCATCATCCTTCTCAAAATGTCATCCATGTGTCTTAATCGCTTAAGACTTATTAACACTTATGGATTTCATCCCAATGGGTTCTACCATCAAGGTTATACCTTATGGTTCATATGGAAGTCATTTAGGATGTAATGGTCACAAACCATAACTCAAAATCCTATTGCTCATATTCATCTAGATACTTGACTCATCATATGATCAACTCATCACATAGATAATTGAGGTGCATTTGTCAAGGATATAAGAATTCACAACCCTTTGTGATTCTTAATGTCCTTTATTAGTGTGGGGTATTCTTTAAGAACAAATCCGTTATTTCATAATCATCCTCTAACTACTTAGAGTATGACTCCTTTTGATTTAGACATCACCATGCCTTAATCACGAACTCACTATGATACATTATCATAATCACTCATAAGGATCTCAAACATTTGGTTCAAGTATTTCATTCATTGATCTCATCAAGAATTAACACTTTACCAAATTCATACTTCATTTATGATATTCTTGAACGCTTCAAGATATTCATATTGGTATTTCTCTAAACACCGTTTGAAGTATTAGCATTTTCTCTAATAGGTATGTAAATACATCACATGTATTATACCTAATAGGATAATCATTCTCCCACTACCGCTAGTGAAGATTGATTTATCATGTTCAAGAGATTCATGTCTCTTACTGGTTCTCTAACCAAAAGAGTCTAGATTTATCCATCATATGGAAACTACAAATGAATTTCTCATGTTTTATGCTAATTTGATTGTTTGAGTTATCAATAACTTTTAGGTATCATTTTATCTTATGCATACCAAGTAACACAAGATAAACAAGGCATTGCCTTTCAAACATTGACATCATTAATTGCTATCATTGTCATACAATATGCAAAAATAATGTGTTTCTATCCATTGGCAAATATGAAATAGCAGTTCATAACTCTATTACATGCCTTCAAGGTTGAAAATAAACTAAAGTACTCCTATCTATGGCGGCAACACTCGCTGTAACATCCCAGGATTTGAGGCCTCAAATAAGTTGATCTTAAAAGGAATGATTGGATTACCCATATCACCAAGGTGCATCTCCTTTTTCGGGAGCCCATCACTAAAGAACTCCATAGTTAAGCGTGCTCAGCTTGGAGTAGTACTGGGATGGCTGACCTGTCGGAAAGTTGATCCTAGCATGCGCGTGAGTGAGGACAAAGCACACAGTTAAGGCTAGTGGTGGTTTGTGGGGACAATCGTCATTCTTAAAACTCTACTAGAGCCTTGGGCAATGGGCCCGAGTGTTACAAATGGTATCAGAGCCATAACCCCTCCATTAGGTGGGGCCCACATGGGCATGTGACATGCCAGTCTTGAGCTGTGCGGTCCAGGCATGTAGGAAAGGGTTGTCCATGGTTGACGTAGCCACCCTTGTGCTGGTATTCTGTGATCAGGAGCTGGGTGTCCATGGGCCATTGTGGGTCTGCACTGAAATGGGGTCAGATTATGAGGCCATATAGTTGAGACTTGACGAGGATGTCAAGAGTCTAAGTGGGGGAGATTGTAACATGCCAGGATTTGAGGCCTCAGATAAGTTGATCTTAAAAGGAATGATTGGACTACCCATATCACTAAGGTGCACCTCCTTTTCTGGGAGCCCATCACTAAAGAACTCCATAGTTAAGCATGCTCAGCTTGGAGTAGTACTGGGATGGGTGACTTGTCAGGAAGTTGATCCTGGCATGCACGTGAGTGAGGACAAAGTGTGTAGTTAAGGCTAGTGGTGGTCTGTGGGAACAGTCGTCATTCCTAAAACTCTACTAGAGCATTGGGCAATGGGCCCGGGTGTTACACTTGCTCCATTTATTGAGTGCTTTACATTTCATATCTTGGTATCACATACCTCAAAGAAATGTTACAAGTTTATTTCATGACACCTTCAGGTGGAGACGTCTGTCACCTCCTTCTTCTTTAGTTCTTCCATATAGAGTGGACAATTTCTTTTCCAATGTCCTGGCTTTTGAAAATGGTGGTAGTTGCCTCTCTTGGTCACGCCTCCCTTGTCCTTGAGAGTTGAAGACAACTTGGGATGCTGGATGGCATCAAAATCTTTCTTAGCCTTTCCCTTGCTCTTGTGCTTGGACTTGCCTTTCTTGCTACTGATAATCATCATAGACTTAGGCTTGTCCTTCTCACTACTACAGAAACAACGTTCAACGTCACTTTTAGAGGCGTCAGTTTTTAAGTAAAACCGACACTGTTAACATTCAACATCAGTTAATAAGGACATCCGACGTCTATATTTGAAGACCAGCCAGACACGGGTATTGCTTTTCATTCAGTGTTGGTTGAAGAAAAGCAACCGACGCCTAAAGTAGCCCGCGAAATCCAATTTTTTCGAGCAAAAAAAATTGCGCCAAAGTATCAGATACAATGTCGGTGTTTTACCTAATAATCGACGTTGAATGAAGATAAAATTTGCGCCAAAAGTTACAATATGGGCGTCGGTTTTCTTAGAATAACCGACGCTGATAAGGGTGTGCGCGCCATCCCCGCCAAAAAAATTAGGGTAAAGGAATGTCCAATTGACGTCGGTTGTCTTTGGATAACTGACACTTAATAATAAAGGTGTCGGTTGTTATGGATAACCGACGCTGTTTAGTAACTTAATAGCCCCCACGCACAACAAACTCTTCCCCTTTCTTCTGTTTCATTGATCGATTTTGCTCCGATTCTCGACCCCTGGTGCGTCGCCGCCGCCTACTGCTGCGTCACCTGCCACCTGCCTCCGTGCCACCGCCTACTACTGCTTCAGCTACTCACCACTGCCGCCGCCTACCTCTCCTTCTCTGCTCACCGCCGGTGCCCTCTCCTTCTCTGCTCGACGTCGGCGCCTCTCCTTCTCTGCTCGCCTGCCTCCGCGCCGTCTCATGCCGCTGGTGTGCTCACCGTCGCCTCTGTCTCCACATTGCTACCAACAGTAGGCCCTCCTCTTCTTCATCACTGGTTCTCCTACTCTTCTTCTTCCTTCTCCCTCTCCTTACCAACAACAACCATGGCCGTGTGGGCTGGCACGGCCATGGCTGTGTTGGCCGACCACACGGCCGTGCTACCCAACACGGTCGTGTGGTTGGCGAACACAGCCACGGTCGTGCCAGCCCACACGACCGTGGTTGCTGTTGGTAAGGAGGGAGAAGGAAGAATAAGAGGGTATATATTCAAATGAAATCAATTATGAATTTGTGATTAAATCAATTATATGAAGAAATCCCTATTGCATGATGAAACCCTAACATCTGGCTGAGTCTATTGCATGATGAAACCCTAACATCTACATGAATCCCTGTTGCATAATGAAACCCTAACATCTACATACTCTATATGATACCTAAAATTGTGATGAAACCCTAACATCAATTGTGATGAAACTAGGATTGTAGGTATTGGAATGACAACATACATGTATTTGTTGGCCTAGAAACCCACCCAAGATTTACTCATTAGGAGTAAATCTTGGATAGTCCCCGGTTTGGGACTGTTATTGAACACCTAATCTCACTTAGGATGTAAGTATATAATGTGTATTGGGTTTTCAAGAAAATTTCAGCAGCATTTCCTTGTTTGTTCTCTAAGTACATATGTACTTAGAGAACAACGGGGAAATGCTGTCGAAATTTTCTTGAAAACCCAATACACATTATACACTTACTAGTGAGATTTGGTGTTCAAGAATGGGATAGGTGGTACACATTTATTATATATAAGAATGACAATACATGTATTTGTTGGCCTAGAAACCGTCCAAGATTTACTCATTAGGAGTAAATCTTGGATAGTCCCCGGTTTGGGACTATTCTTGAACACCTAATCTCATGTAGGGCGTAAGTGTATAATGTGTATTTGGTTTTCAAGAAAATTTCGGCAACATTTCCCCGTATGTTCTCTAAGTACATATGTACTTAGAGAATAGTGGGGAAATGCTGCTGAAATTTTCTTGAAAACCCAATACACATTATACACTTACTAGTGAGATTAGGTGTTCAAGAATGGGATAGGTGGTACACGTGTAATTGTTGGCCTAAAGTTTTAACCATGCAAAAACTCGAATCTGTTAACCCTAATCTTGTTGTAATATATACTTGTTTTTGCTTTGATCATAGAATGGATAGATCATGGATGTCCATTCGCAATCTCTGCACCCCAGAGTTTATTTCTGGTGTTGACCAATTTATTAGATTTTCCAAGGAACATAGGAAACAACCTGGAGATAGGTTCTACTGTCCATGTAGGCATTGCGGTAACAACTTGAAAGTCAGCACTGGTGACGAAATTAAAAGTCATGTCATGTGCAATGGGATTATACAAGGCTATACAGAATGGCACTGGCATGGAGAGATTTCAAACCCGAAACCAGTGGATGTCGATAGCAATGCTTGTGTGGAAGAAGAAATTGCCTACGATGACGTAGATGTGAATGAACCAGTTCCAGTAGACATCGTTGATGCGATGTTGGATAGTTGTGGGGTAGAACACACTGATCCACCTCCCATTTTTAGAAACATTGTGCATGATGCTGAGATATTGTTATACACAGGTTGTACTAAGTTTATGAAGCTTAGCGCTGTGTTTAGATTGTATAAGATGAAAGCTAACAATGGATGGAGCGACAAAAGCTTCACGTCATTGTTGTCTTTGTTGAAAGAAATGTTTCCTGAAGGAAACGAGCTGCCAATCTCAACATACCAGGTAAAGAAATTGTTGTGCCCAATGTGAATGGATGCCAAGAAGATACACGCATTCCCAAATGATTGTGTATTATTTCAAAAGGACTATGTGGATTTGAAAGATTGTCCAAAATGTGGTGCGTCACGGTATAAATTGATGACTTCAGGGGAGTCCAAAACTGGTTCTCCTGCCAAGGTGATGTGGTATCTACCTATAATATCACGGTTTCAATGCTTGTTTGCCAATCCGATAGATGCAAAGAATTTGAGGTGGCATGTAGATGTTAAGAAAAATAATGATGGGATCCTACGACATGCGTCTAATTCCCCACAGTGGAAGAAGATTGATCTATTGTACCCTGAATTTGGTGAAGAAGTCAGGAATCTAAGACTTGGGCTTTGTACAGATGGGATGAATCCGTATGGGACATTGAGCAGCCAACATAGCACTTGGCCAGTCATGCTTGTTATATACAATCTTCCTCCCTGGCTGTGTATGAAAAATAAGTACGTAATGCTGTCGTTGTTGATATCGGGCCCTAAACAACCTGGAAATGACATCGATGTTTATCTTGAACCTCTGATTGATGACTTAAAGAAACTCTGGGGGTGAAGGTGTAATGACCTATGATGCTTCACGAAGAGAGACATTTCGTTTGCATGCTATGTTGTTTTGCACTATTAATGACTTTCCAGCATATGGGAATTTGTCTAGATATAGTGTCAAAGGAGCTAAAGTGTGTCCTATATGTGAAGAGAACACTCATTCAACAAGACTAAAACATGGCGGTAAGACTGTATATCTCGGTCATCAAAGGTTTCTTACAAAATTCCATCCGTATCGTAGGAATCGCAAAGCATTCAATGGATTGAATGAGGAACGGAGTACACCTAAACCTATACCATGGGAGGTTGTTTATGAAAGAGTAAAATACTTTTTCAATGAATTTGGTAAGAGATCACAATGTACTATGGCCACACGAAGTGACAAATCTTTATTCAAGAAGAAGTCAATATTTTGGGATCTTCCTTATTGGAGTTCTTTGACAGTCAGGCATTGTATCGATGTCATGCACATTGAGAAAAATGTCTGTGATAGTGTCATTGGTACTTTGTTGAATATAGCAGGTAAGACTAAAGATGGGATAAAATCCAGACTGGACCTACGTGAAATGAGAATAAGGTCAGAATTAACAGAATTTTGTGAAATGGAAAATCAAAGAACATACTTACCTCCCGCTTGTTACACATTGTCTAGAAAGGAGAAGAAAGCTTTTTGTGAATGTTTGGTAAATGTTAAGGTGCCACAGGGTTACTCATCCAACATCTGTAGATTGGTATCAATGAAAGATCTGAAGTTGATAGGTCTTAAATCTCATGATTGTCACACTCTAATGCAACAAATATTTCCTATGGCAATTAGATCTATATTGCCGAAGCATGTAAGGTTTGCAATAACCAGACTTTGTTTCTTTTTCAATAGTCTGTGTAGAAAAGTTATTGACCCTGATACTCTTGATAAATTGCAAAGAGAAGGGTTGTTACCCTATGTCAGCTTGAGATGTATTTTCCTCTGTCGTTCTTTGATATCATGGTACATCTTGTTGTCCATTTGACTAGGGAAGTGAAAATGTTGGGACCAGTTTTCTTGCATTGGATGTATCCCTTTGAACGATACATGAGCGTTTTTAAAAGTGATGTTCGAAACTGTTATCAGACTGAAGGGAGTGTTATCGAGGGTTATGTGGAGAGAGAGGTTATGGATTTTTGCAATGACTTTCTCAGTGGTAATGACACTCCTGATAATGACAAGAATATTGACGAGCAATTTGGCAAAGGAATTTTGGGATCACGTGTGAAAGTAATCAGCCGTGAGCAGTTGGAACAAGGTCACTTGTATATTTTACACAACATGGACGAAGTGAACGTTTATATCGAGGAACATACCAATTTCATCAAGAGATAATATCCTCGAGCCAATAAAATGTGGCTTGCTAGAGAGCATAACAAGACATTTATTAAGTGGTTTGAAGATAAAGTCTTACATCAACTATCTCAAACACCAAATGATATTACTGAAACTATCAAATGCCTCGCCTTTAAACCAAAATTGACTGTTATGTCTTATGAAGGGTATGACATTAATGGATTCACATATTACACAAAGCGCCAAGATGATAAGAGTGTCGTCCAAAACAATGGGGTCACCCTTCAAGCATCGACTATGTTTTTTGCAAGTGCAAAGGATAAGAGTCCATGTGAAGCTAAAATGTCATATTACGATGTCATTGAAGACATATGGGAGTTTGACTACATAGATTTCATAATTCCACTCTTCAAATGTAATTGGGTTCATAACACCAAAGGAGTTATAGTGGATGAATTGGGTTTCACTTTAGTGAACTTTGAAAAGATTGGCGAGAAGGGTGAACTATTCATATTGGCATCACAGGCGAAACAAGTATTTTATATCGATGATCCTGCAAATGATAAATGGTCGGTTGTTCTTCATGGTAAAAGATAGTTCATTGAAGATCCTATAGATGAAGAACAATACTATGATAAGTATGATGACTCCAGTCCATTCTTAGTTGGGTTGCCAACACCAGCAAATATTGAAGCTAATGATGACTTGTATGTGTGCGGAGATCACAATGAAGGATTGTTAATTGATAAAAAATCACAATATTAGAGGCATGTTTATATTTTTTATATGTTTTATTTTTCTGAATGTGAACTTTACAATGTGCATTACTTTACAATGTGAGCTTTACAATTTGAATTACTTTACAATGTGAATGTGAACTTTACAATGTGAGCTTTACAATTTGAATTACTTTACAATGTGAACTTTACAATGTGAATGTGAATTTTCAGATGGCTGAGCATTCTCCTGATGACCGTGCTGATGATTACCGTGAGGGTGAGGACATCAATGCGCCACCTCACAATGTAAGTTTTAAAAATATATCATATATTTATATCTATATGTCCATTTATAGTTATATCTTGTAAATGTGTTTATTTTGTCAAATTTTAGGTTGATGATGCACATGTACCATCTGAAGCACTTGAGGCACTTGATCAGCAACACCAAAAAGTTGACAAGAGAAGGGGCATCACTATGATGAAGAAGTTAATAGCGCAAAAGGGCAATGGACCCAAACTTGTTGTGGATTTTAATAATGTAGGAAATGCATCTGGTGTGAATCGCAATTCGTTTGTTTCATATCTTGGGTATGTTACTCGTAGCCATTGCGGTTGTAAGATAGATTCTTGGCATAAAGTTCCTAAGGAGAAGAAAGACGTAATATGGAAGGATTTATGCATGAGTTATTATTAATTTGCAATTCTATTTTGTATATTACTAATTTTTTGGATACTAGTTAATAGCAATTCTATTTTGCAGTATATTTGAATTGGATGAAAAGCTGAATCGTAAATGTGTGATGCAACGCTGTGGGAGAGTCCTAAGGAACTATAGGACAAATATCAGCTGAGAATACATAAAAGAAGGTGACAAGAGGAAGAAGACAACCACTGAACAGTGGAACTTCCTGGACCAAGAAGAATGGGACGCATTTGTTGCTTCAAGACAAACTGATGAATTCAAGGTATTAGGCGTCAGTCCCAATCTCATTAATATATGTTGTATTCACCTATTCAAGATTAACATTTAGTGTTACTAACCAAATCATTAATGTGCATACTGACTAGGCCCTCAGTGAGGCACAAAAATCAAGGCGTGCACTGAATGTGCATGACCACACAATGGGTCCAAAGGGGTATGCAGCCATTCGCCAAAGACTACAGTCTGAGGCTATTGCTCAGTCTGCTGCTCCTCAGGAGTCCTCTACTATAGGTAGCACATCTCTGCCTCGCCATGATGTCTGGATAACTGGGAGGCAAAATAAGAAGGGAGAAATAAGGAAGCCCGCAACTGCTGAGGCGGCTGCAAAAATGGTAAAATACAACTCTTACAACAATCATTTGAATATTGATTATTTGTGGTGTTTACTTAATTACAAATTTTTGTTTTGGCAATTAGCGGGAGCTGCACGAGCTGAGGAAACAAGGCAAGTTCATCCCTGAGGGCTCAAGGGATGAATTGACAGTTGCTCTGGGTAACCTAGAGCATCCTGGACGTGTTAGGGCTGCAGGCGCTGGTGTGGGCATCAAAGCTTTTTTTGGGCCATCCCAGCGTAAACATGTCCCAAAAGAGGGACTTTCACAAGAAGAGGTAACATATTCTTTCTTTATAATTTTACTGTAAAAGAGAATTCAATAATTAGAAGCTAACATTTCTTTTATCCATGTATAGGTAGATAAGCTAGTTGATAGGAAACTCGAAGAAGCACTGAAAAAGTGACATGCATCTCAGACTGCCACTCAACAGACAGTACCTATTATGGAATCCCGCTCTACTCCTACTGTAGAGGTTGGGAGTAATCCTGTAGACCCACCACCTAGCACATCCGCTGTAAGTATTTTTATGACATAGTAACTAGTTTTTTAATTCAAGATGATATGTTTTCAAGATGATATGTATATATGAAATTGTAGTCGTTTCAAAAAAAGATGATATGTATATATGTATATAACATTCTTTATACAAAAAATTGTAGGGGTTGAAGCCATGCCGTCTAAAAAGTAAATAATATGTCATTGCAGAGGCGTCGGCTTACCGATCCCTACCAGGGGAAATGTTTCACGGGTCTCCATTACCAGCTGGTTGGATTTGTGTGAGCCCGGTACATATATTCTCCAAATGGATGGATCTTCCATTGCCATATGCCCACCCAGATTGTGAAACGCTTGGTGAGGTAGAAGGCGGAGTGATATTGTGGCTAAAAGCGGATGTCCTCTTTACTGAAACTGTATGGTAAATTTACATTACGTTAAATTGTTAGTGTGTGTATATGATGTCAGTTGATCTGAAATTATATATATATACATGTTAAAAAGAAGACACCCACAACATCTAGGCCTCCACTTCCACCTCCTACATTACCCAATTGTGTTCCACAGGACCTACCTGTCCCGTTAGGTCCTAACTGTAGGGGTATGGCAATATGGTTAGGTGAACATGATATAAATTTCCCTATAACTGTTTCCTTAGATTCAGATACTACAGGTCAATCATACGAAAGCAAGCTATTTATACAAGATATTTTGGAGTTGTTTCGATATGATTGGCTAAATACATCTGTGATAGAGCTATGGATAAGGAGAGATCTTCTTTATACATCCATATACCTTGTGTAGGATCCGGTGATCTAGTCTCTTATTTATTAATGCATGCGTAATTAATACATATTTTTGAGCTACTTAGACAAGATATGTGTAGATTTTGCATTCGAACATGTAGGATTTTTGATTCCATCTTTGATTAGTCTAGTAGCTAAAGACACTCCGTCAGTTCAACAATACTGCTGTGAGGCTTTTACAAATTTTTCTCAAAATAAGAAGACGGTGATAATAGCTCCATTCAATGTAGAGTAAGTTTACTTTGCTTATTATAATTTGGACTTTGGAAAATTAAATTTTTATTGTGGATTTTGAGTAATTAATTTTTAACTTTTTTTTACCTCTAGTGGTATGCATTGGGAGTTACTAGTTATTGTCCCCGAGACGTTCACTGTCTATTATCTAGATCCTAAGGGGAGTAAATTGAATTCAAAATATGGACACATAATGAAAATGGCATTATTCTGATGAGAAATATTTCATTTTCATATCCGTTAACATATGTTATTACATTGCTATTTAATTATGCAATGTACTGTGTTACATTAACATGTAGGGGTTTAGATGAGTTCAAAAAAGCAGGAGGAAATGTCCCCAAGAAAAAGAACCAGCAAATAATTTGGAAGAATGTGGAAGTAAGTTCCCGACTGCAATGTATATATTATTTATGTGAACAATGCTTAATTAGTTGTATTTTTTAATATTTTGTATGTTTGAATTTATAGTGTGCTACACAAGACAACGGATGGGCATGTGCATACTATGTGATGCGATTTATTCACATGATTATCAAATATGCCACAGTGGACATTGATACTATTCCTGAGGTATTATACAGTCTCATTAGATAATATGAAATATATCAATCTTATTTATAGCTCATTAATTATATATATACGTCATTCTCTTTACATGTGTTTAAAACTGAGCACACTATAGGAAAGGCATTACTAGATGTACATGCTCCCTATACGACGAGAGAATTAAATGAAGTAAGAGAAGAATGGGCAACAACCATACAAGTAGCGGGGGTTTTAACATATAATTGGGATGTTGATAGCGAATAATGACTAAAGAATGATATTTTGTAAATGAATTTCTAAATTATAATGTATGTGTGAATGTTTCTACATGTCTGGATGTTTCTACATGTGTCTGAGTGAAAATGAATGAAACTGTTAGTTGCTATATGAATGTTTCTACATGTGTGAATGTGAAAATGAATGGAACTACAGATTGCTAGCTACATGAATGTTTCTAAATGTGTGAAAATCAAATGAAACTGCATGTTGCTAAATGTGTGAATATTTTTTTTTGTTAATTTTGCAGGTTTTTGGCCTGTTGTTGGCTGATATCAATGGATGTCGTAAAACCTGCATTTCATAACTGAACTGCAGGTTTCTCATCTTGCGACCAGCCACAGCAGGTCTGCAGACTGACAGAAGAAAAAAAAACAATAGGCGTTGGTTATTTGTATAAAACCGACGCCACATAGTTACAGTGTCGGTTTCCTACTCGTAATCGACGTCTATTTCCTTAACACTACAGCCGTGCTGGCCAGCACGACCGTGGCAGCGGACCAGACACCACGGCCGTGCTGGGAGTGATATGGTGTCGGTTATTACTAATAAACCGACGTTGATAGTGCCCCAGATGGCGCCCTTTCTATGGCGCGAAGGTATATGATGTCAGTTTCTTATCTAATAACCGACGTTGATAGTGCCCTAGATGGCTCCCTTTCTGTGGCGCGAAGGTATATGGCGTCGGTTTCTTATCTAATAATCGACGCCTATAGTCCCCTGCTGGCGCATTTTCGGTGGCGCGCGAAGGGTTTTGGCATCGGTTTTTGAACCGACGTGTAACGGTTGGGCTTTTAGCGTCGCCCACATAGGTGTCGCTTAGAAACCGACACTAAAGGCCTTAAATAACCGACACTAAAGGTCGGTTATGTACTAGTGTCTTCATATGTGCCTCTACTGTCCTCGACATGCCCGACAACTCTGTCAATGGATTGTCAAAGTTGTACATGTTGTAGTTCATCACAAACTGACTGTATGATTCTGGAAATGATTGCAGTATCACGTCAGTAACCAACTCTTGGCTTAGGGGAAATCCCAGTCTCATCAGGTTCTCCACATACCCAATCATCTTGAGCGTGTGAGGACCAACTTGATCTCCTTCTGTCATGAGACACTTGAACAATGCCCTGGAGACATCATATCTCTCTTACCGTGCTTGATCTTCATACATGTTCTTGAGATGCTGAATCATCTCAATGACACCCATGTTCTCATGTTGTCTCTGCAACTCGTGGTTCATGGAGCACACCATCAAGCACTTTGCATCAATGGCATCATCAGAATGCTTCTTATAAGCATCCCTTTCTGCCTTTGGTGCGGTAGGAGTAGGTTCCTCTGGAATTAGAGTATCTAGGACATAGATCTTTCTCTCTTGAGTGAGAACAATTCTCAATGTCCTAAACCAGTCGTGGAAGTTAGTCCCATTCAGCTTGTCCTTTTCAAGGACCGATCGCAACGAAAAGTGATTGTTGTTTGTTGTCATTTGTACTATAAAAGGAAATATATGCAATTTAGTCCAAAACTCAATTTTGACTTATTTGATTGATTTGAAAAATTAACGATATAATTAGGACTTTAATTAATTGTCGCTCCCACTATTTTATTCAAATTGATAGCCCTCACTATCAATTCAGAAGATTGCAACTTACAATCTTCTAGCGGGTCAAGATCCTGAAATCCTCTTAGTCGTGGACCAGCTAGGGCTGTCACCCACAACTTAGATCTTCCAGGTAGGCAACTTTTTCCAATTGCATCATATGCAACTCTTGAAAGATGTCATATGCAACTCCTTTCCATGATCATCTCCATGCCTCAAGGTGCTAGATCCTATCTAGGTCACCTTGTTAAGTACGACCCAAAGCCAACACAATGAATATGCACCCTGCTAGGGTAGACCCACATATCCATCCTTCATGATTCCACGAGATAGACGATGCACCACGCTAGGGTGTGCCCACACTTGGCCGATCAAGCTTTTCACGTGTGTCACATTTGGAAGGCATCTAAAACTTTAATATTTAATGAGGGATTTAGTTTTATAGGTACATATACATATATAATCACCACAATACATAGTACGTATCATATACATGCTATATCCCACAGAAAAACACATGAAATGATAAAGGCGATGATTATGGCCATCCTAATGTGATTCCTCAAGCCAAGAAGAATCACAGTCATCTAGGTCTACATCACATGCAACTTGTTCATGATGAAGTGCTACAACTGTTCGAGTTGATCAACTCATCACATGAATGAGCTGCTCGCCCTGGCCGGTCGTCTGGGTGCCACCAGCCGATCGGTTGGCTCCTCCAACCGATCGGTTCACCTGGTCGTCGTGCATCTCCTCAGGTCACCACCCGCTCGACTCGCTCCTCAAGTCGATCGTCTGGATCGCCAACCGATCGGTTTACGCCTTGAACCAATCGTCTCAGTCGTCGTCAGATATCCTCCATTCTATGACATAACAGGAAATAAAAGATCTATCCTATTTACATTTAAATTGGGAAACCCCGAGTTATGTTCGGGGGGAGCAAAGGTAGGAAAGAAATCTCGAGTTATCTCGAGTTACATTAGGAATAGGAGATAGGGAATCAGTGCATAGATCGAGATGCAAGCAACCACATATAACCAAGCACACGTAGGGTTTATTGGCTATAACCACACTATACATCCACCACAAAACTCATTTAAGGGCGACGCGTATCGAGTGCATTCATATTACATATCATATATGTATATTGGGATTTGTGGATTTAGCATTGGACATGCATAAAGCTAATTTTATTTGCATCGTATGCAATAAATAAAGGCGACAAACCAAAATCGATCACATAGAGCAGTTGACGTGGCTCTGATACCACTGTTGGGTTTTATGGGAGACAAAGAAGGCAGTGGAAACAAAAATTTTCTTCTCCCAAACCCAGAATAAAGGAATCACGTCAACGTCTATACAATAGGAAGGACGGTTTGTAGAGGCATACCTTGTCCCGAGGCTTGCTCGGTGACTTTACCTTGCGGCTTGTGCAGTCTTCACCTCTGGTCTTGGACGATGTCTGTGCAGCTCCTGGTCTCACCGGGACTGTCAGGATTGACAGCTGTCCTCCAAGCGGTATAAGTCTCCCGCCTCTGAAGTAGTCCACACGGACCACCTGGAACTCTGATCTCCTTCTCCCATAAGGAATCGGAAGGAGTCACACCCTCTTGTCAGCATACTAGTCACCAACACACCCTCCTCCAACCATTTGCTTTTCTGTAGTTGTATTTCCCTTACTGTGCCTCCCTTATCGGGTAGCACTTGCTCGGGCTCTCTCTCAGTTACCAAAACCAGAGAGAATGACAACTTTGCAGAGAAACTGGTGTTCTGAGTTGTTGTTCCTGAGTATCCCCCACTACCCCTATATATAGGAGGGTCATGGGACAGGGTTCTCTACGCCGGGCAATGCAGGATGAAAGTAGAAGTAGAAGGGTTCGAGTTTTTTCACAAAACAACCAATTTGTTCCAGCTGAACCGATCGGTTCACACCCTTAAATGATCATTTCAGGCCCTGAGCTGATCGTTTGGGACCTGAGCCAATCGTTTGGAGCTCTGAGCCGATCGACTGGAACTCTGAGCCGATCAGTTCATGGTCCTAATCCAACTCAAATTGACTTTCATATTTGTTTCCAATTAATCAAATATTAATCATTGTCCAAATCGAATGTGTACAAGTGAAACAAATTGTGTTTGCAAAATTGTCTTCTGACTTTCCAAACGATCTCGGTTGGTCACATGAATCAACCGGTTCAACAATTGAGCTGATCGTCTCATGACACATGAGCTGATCGTCTCACCAGTTGAGCCAATTGGTTCACCAACCTGAGTCGATCGATTCATCCCATGAGCTGATCAGTTGGGGCAGCAAACTTTGCAAATCAGTCAGTTGCAGTTTCAATCAATCTGATACTCTAATCAATCGGTCCAACACCTTGAACACTATGATACTAAGCTATCAATTGATTGAGTGTTTAATTGAACTACTAAACTCCTTTAGTAATCAATCTAAACATCATTTGTGGATAAAATCCTTTTCCAGGTTAAATCCTATGTGTGTGACCCTACAGGTCCATTTCACGTTGGCAGTGAAAGTCCATAACACTTATAACTTCACAAGCAAAGAGCAGTGCCTAGTTGCACATCAGTGCTACCCAAGTGAAAAGGAAAGTTGGAGAATGTGACGACCCCCATTTCTATATACTTTCCATAATGACATAAACAGATATGCGTGCACTCATATCTTATGAATGTCAAAAGGGAAAATACAAGAAATTAGTGAAGTCAACTAAAACCAGAGTTATGCCAAGATCTAGTTCACAAACAACAGTTAATAGCCACAATAACCACCATTCATTAAAGATAATTAAAGTCATACATAACTTATTCGAATGGGAGAAGAGATATACATAGTTCTAACGAAATAATAGAGATACATAGGATATTATCATCCTCAAAGTACTGGAAAGGAGAAAAAAACTACATCTATCATGAAATAGATAAGAAGAACAGAAATCTATTCTAATATATCCTCCTTGCTCATTTATTATGCCTTCGGGTACTTTGATCATCTCTTTTATTCCATTGTTTCACAAGTTCTTTGTACCTAAAAAAATAGGGGAAACAAAACACGAGTCAAAAGAGTACGTGGTAGAAAAGATACTATAGTATGGTTGCATAAGAAAAGTAACTTTTGAAATCAAATCGAGATAAGCAGAATTCGTATTCTTTAAGCAAAGCGATAATCAAGTAAACATTTCTTTTAACATGTCATTTAATGCGATTGTACTACTTCAAGCACCTTTTCAACATACATATAATGTGGGCCATAGAGAGAGAAAGAGAGGGATACATACATCTAACATGGGCCAGATTTCATACATCCATGTTAGGCACATACATCCAACATTAGGTAGTGCATGTAGCTACAATCCATCTAACCTTTCATTTTATATTTAGAGTTGTTGTCGGCAAAAGAAAATACACTATAGTATTTCATCCAAGCACATTTATAAAGTAGTTGCATCCAAGTACAATACTTTTAACAACCATAGAAACTAGTCATATACTTATAACCACGTACCTGCTTGTTCAAACAAAAGTCCACAGATCTAGATTCAAACAGGAGTTTAGTCACCCTGCAAAGAGAGCAAGGGTACAAAATTACTATTGATCCATGTGACCCGGACTAAGATATGTTCTTAGTTATTATTCCTTTTATGTTAACATAGTTTAGATCAGGGTTTTCCTCACGTTCTAATTCGGTTCACAATTATTATCAGGTCTGATCTATTATAAATTATTTGGATTAAAGATAATAACTAATAGATTAATTAGAAGATTTTCTCAAAATTAGGGTTTCTAAGATGATTACTGAAAAAGGAGGGTAATCCTTAACATGTTACCCATTCATAAAATCATGGTTCGTTTTAAGGATTCAGACCTACTAATAAACACTAATTATCATTTGATGATATAAATTTTGACATAAGAAGTATATCTTTAAATCCATGTAGAAAGAGAAAGCTAAATTAGGGTTTATTCTAATCCTTTGATCACTTATCAACTTTGTATAGTATTTCGAGTTATTCTGAGATCAGGGTTTCATCTATTGGTTACAAACATTTTAGAAGTCATATATCATCAAGAAAGCCATTTTTAATAATTAATTATGATTAAGGATGTCCTTTAGGCCTTAGACAGTTATTTTTGAAATAAGGAACGGATTCAGGTATTAATAATATTTTATATGAACAGAGCATATTTTTCTGATCAAAATGATATATAGTTTTGCTATATTCTGATAATCCTAGCATTTATTATGATTTTTCTAAGAAAAAGTATTTTCTTGGGTACTCAAAAATTAACGAAATAAAGGAAAGGGAATTTACCCCCGATCGACGGCCGGATCTCACTGGATCACAGCTCAAATCGATCAAGTTGATCGAGCGCTCAGGATCGGTCTGCACCTGATCTGAAGGTCGAGATTCGTCTTCACCCGATCGAACGGTTCGGCCTAGCCACGCCGGCCTGCAACTCACTCCAGTAGAGGAGGAGGATCTCCGGCAAGGTCCCGATCGCTCCTGCGTGTCGCTGAAGGGCAGGGGGAGTGGAAGACGCCTTTGCGTGCACGTCCCGAATGCGGACAGCCAAGCCACCGGTCGTGGCTCCCTGTGGATTGGAGCGCCGCCGCGGTAGGGAGAAGAGCTCACCGGAGCTGAGCCGGGGAAGGGTTAGCAGGCTCTCCCTAAGGCGGAAAGGATGCCGCCCAAGGTCCTTGTGACCTCGCGATGACAGAGGAGGCAAGAGCGAAGGCGAAGCGGGGGAGATTGGGCTCAAGATCAGGTGGCGGCGCCGCAAGGCCTCAGGAGGTCGAGTGGAGATCTCAGTGGCAACCAGGGTCAGGAAAATCGAGTTAAAGGAAAAGGAAGGAGGGGCGACGTCGAAGGGGTGGTTTTATAGGGTTATCGAGTAGGTTTAGGGTGGATTGGGGGTCCGGGCTTCACGCCGCCGCCGGAGTGAGAACAACAGGGAAGGGGGAAGTCTGTTCTCCCTATTCCGAGGGTAATGGGGGTCAAGATAGGGCTGGTTGACTTCGTCTTGGCGAGCTGGAGGTTTCTGTTCGGGAGATATTCGGTGTGAGGGGTGGAGGTGGCGCCAGGGAAATGCGGTGTGGGTTCCCTATCTTCCCCGCCCTTTGCGGGAGGTTGAAGACAGTTCCCCATCCGTTGGATCAAGGCTGGAATCCTTGAGCTACGGATCGGACGGCTAGAACTGTCCCCCGACCCAACGGTCTGCGCCCAGCCTAACATGGGCCACGTGACCTATCATTAAAGCCCAAATAAAGGAACTTAGGCCTATGTCTTTATGATTAAGAAAATAATACATGAAATTAAAATAGGCATAACTCCCAATTGGTCAACCCGATTATTACCAAATTTTAGGTGCTTGCTAGGGAGGTCAAAGTGCACCTTGTGTACAAATTTGGTGGCAAAAATCGATATGTAGATAGGTAAATTGAGCAATTGCCTCAAGGCATTAGTTTAGGTTATCAAGTAAACTAGGGTTTGCTTTCTTTTTGCCAAAAGTGTCATTTTAAGCTTAGTCGTGCGATGATTAAGTTGAGGGTAGTTTTGTCAACAATAAATTGGGAAAAGAAATAACAAGAGAGAGAAAATAAAGTAAAAACTCACTCCATCACATTCTCCCCTCCTTAAAAGAATTTTGCCCTCAAAATTCAAGAAGCCTGAAAGAGATGTGGATACTTCCGCTCAACTTCAGACTTGAGCTCCCAGGTAGCATCGGTTGGATCATGGTGGCTCCAGAGAACTTTCACCATATCTATACTCCGATTGTTGCGAAGCTCCTTTGTCTTTAGATCGAGAATTCTGACTGGTGACTCAACATATGATAGATCATCTTTCAGTTCGAGGGGCTCATGATTCAAAACGTGACTAGGATCTTTGACGTACGGCTTCAGATTGGATACGTGGAAAACATTGTGCATGGCACTGTACTGGGGTGGCAAAGCAAGACGATAGGCACATTCTCCAACCCTTTCAAGGATCTCAAAGGGTCCCACATAACGAGGACTGAGCTTTCCCTTATTCTTGGCCAAAGCTCGAATAGGTCGGATTTTCAGGAATACGTGATCACCTTCCTTGAACTGTCGTTCACGTCGGTGCGCATCTGCATAAGATTTCTGCCTATCCTGTGCTCGCTTCATTCTTTGCTTAATCAGTGCAACTTTATCTACATATAGCTGCATCTCCTCAGATTTCATCAAGGTGTTTTCCCCGACATCGTCCCAATGTAACGGAGATCTACACGGTCGTCCATAGAGAGCTTCGTATGGTGGCATCCCAATACTTGCCTGATAACTATTATTATAGGCGAACTCAGCTAAAGGCAGGTAATGGTCCCACGAGCCTTCCCAGTCAAGCACACAAGCTCGTAGAAGATCCTCCAGAATCTGTACTGTTCGTTCTGACTGTCCATCTGTCTGTGGATGATAAGCTGTACTGAAATTCAGTTTAGTTCCCAATTCTTCTTGAACCTGCTTCCACAGCTTTGAGGTAAACTTCGGGTCCCGGTCCGAGACAATGGATGCTGGAACCCCATGCAGACGTACAATCTCCCGAATGTAAAGGTCGGCCAACTCAGAAACTTTCGCAGTAGTCTTCACAGGTAGAAAATGAGCTGACTTGGTGAGACGATCCACGATGACCCAAGCAGCGTTGTACCCCTTCCTGGTCCTGGGTAATCCCACCACAAAATCCATAGTGATATGTTCCCATTTCCATTCCGGAATCTCGAGGGGTTGCAGTAGACCACCTGGTCTTTGATGCTCGGCCTTGATTCGTTGACATGTCAGACACCTGGATACAAAGTCTGCAATATCGTGCTTCATGCCTCTCCACCAGAACTGTCTTTGTAGGTCTTTGTACATCTTGGTCGTGCCGGGATGAACTGTGTACTTGGACCCATGTGCCTCGCTAAGAATGGTTGTCTTTACAGCTGACTGCTCAGGGACCCACATGCGGTTCTTGTATCGAAGACCACCATCAAGACCCACTGACAGATGTGTATGAGGTTTAGCCAGAAGGGAGGAGAGCTCTGCAAGCTCGTGACTAACTTTCTGTGCCTCCAGAAGTTCAGAATGCAAGTTGGATGTGATAGAGATGTTGTTGACATGCACACGATCAGCCAGAAATTGTGGCTTCCAACTGGCCAAGTCCTCCATGTTCCTCCATTCGGGTACAGACAGGGATGCACAAACAGCTCTTTTCCTACTAAGGGCGTCTGCAACCACATTGGCCTTACCTGGATGGTAGCCAATGGTGAAGTCGTAGTCCTTTAGGTACTCAATCCATCGTCGTTGTCGAAGATTCAAATCTTTCTGCGTCAGAATGTACTTGAGGCTTTTATGATCAGTGAAGATATCGAACGTTGCTCCGTACAAGTAGTGCCTCCAGATTTTTAGAGCATGGATGATAGCAGCTAACTCCAAATCATGTGTAGGGTAATTCAACTCATTGGGTTTTAGCTGTCTAGAAGAGAAGGCCACTACTTTTCCGTTCTGCTGCAGGACACAACCTAGACCGTGCCGGGAAGCATCAGTGAATATCACAAATCCTTCATTACCAGAGGGTAGAACAAGGACAGGTGCTGATGTCAACTTCTGTTTAAGCTCTTGGAAGCTAGACTCACAAGCAGCTGACCAGATGAAATGCTCGTCCTTCCGAGTAAGCTTCGTGAGAGGGAGTGCCACTTTGGAGAAATTCGAAATAAAACGACGATAATATCCAGCCAGACCTAAGAAACTTCGGATTTCTGAAGGATTGCGAGGAGGTTGCCAATCAAGTACTGCAGAAACTTTGGCGGGATCAACAGAAATAGTGCCTCCAGAGATAACGTGTCCCAAAAACATGACTTTATCGATCCAGAACTCACATTTAGATAGCTTGCCATAGAACGTCCGGGTTCGTAAAATCTCGAGAACTGTCCTCAAGTGTTCCCGGTGCTTCTCCACAGAATCAGAAAAGATCAGAATATCATCAATGAAGACAACCACAAAATCATCAAGATAGGGCTGGAAGACTTTGTTCATCAGATTCATGAAGACACCAGGTGCATTGGTCAACCCGAATGGCATTACTAGAAATTCATAGTGTCCATACCGAGTTCGGAAGGCTGTTTTGGAAATGTCGGAGTCTTTGACCTTCAGTTGATGGTAGCCAGAACGGAGATCAATTTTTGAGAAAACTTTAGCAGTACGGAGTTGATCAAAGAGGTCGTCAATACGAGGGAGAGGATACTTGTTTTTAATGGTAGCTTGGTTCAACATGCGATAGTCAATACACATCCGCATCGAACCATCTTTCTTTTTAACAAAAAGGACAGGTGCACCCCAAGGGGAAACGCTAGGCCGGATAAAACCTTTATCAAGAAGTTCTTGTAATTGTTTCTTCAGCTCCATAAGCTCAGCAGGTGCCATCCTATACGGTGCCCTAGAAATCGGAGTGGTTCCAGGAAGGAGATCTATGGAGAACTCAATGTCTCGGTTTGGAGGCAGCCCAGGAAGCTCCTCCGGGAATATGTCAAGAAAATCACGTACCACTTCCAGTCTTTCTACCGACCCGCTGTCAGGACTGGTCTCTGAGACAAATGCGAGGAAGACTTTACATCCTCTAGATATGAGCTTTTTAGCTTTAAGAGAGGAAATTATTATATTATTACAGAATCCGCTTCCCCGGGAGATCACTACAGGAGAGGAATGAGGTTGAGAGAGAACCACCATCTTGTTTCTACAGTCAATATAAGCATGATATGTGTACAGCCAATCCATGCCAAGAATAACATCAAAGTCTTCCATGGTTAAGAGAATAAATTCAAACGGCATGTCATGATTTTCAAATTTTAGAGGGAGAACATCAGTTTTCTGCAATGTGGTGAATATTTTTCCACTTGGGGTTGACACATCCAGAATGTATCCCAAGTCCCTGATATGTAAGTGTAACATTGAGGCTAGATTGCGAGAAATGAATGTGTTTGTGGATCCAGAATCAAACAATGCTTTAACAGGATGTCCATTCAAGAAAACAATGCCTACACATGATAATTACATTATAAATAATTGAAGGCATTGAACAAGATATTAGATATATGAAAAAGGTTTAAGGTTACCTTCGACAAGCTGGTTCGGATTTGCCCTAGCCTCTTCTGCGGTCACTGCGAACACCCTGGCATTGCGGTGTCCCTGAGGGGGTGGAGCACCGACTGGAGGTTTACCAAGGATAGATGCATTGGGGCACTTGGCAAGGAAATGTCCCTCTTTCTTGCAGTTGTAGCAGACGGGCTTGGTGTAGCGACAAGGTCCATCGTGTCCTCGTCCGCAGGTTTTGCACTTGTTACGATAGTCCATCAGCTTGTTGTTTCTTGGACCTTTCCTTCCTGAACCTCCTCCCTTTCCTGATCCTTTATTGTGGCCGGGGTGGAACTTCTTAAACTTCTCCTCTTCAGTGGTGGTTAACCCTAGGTACCCCATGCTAGGTGGCTTCTGTAAACCCTACTCTCTCTCCTGCTTAAGGGCCATATCTAGGGCTTCATCCAGGTTTCGAGGACGGGAGGCTATGACTAAGGTTTTTAACTGTGTGGTAAGACGGTCAACAAAGTGCTCAGTGAGACGCTCTTCCGTACGGATGGGGGCATAGCGCTCCAAAAGCCTGAACTGTCTAGTGTAGTCGGCCACTGACAGCTTGCCTTGCTTGAGCTCCATGTACATCACCTCCTTCCTCTTCCTTTCCGCTATGGGCATGAAACGGTCGGTGAATAGGGTTTTGAAGGCTTCCCAACCCATGGCATCCACCTCTCCTCCCCTATTCCCTCCATAATTCTCCCACCAAATCCTAGCCCCTCCCTTAAGCATATGGGCTGCAAAGGTGACCTTCTTCTCTTCAGGGACTCCTAGGGTACGGAATCCGTTTTCCATGGACAGAAGCCAGGCTTCGGCCTTGTCCATCACTTCGGGTTGGTCTTCCCCCCAGAAGGAATCAGGATTTAACTTGATGAAATCTATCACCGTTACTTCTCTGGCCCTAGGGTTACTGGTTTCTGGGATGGCTCGGTTGACTAGGGCTTCCATGAAGTCAAAAAGAGCCTTCTTCTGTTCTTCCCATCTCGCTTGGCCCGTAGGATCAGGATTTTCGGAGGTTTCAGGGCCCTTCCTTTTGTGAGAGTGTGATTCCTCAGAGGATCTGGAGTTTCTGGTTTTTGGAGGCATCCTGAAATTAATTTAAATAAATCAGGGTTTATCTCTCAAAAGTTTCATTATTATCATCATCATCATGATCATCCTTTCAATTATCATTTCCATTCTTTTTTTTTTTATTATTATTAAAGTTCTTAATGTTACAATTTGCGGAGGATATCCTAAGGTGGTCCTTATAAGTCAGTCCTTAAAACTTGTCTAAATAGAGAGACATTTTCTTAGCCTTATAAGGTGAGAAGGAGATTTCAAAGTCGAGATGAGAGGGAAATATTCCTAGAGAAAGAGGTAAGAGGGAATTTTCTAGAGGTGAGAGGGTCCTAAATAGGATAATCCCAAAAGTAGGGGAACTTAGAGTATCGGCCAGGTAGACTCACACTGCCTTATAGGTAGCCTCGTGATTGCCAAGCAAAGTGGCTCGGAGACTTTAGCCAGACCTTAGGCAGATGCTATCCTAGTCACCTCAACCCTTTGTATCCCAAACTCAAGGACTACCCTAGACTCACAATAGAGTGAATGGGTTCATGTGACTATGTTGTGTGAAACTTGGCTCTGATACCAACTGTGACGACCCCCATTTCTATATACTTTCCATAATGACATAAACAGATATGCGTGCACTCATATCTTATGAATGTCAAAAGGGAAAATACAAGAAATTAGTGAAGTCAACTAAAACCAGAGTTATGCCAAGATCTAGTTCACAAACAACAGTTAATAGCCACAATAACCACCATTCATTAAAGATAATTAAAGTCATACATAACTTATTCGAATGGGAGAAGAGATATACATAGTTCTAACGAAATAATAGAGATACATAGGATATTATCATCCTCAAAGTACTGGAAAGGAGAAAAAAACTACATCTATCATGAAATAGATAAGAAGAACAGAAATCTATTCTAATATATCCTCCTTGCTCATTTATTATGCCTTCGGGTACTTTGATCATCTCTTTTATTCCATTGTTTCACAAGTTCTTTGTACCTAAAAAAATAGGGGAAACAAAACACGAGTCAAAAGAGTACGTGGTAGAAAAGATACTATAGTATGGTTGCATAAGAAAAGTAACTTTTGAAATCAAATCGAGATAAGCAGAATTCGTATTCTTTAAGCAAAGCGATAATCAAGTAAACATTTCTTTTAACATGTCATTTAATGCGATTGTACTACTTCAAGCACCTTTTCAACATACATCTAATGTGGGCCATAGAGAGAGAAAGAGAGGGATACATACATCTAACATGGGCCAGATTTCATACATCCATGTTAGGCACATACATCCAACATTAGGTAGTGCATGTAGCTACAATCCATCTAACCTTTCATTTTATATTTAGAGTTGTTGTCGGCAAAAGAAAATACACTATAGTATTTCATCCAAGCACATTTATAAAGTAGTTGCATCCAAGTACAATACTTTTAACAACCATAGAAACTAGTCATATACTTATAACCACGTACCTGCTTGTTCAAACAAAAGTCCACAGATCTAGATTCAAACAGGAGTTTAGTCACCCTGCAAAGAGAGCAAGGGTACAAAATTACTATTGATCCATGTGACCCGGACTAAGATATGTTCTTAGTTATTATTCCTTTTATGTTAACATAGTTTAGATCAGGGTTTTCCTCACGTTCTAATTCGGTTCACAATTATTATCAGGTCTGATCTATTATAAATTATTTGGATTAAAGATAATAACTAATAGATTAATTAGAAGATTTTCTCAAAATTAGGGTTTCTAAGATGATTACTGAAAAAGGAGGGTAATCCTTAACATGTTACCCATTCATAAAATCATGGTTCGTTTTAAGGATTCAGACCTACTAATAAACACTAATTATCATTTGATGATATAAATTTTGACATAAGAAGTATATCTTTAAATCCATGTAGAAAGAGAAAGCTAAATTAGGGTTTATTCTAATCCTTTGATCACTTATCAACTTTGTATAGTATTTCGAGTTATTCTGAGATCAGGGTTTCATCTATTGGTTACAAACATTTTAGAAGTCATATATCATCAAGAAAGCCATTTTTAATAATTAATTATGATTAAGGATGTCCTTTAGGCCTTAGACAGTTATTTTTGAAATAAGGAACGGATTCAGGTATTAATAATATTTTATATGAACAGAGCATATTTTTCTGATCAAAATGATATATAGTTTTGCTATATTCTGATAATCCTAGCATTTATTATGATTTTTCTAAGAAAAAGTATTTTCTTGGGTACTCAAAAATTAACGAAATAAAGGAAAGGGAATTTACCCCCGATCGACGGCCGGATCTCACTGGATCACAGCTCAAATCGATCAAGTTGATCGAGCGCTCAGGATCGGTCTGCACCTGATCTGAAGGTCGAGATTCGTCTTCACCCGATCGAACGGTTCGGCCTAGCCACGCCGGCCTGCAACTCACTCCAGTAGAGGAGGAGGATCTCCGGCAAGGTCCCGATCGCTCCTGCGTGTCGCTGAAGGGCAGGGGGAGTGGAAGACGCCTTTGCGTGCACGTCCCGAATGCGGACAGCCAAGCCACCGGTCGTGGCTCCCTGTGGATTGGAGCGCCGCCGCGGTAGGGAGAAGAGCTCACCGGAGCTGAGCCGGGGAAGGGTTAGCAGGCTCTCCCTAAGGCGGAAAGGATGCCGCCCAAGGTCCTTGTGACCTCGCGATGACAGAGGAGGCAAGAGCGAAGGCGAAGCGGGGGAGATTGGGCTCAAGATCAGGTGGCGGCGCCGCAAGGCCTCAGGAGGTCGAGTGGAGATCTCAGTGGCAACCAGGGTCAGGAAAATCGAGTTAAAGGAAAAGGAAGGAGGGGCGACGTCGAAGGGGTGGTTTTATAGGGTTATCGAGTAGGTTTAGGGTGGATTGGGGGTCCGGGCTTCACGCCGCCGCCGGAGTGAGAACAACAGGGAAGGGGGAAGTCTGTTCTCCCTATTCCGAGGGTAATGGGGGTCAAGATAGGGCTGGTTGACTTCGTCTTGGCGAGCTGGAGGTTTCTGTTCGGGAGATATTCGGTGTGAGGGGTCGAGGTGGCGCCAGGGAAATGCGGTGTGGGTTCCCTATCTTCCCCGCCCTTTGCGGGAGGTTGAAGACAGTTCCCCATCCGTTGGATCAAGGCTGGAATCCTTGAGCTACGGATCGGACGGCTAGAACTGTCCCCCGACCCAACGGTCTGCGCCCAGCCTAACATGGGCCACGTGACCTATCATTAAAGCCCAAATAAAGGAACTTAGGCCTATGTCTTTATGATTAAGAAAATAATACATGAAATTAAAATAGGCATAACTCCCAATTGGTCAACCCGATTATTACCAAATTTTAGGTGCTTGCTAGGGAGGTCAAAGTGCACCTTGTGTACAAATTTGGTGGCAAAAATCGATATGTAGATAGGTAAATTGAGCAATTGCCTCAAGGCATTAGTTTAGGTTATCAAGTAAACTAGGGTTTGCTTTCTTTTTGCCAAAAGTGTCATTTTAAGCTTAGTCGTGCGATGATTAAGTTGAGGGTAGTTTTGTCAACAATAAATTGGGAAAAGAAATAACAAGAGAGAGAAAATAAAGTAAAAACTCACTCCATCACAGAGAACAACTTTCAATCCTACAATCTGTGAATGGTGTTATAGTGAATGTATAATTCCTTTGTCACTGATATCCTGAATGAACTCAAGGCATGGAATAGTCATCCTGTCAACGTTCATTAACTTTCTTGATCTCAGAGTAGACTGGAGGAGATATGTATGACATCGATATCACATACTGATTCACACATGCGTGCACGCCTATCTCAATCCTACTCATTAAGTGGCCATGGATATCAAACTCCCTCAGGAGGGACAAATCCCATATCTATCACTCACCCCTCAAAAGCCCCATGTGTCAAAACCACCCAATCATCACCTTTATAACAACCCATATTTCAGGACTGCATTTGATGATGTCAAAGTGTACCCAACGACATGTGTTGAGTGTAGTGATTTTAGGTCGAAGAATAACATTCACCACCATCACTATGAGAACTGACTATGACTACCATGTCATGGTTCCATGTGTCAAACTCACGGTGGGTCTGTCTGATACACTTATTCTCTAACAAGTACCTATGTGTTTGGTTTGATATCTCCATATCATGACTAATGAGATTTTGTCATCAACCAACACCACAATCTAGTCTTGTGTGTCATTGTTGTCTATCTACCTTTCACAATGACATTTTACTAGGGATATAATAAGAATGTACAAACTCTTAGCATCTGTATGATCTCATCATTCAGGTCTTGAACCTAAAAGCATACGTCATTGAGTATTGTCATTCTCTAGACATTCAATATGTTCTATCATTATCTCATATGACTGAACCAGAAAGAATTGGAAGCTTGCCTTTGATGTTTATCAAATCAATATTAATGTATCCCACCAATCATCACATGATTGGCTCTCAGGGCATACATACCAATAGTCTCCCACATGGAACTCTAAAGGTCGTCGGCGATTGTCTACATACGACTTCTGTCTGTCATGTGCCGCTTTCAACTATTGTTGTATCACTTTAATCTTTTCTGTTGTCTACTGCACCAATTCAGGACCCAAAAGCTGATACTCACCTGACTCATACCAACATAAAGGAGATCTTCACTTCCTGCCATTTAAAGCCTCATAAGGAGCCATGTTGATGCTCCGCTGGTAACTATTGTTGTAGGCAAACTCTATCAAATTGAGATGCACGTCCCAACTGCCTAGGAACTGCAGAACACAAGCTCAGAGAAGATCCTCCAAAGTCTGAATAGTCCTTTCAGTCTGTCCATCTGTCTGCGGGTGGAAAGTAGTACTGAACCTCAACTGCATTCCCAACGCTTTGTGCAACTGGTCCCAAAAATGACTCGTGAACTGGGGTCCTCTGTCAGAGACTATCGTTGTGGGTACACCGTGCAAACACACTATCTCATCCACATACACATGAGCAAGCTTCTCTGATGTATACATTGTCTTCACAGGTATGAAATGAGCAGACTTTGTCAATCTGTCCACTATCACCCAGATGGAATCATGATTCTTAGCTGTCCTTGACAGAACAACTATGAAATCTATGGTTATATGATCCCATTTCCACTGTGGTATCGACATGGGTTTCAGCATACCTGCCGGCTTCTGATGCTCCACCTTAACTTGCTGACATACCACCCACCTAGTCACGAACTCGGCTACATCTCTCTTCAAGACAGGCCACCAATACATATCCTTCAGATTATGATACATCTTGGTGACACCTGGATGCATCACATACATTGACGTGTGCACTTCCTCGAGCCCTAGCATTCTAAGATTATCAATATCGGGGACCACCATCCTACCATGATAGCAAACTAGTCCATCCTTGGACTCCTGGAACCCATCACACTTTTCACTACCAAACTTTGATATTATCAACTAAACTGAAGCATCTCCCTATTGTGTGTCTTTGATCTGCTGTCTCAACGTAGGCTTTACTTGCATATGTTCCAACAATCCTGCTAACAAGGAGACTTCCAGCTATACGTTCATCTGTTGTAAAGAGACAAACATACCCCGCCTATGGCTTACCAAGGAACTCAACTATGCCTTCTTCATAGGTAGAGAAGAAGACTTCCTACTAAGTGCATCAGCTACCACGTTCGCCTTACCAGGATGATACTCAATAGTGTAATCATAATCATTGATTAGCTCCATCCAGCGATGTTGTCGCATGTTCAGTTCACTCTGTGAGAAGATGTACTTCAAGTTCTTATGATATGTAAAGATCTGACACACTTCCCCATAAAGATAGTGTCTCCAAATCTTTAATGCATGGACCATCGCAGCCAGCTCCAAATCTTGTGTCAGATAATTCTCCTCATGTCGCGAAGCAAAAGAAACCACAAGATCTTCCTACATCAACACACATCCTAAGCCTTTCGTGGAAGCATTGTAGAAAACAACATAGCCTTTCCCAGGCTCTAGCAGCACCAACACATGATCACTAGTCAACTTCTCCTTCAAACTTTAGAAAGCTTGATGACAATGATCATCCCAAATAAAAGATACATCCTTCGTGGTCAATTTTGTCAACAGTAACTTGATCACGCTGAAATTCCTTATAAACCTCTGGTAGTATCCTACTAAACCCAGAAAACTCCAAACCTCAGTTGGCGTCTTTGGTTGCTCCCAATCTGCAATTGACTCCACCTTCTTGGGGTCCACTCTGACTCCTTCTATAGATATCACGACCCAAGAAAGTCACTTCTTTCAACCAGAAGTGACACTTACTAAACTTGGCATACAACTGATGTTGGCGAAGAAGAGTCAATGCTTGTCGAAGATGTTGTTCATGCTCTTGACAGTCCCGACTATAGATCAGGATGTCAACTATAAAAACATTGGTTAGCCTGAACGACATAACCACAAACTAGAAATGGACTGAACACTCTATTCATCAGATCCATGAAAGCAGCAGGCACATTGGTTAGCCCGAACGGCATAACCACAAACTCAAAGTGACCATACCTCATCCTAAAAGCTAACTTGGGTATGTCCTCCTCCTTAATCCTTAACTGATGATATCTAGATCGTAGATCAATCTTTGAGAACACTGTAGCACCACGCAACTGATCGAACAGATCGTCTATCCTCGACAGTGGGTACCTGTTCTTGATTGTAACTTTGTTCAATTGCCGGTAATCTATGCACAACCGCATCGACCCATCTTTCTAATTTACAAATAAGACTGGAGCACCCCATGACAATGTGCTTAGTCTAGTGAAACATTTATCCAACAACTCCTGTAACTACTTCTTCAACTCTGCCATCTCGACTAGAGCCATCCTGTACAGTGTCTGAGCAACTAGTTGTGTTCCTGGCACCAGATTGATCTCAAAGTCAATCTCTCGAGGTGGGGGAACACTAGGGAACTCATCTGGAAGCACATTCACAAACTCTCAGATAATAGGTACCTCCTCAAGGCTAGGACCTTTTGCCTTGATATCCACAACATGAGCTAGGAACGCCTTACATCCTTGCCACAACAACTTTTCTGCCACCAAAGATGACACTAAACACGTCGAAAGAATCTTCCTATCTCCTTAGTAGATCCACTTCTCACCACCATCCACAAACACTGCTTGCTTGGAACCACAGTCCAACACTACCATATACTTCTCTAAGGTATCCATCCCAAGGATTACATCGAATCCATACATATCAAGTGGTATAATATCCACTTGTATCTCATATCCCGAAAAAGATAGAACACAAGATGGACACACTTCTCGAAGCATCGATGAACCATAAAGAGGGGTTTCTAACATCAAGCTATCTTTCTTACGACTAACAGGTAGAAGACAGTTATCAAGTGTTCTACGTGCGATAAAAGAGTGTGTCACCTGGGTCAACCAAAATAGATATAAAGCAACAAGAAGACAAATCAGAATGAAATAACTCCATCTGACTGGCCACCACTCGCGGG
Source organism: Alisma plantago-aquatica (assembly GCA_963693085.1). NCBI lineage: Eukaryota > Viridiplantae > Streptophyta > Magnoliopsida > Alismatales > Alismataceae > Alisma > Alisma plantago-aquatica. The sequence continues at coordinate 600,841,120 of OY856414.1, read as the reverse complement.
TTGACTATCGCCTCTGGCTAACTCATAACATATAATCGAGTCATTGCTTGTTGTCGTCCACATCCTCTGCTTCCTTGAGAAGACAATCCCACTTGCGATTCTTGACCATGTCCTCATCCTCTGTTACCACTGAACTATTGTCTATCTGACCCTTGCTGATTATGCCTCGGCTGTTGTGTCACTTCAACATCTTCTTTGGGAAATTTAACCTAAAATGTCCCGTCGGTCCACAAATATAGAATGCCCTATCCTCAAACTGTGGCCTAAATGGCACTGTCACTGCCACTGAAGCTGTATTATATGCCTTTGATGGCGAAGAACCATATCCCCTTCCCTTACTTGGGGACCACTGTGATGGCGCACTGGAACCTTTCAACACAGAAAGTGCTGAAAACTTTGGCTTCTTGAAGCCATCAAACCTTTGTCTCGGGAACTGGGCATGCCTTTTCTTGGTCATGGAATCACTCTTCTCCTTGATAGACCATTCTATCCTTCGGACAAACTCCACAAATGTGACAAACCGCTCCCGGTTCTCCAAAGCTGTAGTAGGTGTTGTCAAGTTAGCGCTCAAACCCTTCTTAAACCGTCTGATTCTCTCGTCATCTGTCATCGCCATGTGAGGACAAAACCTCACCAGATCCATAAACTTAGCTTCATACTCGGTGATGCTCATCAATCCTTGGCGCAGACGCTCAAACTGGTTGATCTTCTTATCCAGATACGTCTTTGAGAAGTATTGGCTCACGAACTCCCATCGGAAGACGTCCCAACAGATCACCTCACCAGGTCGCTTCTCCTCCTCGATGGCCCACCAGTGGCCAACACTACCTTTCAGAAGGTAGGCAGCATGCTTGACTTTGTCTACTTCGGGGATGTCAAGGATCCGGAAGGCCTTCTCAAGACCTATCAGCCATAGATCTACATCCGTTGGATCAACCGTTCTGGCATAATCTGAAGCTCCGACTTGGCGAAGCCGCTCGAAGGTCTTCCCAATACCTGACATTTTACCATGGGGAGCCTGTGCTCTCGGAGGAGGCACTGGCAATCTTTCCACCATGAGATTCATCGTAGCCATTAGCTGCCCCATAAGTTGATGATAGGTAGGGTTTTCAAGAATGGCTGGGTCAAGTTGGGGGAGCCTGTGCTTTCGACAGAGGCACTGACAATCTTTCCACCATGAGATTCATCGTAGCCATTAGCTGCCCCATAAGATGATGATAGGCAGGGTTTTCAAGAATGGCTGGGTCAAGTTGGGGGACCTCAGACACCTGATCTTCATGTGCCTGCACTCTTACTCCATTAGCTGATACAATATCGTTGCTCTCGGTAGCATGTTCTTCATGGTTTCCAGACATCTTTGAGCTTTATCTTCCAATGAGGGTAGAATGCTATTGTAAGAAAATCTAGAAAACTCACAATAAAAGACACAAACCTAGTCCTAGATCCCTATAGACTCAATGAACCTAGAGCTCTGACACTAAAACCTATAGCAACATCCCGCTATCACAAAGACAATGAGACGTCACGCAAAAACGTATGGAACTACCATACACCACATATTACCGAAATCACAGGTTAATTAAAAGCATTTGCGGAAAGCAGTTAAAAGGGAACTATTACATTTAGATCCTCATCCTGTAAGGAAACATGTTATATAAATATGCACAAGCATGGATATATGTCCACAACTTATGTGGACCAGCTGTCCTGTCAGCACAAAAGTTCACCACCTATTTATACATATATTATAGGCCACATCAGGCCAACAACGGGATATACAAAGCTACATCAGTGATACATCATAAAACATTATCAAAACACCTCTGAGGACCTAAGAGTATAAGGATGACTCTACTACAAAAAACCCAAAATAGCAGCATATCCATCTCTTGCCTCGTACTACTATACTTGCTGCTCAGACGCAACCTCACGACCACCACCACGTCTAGCACGATCACCTAAAAAGGTTGTAAACCAGCGGGGTGAGACACACAGTCCCAGCGAGAAACATAACTCATCGCCAAAACTATAAAACCTCAAAAAGGTTAAATTAGATAAAGCAGATATCTATTATAAGCAGATTATATGAGCAGCATACTGAGCAAAACTTATTTTATTAACAAACTTACCAAGGCATCCGGGAGGCATATAACCAGATATTCTTTATGGAACATGATTGACAAGATAAGCTTTATAAGAACTTAACACAAAACATAAGGGTCGTACAATTAACTGCAAGGTATATTTAAATCAACTACACAGGAAAGGCCTCAACCGGTATTCCATTTTTTTCCCTAAGAAATAAATACTATTTGATTGGAATACATATTATCATGCCCTGAGGAAGTGAGCCATACCGCTCAAATCCAACCAACGGCTGCGAAGCCCGGAGCTGGTGCCATACAGGGTCAATGGAAGAGCTGGACTCCACGACCTCTCCTCCTCGTGCTCAGTGCACAAAAACAAAAGTAGGACCGTAGTCTCATGCTTAAGTGGCCTCAGCCATAGGGTCATCCCCACAGGCTACCCATATCTCTAGCCTGCTTTGGTATGGGTCTCGGTGCTATTATACTTTGAGCCATGGGCCTGTTCACCATGCTTTGAGCCATGAACGCATTCATGCTCCTACTACCCTGAGTCTGCAACCACAGTTGCACTCAAATCCTCCTAATTTCGGCTAGGAGAGACCCCACATATTCAACAATATGCGCTCCAGGTAATCCACAGGATAAACCTATTTCACCATCACCAACTGCTGACGATGATGGATCTATGGCCAGGGCAAACTACATGATATGTTCCACTATAATTAATTAGTATATTTTAAGTGGATTGTTGAGGCAACCAATTTGTAAAACATAAACATCATTGAGTTGCATTATTACTGTCATTGTCACATTGTCATGGGATCTCAATCCCTCATCACAGAATGCCACTGCCTATCAAGGTTTACATCATCACCATGGGATAGTAATCCCTTATCTCAACATCATAGGATAACACCTCAACTAGGCACTCAGCCTTCATCAGGTCAACAGACCTTTCACATCATACTGGTGATACATGTTATCCCATCAATCAAGGATTATCATTATTCAGTGCTATTCACACGCATATACCTCATAGCTCTTATCTGGCTATGAATTCATCTGATACACCTGCATGGTTAGTATGCACAGCAAAAGAGATAACTTAAATCACCAAACACATATCTTTTTGATTATCATGTTATTAGGGTTGCAGATGCACATGATTGGATCAACATCCATGATTATAACTACATGAAGCACAAAGTTGTATCTTGTACACAAAGTACATTATTGTAATCAAACCACGAGCATCCACTATGCCCTAATATTCATGAACATAAATGTGTGTCTTATCATCTTAATTAGCATCATCTTTCAGTATCAAACATATCACGGTTCACAACCTATCATCCATATTGCAACAACAACATAGGTGTGGTCAAAAGATAACAAATCACCTACTAGGGTTTCCGGGTTAAACATAACCCTCACCAAAGGTACCATCTACCCTCACTAAAATCCTATCGGCTGGGGCACTTAGCCACTCATAATGGCCAGCCATGTCATGCACCCATGCACCAAGGGTATCGTGCAATCGGGGCTAGAGCTGTGTCATGTAACCTGATCCAAGAGTATGTATCGTGCACCCAAAGAGCAAGGGGTGTATCGGGAAACTAGATGTGCCGGTCAAGACCCTATCTCCCATTAGGGTTAAGGTTCATATCGACATCCATCTTCACTATATCGGCTAAGGCCATGGTGCCCAAGCACAACACTGTATCGCCCAATAAGCCCACTACAACAAACGACACCAAGGTACCGCGAGATGACCTATCAGCCAACTAGGTTAAGCACACCATCTCGGTCACCACTAAAGCACCTAACTAGGGTCCACCACCCAAACACCATATCAGGCAACACAAAACCACCCTATGTCGTCCAAGGCACAAAATAGAGGTATCTACTAAACACTATCTTGACCAAGGGACATCTAGGGTTCAACACTCCCAAAACCATCTCGGGCAACCAAGACAATAGAACTCAACTTAACATATCGTCTAAGCAAAAACCCTAGAAGAGGGGTATCGTGCAAAGCACAAGGTCCATATCGGTTTGGTCATCACCAACCTCAAGATCACCATCATCAAACCCTAATAGATCAAGAGAGTTGGTTCACCTCTCAACAACCAAGAGAGGGGTATTTCACAACCTCCATCACATATTGGGCATCAAGGTAGGTCATCCATATCAGTCAACCCTTCAACCTCAACTAGGTCATTAACAACCAAAGGCTCACCTCTCAAATCCATGGTGAGAGTAGGGTATCGCCCAAGCAACTAGAATATAGACTCACCTCTCAACGACTAAGGAAGAGAGGGGTTTTTCCTACATCACTAGAGCTCAAGCTCACTTCTCAAAACTAAGGAGAGAAAGGGGTATAGCCCCAAGGAAAACCTAATCCATAGGTTCAGCCAACAAGGTCCAAGGTCATACAACTATCAACATCATAACCACTATGTCCAACAAGATTTAAGGTACAAACTAGAGCAAGAAACATATATGACAAGATGTAAGGCCAATCAAGATCATATATGAACATGCAACATAGAAGAAGGTAGTATAGCTAGGGTTAGGAGTTATGTAACCCGCCTCAAGCAAACTCCTCAAGCTCCAAAGCTCCAAGCACCAAGCTTTAAGCTCTTAGCTCCAAAGCACCCCACCTTCGGCCATCACAAGAAGAGAAGCAAACCTCATAACCATCATGGCCGAAGAACATGCAAGAAGGAGAATAAGGTGCTAAGGATAGAGAAGAGATTCTTACCAAGGAAGCAAGACCCTTCTAGGGTTCGACCACTACCTAGAGGAAGAAGAAGAAGGAGACTCCACCAAGGAGATCGACCACCAAGCTTTCTCTACAAAGGGAAGGTGTATCGGCCACCAAAGGAGAAAGGAGAAACTTAGGAACTAAAGAGCTAAGCAACTAAAGAGAGGGTTGTATATATACAAGAGGGTCTATGGTGCGCCCACCTTGGTGTTGCTCTACATGTGCATGTCCAAGGTACCACTTGTCCAAAGCCATGCCACCTTGCTAAACCACATGCTCATGTCATTCCACTAACTAACAAAGGATTGGCCACTTGTCCAAGGTATGGTGATAAAAACAAGGCAAGGTCAAAGTGGTCACCTTGGGCGATAGAGCCCATTGGGCGACACACCCCATCTGGGAGAAACAGGTCACCAAGGTGCTCTTTGCATGACACAAGGCCTCAACAAGGCAAAGCAAAGCCTAACAAAGCTTAATAAGGCCAAAAACTATTAAAGCAACGAGCCCAACCCATCCTCTTAACCCTAGAGGATGTAAGGAGAGAGAAAAACATCTCTCAAGGTGACAAACTTATACATCGACCCTAAAACTTGGGTTATTTGCAAGTTGCACCTCCAACTCTCAACAAAACACAACAAACCCTAATCACAACCTCAGGTGATTAGCAAGCATCTAAACACAAGGTTTAGGCAAAGAAAACAGGGTAAACCCAAAATGAAGGTTAGGGTCCTGACAGTACCCACTCACCCTAAGGTGTGAAACACCTTAAAAACGCTGCCCATCTCTGAAAATGTTGAATCCATATCAAGATCCTAGTAAAATCAGTAGTTTCTTCTTCCTTTCAACCCTAAACGAGGTATGTTGTACGTAGATGATGAAGTTCATAGGTTAACCCAAATCTCAAATTCAATGGATCAAGGATTCTGAGTAAGGGGAAATGAAGAGAAAGAAGAATCACAGTTAAAACTACTTACCAAATTAAATCTATGGAAACCCTTTTGGATTTCCACCATTCTTCACATTCATCCCCAAAAATCACCCCAAAAATTACCTTCCTGGTCACTCTTTCATTGAGAAAATACTCTAAGATGATAAAGGGTCAAATCACAGTTCTAACGCACTTCGTTTGGTTGAAAACGGATAAGTATAGCCCGAGATATGATCATTTTACGATTTGCTATCCTGGGCGGCATATGTCGCGGTCACGCTGCAGTGCCGTAGTCATGACACTAGCATCGCGGTCGCAGCACATGATGCAACGTCACGGTTGCGGCACACGACATAGTGTCGTGGTCACGATACTTTGTACATGTTTACTAAAAAGGGCATAACTCTCTCATTTTAACTCCAATTTAGTTCATTTTTTTGTTAGATTCATAATTGAATTCTATACAATCTATAATACTATTTTTATAATATTCTCAAATGAAAAATTATTTATTAATTATTTCCTCCAATGTCATTAACTCTCTTTTTGCATACATGTATAGGTTAATGCTATATTACTTCAACTTGAATCTTTATAGTATGCTTAAGTCATGATTATGAGTTACCCAAAAAATTATTTAAGGTTACCAAAGTTAAGATAAAGCACAAGATATTATATTTCTAACAAAAACATGAAAAGCATTAAGATTATCTTAAATCTTTAGGATTACCAGCAATGCTAGGAACAGGTTGTGACAATTCTCCCCCTCTAATAAAAATTTTGTCTCAAAATTTCTAAAACAAGAAAGGATACTTGTTAAACATCTCTGATGTTACTTCCCAAGTAGCTTTTTCTACACATGATTCCTCCAAAGAACCTTTACTAGGGGTATCTCTCTCTTTTTAAGATTTTGAATTTTGTGGTCTAGAATTTTATTTTCAACATTGAGTCATTTGTTCCTCTTCTAATCACAATAGATTTTAAGCAAGCCTTCTCAATGATAACAAAAGAATTCTCTATGCCACAATCAATCATAGGAAAGAGAAGAGAAACAACTATTTTCAATATTTTCATGCTCTTGAGGTGTTACCTCAACATCGATAAACTGATCCAACTATCTCAATTCATATGGCTCAATATGTGCTATTGTTTTGTATTACCTCCAAGTTATAAAAGAGAGTTCACTATGTTGTTTTGAATTTTACTATTGTGCTACTCAAATGGCAAAGCACTCATGAGTTGGAAGACTAGATTCAACAATAATTGTGTAATACGAAGCTGGATTATTGATATGAATGACTAAAACTATCAAACACCTTTGATTAACATATTTCTTGTACATGTACAACTGAAATCATATGTAAAACAAATTTACATCCTTTAATATACCTTCAACAAACTGTACTTCTTTAAAACAAATTCACATATTGTTGAAAGTCATTATTTTCTCTTATTTCTCTCCTCATTCATTACTACTTACTTCTTGTTACTTATCCTTCTCATTTTGATCATATATAATAAACATCTTTAACATTAAAACATTCAAGGTAAGAATAGATTATTCATCATTCTTTCTATCACTGTAAGAATTTATTTTAGATTACACTTTGCTCATGTGGCACTTCTCCTTTTATTCAAATCACACCTCTTATATTTCAAATCTATTTCTTATCCTTTTCTCTGAATCATTTCCATATTGTTTATCTACCTTTCAGATTAGCTACCTTTAAACCCTAGATTACTATCAGTGAGAGTTTACCTCTCATAGTGAAAATCTCATGATCTTGTTTTATAGAGATGCTAGTATTCAAGATCAAATCACTAGTGACATCCCTTAAACTACTACAACTCTAAACGTTCTCGGGTTTGGTCCTTATCAGTAACATGTTGTATTTATTTTAGATTACACTTTGCTCATGTGGCACTTCTCCTTTTATTCAAATCACACCTCTTATATTTCAAATCTATTTCTTATCCTTTGCTCTAAATCATTTCCATATTGTTTATCTACCTTTTAGATTAGCTACCTTTAAACCCTGGATTACTATAAATGAGAGTTTACTTCTCATAGTGCAAATCTCATGATCTTGTTTTATATAGATGTTAGTATTCAAGATCAAATCACTAGTGACATCCCTTAAACTACTACAACTCTAAACATTCTCGGGTTTGGTCCTTATCAGTAACATGTTGTTATTGTCACATGATTTTACTCCCTTATTTTGATAAGCAAACCTTAGCTCTCTTCAGGTTTACTAAAGTCTTCCTTATCTTTACCGCTTGAATTTTCTTTCTCTTACTTGACCATTTTGATAGATTACTTTCTTGATCTACCCTGCTAGGGTTTCATCATCATATATGATTCATTTTCTTATCATTTCATTCCACATTGCTCTCATTAAGGAAGATATGAAAGAGAAGATGATTCTGAGACTTAGAATTATTATCTTCAAACATTCCCTTAATACATTTCTTATATGTAGGTATAATTAGTTATCAACACGGATACTTGACTAATTAGCACTTTCTTGAATATCGCAACCTCTTTATTTTATAATCTATATTACTCCATCATGTTTCAAACCCTTCCTTACTTTCCATAATCCTCTACCATATACTACTCTTCCACCTGTCATCTTCAACTTCTACTTTTCTCTTATGACCATATTACTTATTCATGTGTATGATCATGTATACCATGTAGCATATATTTCTTTTTATCCTTCTACTAATGTGAAGTTGAAATTCTAAATCAATAATCTCTGTACTAGTTTTGTCTCATGTTTAATACATAACATATCCTTCATTTTGAATCAAACAACTCATGCATGGGTCAAATTTACTTTCTCTTTCAATCAAGTTTTTCGTTACTGAATATAGTCTACCTTTGTATGACTTATTGATTTGTTTAGCTACACTTTTGTTCTTCTTTTAGAAACTAGTTTGTTGTTCTATAGAGACTTAGAACCCAACAGTAGTAAGGATGCATGTATTAAACTTCATAATAAAGGTATACATTCCATGCTCTCAATTATACCATAATCCTCATTCCTTAATCAAGCTCATCATTTCCAACATTTCTCTTTATTTTAACTAGGTTTCTTATCCTAGTCTTATGATTTACATGCTCATCTAATTCTCTTTACTTTAACTCTTCTAAAGACTCTTCACTTCTATGTATTTATTGTATATTTAACTCTTTTCTTCTATTTTCCCTTTTCTTTGGAGTACATAAAAGTATTTTACTCGATTATATGATCCATTCCCCATGATTGATTCTTACTATCTTGGCCCTTACATACTTTTCTCATATCTTTTTCATATTTCATACTTAGAGTTCATATGATACAAAACATTAAACTTAATTTGAACCTTATGTCATGTCCCTTTGTTCCCAATCAAGGGTTTCTCATATGAGGCCTCAAAGTTGGATCTCAAATATTAGTTCTAATTGATTGTTATCTATTCTAATCTTTCCCATATGTTTAAACATCTTAGTGTATGTACATTCTCACTATGATTAGGGTCTACTAATTTATCCAGAGTCTACCCTTATTATATTGTTAATAGGAGTCATTAGATCCCAGTAACGCACCCTGCCTGCCGGACCAGGCTGAACTTGCAATCCTGAAGACAAGGGCTATTAAAAATTAACCAACTCATATTCATCTCAAACATGTGGAAAGAATATACACTTAGGGCAAACTCATTTAAAGATAACTTCTAGTCTAGTTGATATAAAGAATAACTGAATCAACTTCATGATACATAATAATCTAAAAGAACCATACATATTCTACAAACTGATAATATGAACTCATACATACAAGAGCATTTCTATTGATCTCCAATCAAAGAAGTAATATAAAGTAAGAGTTGTATCACATTTTATGTTTAATTTCTTACTCCTTCATTACTTTCCGGTCTCCTAACCCTAAGATTTCTAGGGTTTCTCTCTAGACCATCCTTCTTCTGCATACCTGGCCAGGGAATCCAGAGAAGAATAGATAGAGTAGCTTGATACTGGTCAACCTAAGTATTCAGATACTAGGTCAGGGTATCTAAATACTCAGACCTCCCAGAGTTATAGACACATCAACTCCGATCTGATATACTTATAACTTTGTCTTTCTATCCTAATGGTCCCTAAAAACTTAGCTTAAGCTCTGATACCAAGATGTTACACCCACATCCCATGATTACCAGTAATCATGAGATTAGGGCATACGTTTGAGGATTATACTTAATACAAAGTTCACTCCCAATTTTTTTTCCTTTATTGCAAACGCTTTGTTTTCTTGCATTCAATTACATAATCAAACCTTACAAGAGAATTAAACATTGATTACTCTAATATGATCTCAACATTAACGATACACATCCAGACATTCATTCTGTTTCTCGCACTTCCATGTACATACAACATGATAACCAAATATATACTCTATTATTAAAGAAACAAAGTTACACATTATCATTTACAACTCTCTCTCAACTCTATACAAGGACCTATAGTGACAGGGATCGACTGAACTTAATTAATATCATACATAACTCCTATGGAAGATCTACTCTGCTGTGTGACATCTTCATTCCACAAGTTATCCCTAAAAAATTGTGAGTAGAGAGGTGAGCCTACTCGCTCAGTGAATGAGTGCTTCATAGAAACAGTTTAAAGCACTTATATAATTACAAATATAATGTTGAGCAACTGATATCAATTATAACAGCAGTAAGCTTTAAAGAGACTAATCATTCCCAAACATAAATATTTCAAGATACTCTAGATATTTATAAGAGTGAATCAATATATGAACATGCTTGATTGATCATAAAGAGAACTAATAATTAAGAAACATAGGAAGAATAATTGAATAACTGCACACACTTGTTTAACCTCTCATTCATCTTATTATGCCCTAAACCGACATGAAGTGTACCACAACATGTGAAAGAATCATAGTAAGCTACGATCTCACTGTACAAGGCTTAGAAGCATGCTCGAGTTCCTAAGACTATCTCTCAAGTAAGACCCCATCTGCAGTGGGCCTCAACATATCTGCCTCTCAGTGGCTAATGGGAGCAGGCAAATATCTTAGACTCCACCTCTCAACCTGGGTAGTCAGGTGGTGAGTCAAAGCCCTCAGGCTTATTGTGCATCAGTGGACCTACTGACCACTGATCACTCAACATGTAACACAGGTACCACCGACATCCCCAGTTAGTGTTGGGTACCACACAACTATACAGAGGCAGCCCTACTGGTCAAGATCACCACACCCTACTGGTGCACTCTAGCTAACCTCGATCTGGACTACCTCCAATCGGGAAATCTTTTCCTTCCCATAGTGAAGGCCTCATCCTGTAAGGAGTCTACAGTGTTCAGGACATTTAAATGTCTAATTCGCTCTTCAATTTCACAATTCAATCATCACATCAACATATCTTAGTTCATCTTTGTAAACCATTCATTTCATAAACCATCTGATAACATTTACCACAACTAAATTGTTAAGCATAACCACGTCTCATCGTGAGAAACATTAATATCACAATACTTGTTTCACTGAATACCCTATCCTTAGGGTTTCATTTACCTCATTCACTAATCACATGACTCGCACAAGGATTTAATACATCATAAAATCATTGAATAAAGATTGCTCTTAGTAGTTCACATATAATCAAATATATATCTGAAACCCTATAATGAACTGAACTAGGGTCTCCACACCATTTACTAAAACGGCATACATCAAGAATAGCATTGAATCAAGATGTCTATTTGCAAACCTCCAGCTTTCCATTCATTTAGTGTTTCACCCTCTTACTGATATATCAAGCAAACATTGATATCATCAAATGAAATCCAAGATCTTATATGAAATATATGTAATATGCACACAAATTAAACAATCATTTGTAGCTAAGGAGATTCAACTACGAAAACTTCTTTATTCAATTATACAACAATTTTAGTCATAGCTGAAAATCCTAAATTTTAGTATTTATGTAACCTCTACAATTACTTTAAGAATTTCTCATTTAGATGAATTGTAGTCATTTGTAATGTGATTTCATAATCTAAAATTCATCACAATAGAGAAATAATCCATTTCATATCATCTTGCAAAAGCTAGATAAAAAGGCAACATTGGGTTTGTACTCTCATACTAAGTAATTGAAGATTTTTGATGATTTAACTCATTTTCGTGCAATATACTATTTAAAGGAAGTACCCACTCACCCTAAGGTGTGAAACACCTAAAAAACATAGCCCATCTCTAAAAATCTTGAATCCATATCGAGTTTCTAGTAAAATCAGTGGTTTCTTCTTCCTTTCAACCCTAAATGAGGTCTAATGTAGGTAGAAGATGAAGGCCATAGATTAACCCAAACCTCAAATTTAATGGATCAAGGGTTCCGAGCAAGGGGAAATGAAGAGAAGGAAGAATCACAGTTAAAACTACTTACCAAGTCGAATCTATGGCAACCCTTTTGGATTTCCACTATTTTTCACATTTTTCTCCAACAATCACCCCAGTAATTGCCTTCTAGATCACCCTCTCGTTGAGAAAAGACTCTGAGATGATAGAGGGTCAAATCATGTTTCCAACATATTTCATTTTGTTGAAAATGGATAAGTATAGCCTGATATATGATAGTTTTACGATTGGTTGTCCTGGGCAGCATATGTTGTGATCGCGACACAACATCATGCTCACAGCACTAGCGTCGCGGTCGTGACACTAGCACAAGGGTCATGACACTAAAACTGTGATCATGGTACATGATGCGGTGTTGCAGTCACAACACTAGCATCACAGTCATGGCACACGACGCAATGTCACAGTCGCGACACACGACACAACGCCGTGGTCGTGACACTCTGTACATGTTTACTAAATAGGGCATAACTCTCTCATTTTAACACCAATTTGGTTCATTCTTTCTTTTAGATTTATAATTGAATTCTATACAATCCTATAATATTATTTTTATAATATTCTCAAATAAAAAATTATTTATTAACTATTTCCTCCAATGTCATTAACTCTCTTTTTTCATACATGTATGGGTTAATGTTATATTACTCCAAATCAGATTTATATAGTATGCTTAAGTCATGATTATGAGTTATCCAAAAACGTATTTAAGGCTACAAAAGTTAAGATAAAGCACAAGATAATATATTACTAACAAAAACATGACAAGCATTAAGATTATCTTAAATCTCTAAGATTACCAGCAAAGCTAGGAACTGGTTGTAACACCACCAGTGTAGCAATTTGTTGCCACTATCCATGTTGAATTTCCTATAGCATGCCATACATTCCCGCCATGGAATATGGATCATCCTCATGTGAAAGAGGTGGGGCAGAAGAACTAGAGGCTCTATATGTGTGAGGGCGCTTGCGTGGAACTTGCCTTCTTATGATGGGAATGGTGGGTTCCTCCTCCTTTTCATCTTCCTCTTACTACAATTCTTGTTCGACAACATCTTCTTCCTTCTCTAAAGAGCTATCTATAGGCCACTGCATAATGTGGAGTCCTTGCAAGTCGAAGACTGCATATGGAAGCGTCCTCTCCTTGTATTGGTCGCTTGTTGTATAGCATGCGTAGACTGTACCCTGGCATACGTTGAGTAGGCTTGCTCTCTTGAAGTGCTTCATGTCTCACTTTGAGCGTCCCTCATAGATCTGGTGGTGAGAAAATCAAGATTAAGGTGTAGTTCTATCGGCGTGAACATTCATCCAAAGTGGATAGGAGAAGTCCTCTGCACCTGTCGCTTCACACCCATCATATACTGGAGAAACAAGGCACCAAAGTTCAAATTCCTTCCTCCTAATTCCAAAAGCTTGTAGAGAAAGTAGAGGCCAACCCTTTGTGTCTTCCCCAGCCCTTGACTTGATTTAGAAAAAGAGGGTTTTGATGAGGAGGATATGAAGAACATGATCAAAAGGGTGCTCAATGTCGGTGATGGAATTTGAGTGCCTGCTAATAAGATAGCCTTCTAGAACCTCTGCCAAAAGCTCCCATGCCGCCTTGAAATTAAAGTTGTTGGGGATGAAACTTTCCTCACCATATGGCAATCCATATATGGCGTTGAACTGCCACAATGTCAGATGATAGTCGGATTTGTAAAGGCAAAAGTTGATGCGGCCCTCCATCCATCCCTTTCCATGCCTCAGAATGATGCAAATCTCTAGCGAGGCAAGGAATTCACAGATGAGATCTGGGAAGGTCACTCAGTCGTTGAAGAATGGTGGTCGCCCAACAGCCCTTGACGCTTGCAAAGTTGGTGTATACTATAGGTGAAGCCCAAGCAGGTGAGAAAGGCATGATCGCCATACCGTATCGCCACCATATCTCTCTTCTACATATCTTCATAAATCTTCTTCATGTCGGTGTTTGGACGGGTGATGCGGCTTGGTTTCAAAATCAATGTAGAATTCCCCGCCAATGAAGAAGTGTTCCTCTTAGATGCCATGATGATGGTGTTGGTATATATGCCCATAGAGCCATCCCACACAATTTCATGGAGTCAGATATTAATTAATCAATTAATATGATTATTTGGTAAATTAATTAATTTTTGAATATTCTAATTAATTTATGAGCGTTTTAATTAATGTAGTGTTTCTATTTACCGATGGGTTTAGGAAACCCTACTTCTTTTCATCTCCTATTTAAAGGGGCTCGACGGCTGATATCTATATAATATATCGAGAGAGGCTTTTTAGTTTACACTCATCTACATAAACCCTAGCCGTCACTATCCTCAGGAGAGAAAGGAGAGCACCACGATACTAGCACGTCACCGCACAGAGACGACTCCTTCCTGCCAGCTTAGGAAGCACGATGTGGAGTTCCAGTCTATCCATGTGGACAAAGTAGAGACACAGACGCTGAGATGCCTATGTGCAGAGGACGTCAATGACCATCCATATGTGCTATGAGTGGTGTACATCATCGCATGAAAGGAGCGCCGCCAAATCTTCTTACGACGCACTCAGTGAGCAGGAGAGAAGTTCCTCCATGTAGGCCATCAACATTGCACACCATCGTGCAGTGGGACATTGTCGGACTGGCTCTGCGATAAGGTATATCCCGCAAACACTCTTTCTAAATATGTTGTTGTCGACGCGATCTTGTTTTGGGTTGTGCGAAAAAAATATTATTGCTTCCGCCGCACATATTTTCTCCAAAAAATCCAACAGTGGCATCAGAGCATCGTCAATCTATGATGTATTTGGATTTATTTCGATATGATCGAATTGTTGTATATTGTTTTCAATGTTGCATACGATGCGAATTAAAACTGCTAATGTGTAAATCTAAACCTAATTCCACATATACCATAGACTTCTATTTTTTGATGTTTCAGACGGGGTCGACAATGGAAAATATTGATTTTCCTAAATCTACAGAAGTAAAATTCTACAGACTTTTAAGGGGTGCTTCCCCTTTGTACCCCGCATAGTCTATGTGGGAGTCAAAAATTTATTTAATGGGGAATGTCCCGCAATAAAAGGACTACAATTTTAAAATGTGTATACATATATATAGATATACCTATGATATCATACGCGTTGCCTTTAAAATCTATTTTATGTGGTGGATGCATGCACGGTTATGGCCTAGTATCCCCTTTTGTGAATGTTGTGAATGAATGTGGATGTCAATCATGTGGATATGTTTGTTTTGAATGCTATGGTTGTATAATAGTTGTATGTGGATCCTTTGTATAAATTATTCGGCTTGCATGCCGAGCCTCATCTCTTATTTCAAAGTGTAATTAATTCTTTCCCTTTATATTTGTACCCATATGATGTAATAGAAATAGGACTAGTTTTAGTCTTTGTAAACTTGATGTAAGGAGGCCACTTGAAGATCCAACTCCAAGGAGCATCCATGGAGAAGCACCATGAAGATCCAATTCTAACAAGCAACCTGAAGATACAACTCCCAGGAGTGTCCATGGAGAAGTAACATGAAGATCCAATTCCAAGAAGCAACTTGAAGTTCCAACTTCACGGGGCATCCATGAAGTTGTTCATTATAATAATGATCCTTACATGTTGATTCACAAGTGTTGTTTCATGAGATGCATAAGACCTTAGGTGGACCGTAATTATTTGTTGCTCCAAAGGATTACAATAGTATGGCCATGACTGATGTATTTGTGTTTGTGATTGCATGTCTATCATTTGTGGTTGTGGATATAGTAGCATATGATACATACTATAAGTATGTGGTTTTTGGATATGTATATGTATTAATAAAACCCCTCAATTAATAATATTAAGTTTTAGTTGCCTTCCATAAAGCAACACACATAAAAATCTTGATCGACTATGTGTGGGCACGCCTCCGCGTGGTACACTGTCTATCTCATGGAAGTGTGATGGTGGGTGTGTGTGTCTGCCTCCGTAGGGTGCACACTCATTGTGTTGGCTTATGGGTTGGACTTAACTAGGGAAACTTGATAGGATCAAGTACCTAGAGGCACAAAGAATTATCATGGATAGGTGTTGTGCATGTTCATATATACAAGAGTTGCATATGATGTAATTGACAAAAGTTGCCTACCTTAGTATTTGGTCTTTTACACCGGCATTGGCTGGGCATTGATCCAATTATTTTAGATCATGGTTCACTAGAAGGTTGTACGCTGCAATCTTCTGAGTTGATAGTGAGGGCTATCCATTTGAATAAAATAGTGGGAGCATAATTAATTAAAAGCCTAATTAATATCATTTATCAAATCTTTATAAGTCAAAATGTTTTGGACTAAATGCAAACTCTTTCTTTTGTAGCAATCAAATGGCAAACAACACCTACACTTTCTTGTTGCGATCGGTCCTTGAAAAGGACAAACTTACCGGAACCAACTTTCAAAATTGGTTTAGGACGCTGAGAATTGTTCTCACGCATGAGTGTAAGCTCTATGTCCTTGAAACACCAGATTCAGTAGAGCCCGCCTCAAATGCGCCCAAGGATGAAAAGGATGCTTACAAGAAGAACTTGATGATGTCGTGGATGTCAAGTGCCTGATGTTGTGCTCAATGAACAACGATTTGCAAGAGCAGCATGAGAACATGAATGTCATGGAGATGGTAACACATCTCAAGAACATGTATCAACATCAAGCAAGATAGGAGAGATATGATGTTTCAAAGGCTTTGTTTAGAAGAAAGATAAAAGAGGGAGACTCAGTTGGCACCCATATACTCACTTTGATTGAGTATGTGGAAAGCCTATCCAAGATAGGATTTCCCCTAGGTCAAGAGTTGGCCACTGATGTGATTTTGCAATCGTTGACTAAATCATATAGTCATTTTGTCAGGAACTACAACATGAACAATCTTGACAAGCCGTTGTTAGAATTGTTGGGCATGTTGGGATAGCTGAAGCACAAGTGAAGAAAGACAAGCCCAAGTCTATGATGATGATCATCAAGACAAAGGGAAAGTCAAAAGGCAAAGGCAAGGATAAGAAATGTTCAAAAGGCGGGCAGAAGCCAAAGTCATCCACACTCAAAGATAAAGGCGGGATCTCCAAAGAAGGAAGTTGTCACCATTGTCACCAGGCTGGACATTGGAAAAGAAATTGTCCTCTCTACCTGGATGAACTGAGGAAGAAGAAGTAGGGGATAGAGATCTCCACTTTAGGTATATACATTATTGAGATAAAACTTAAATACTTCTTCATCATGGGTACTAGATACCGGATGTGGATATCACATAAGTTCACATATGATGATCTGATAAGACGTAAACCTTTACGAAAGGGCCAAGTCGAGTTGCGGGTCGCTAATGGAGCAAGAGTTGCTGCCACCACAGTTGAAGTTATTAGTTTATCTTTGCCTACGGGCCTTGTAATAGAATTAGAGAATTCTATTATGTACCTTCCATTAATAGAAATATTATTTCTGTATCTTGTATGGACAAGAGTGGATTTGAATTTCACATTAAGAATGTAATGATTTCTATTTCTAAAGATGAGATCTTTTATGGAAATGCCCCTATATCTTATGGTATCTACTTGTTAGAACTTGAGACTAGCATATACAACATAAATACTAAAAGGATAAAACTTGACAACTCAAACAAAACATACTTATGGCATTGTTGTCTTGGGCATATAAATGAGAAGCGCATATCTAGACTCCATAAGGATGGTTATCTAGACTCTTTTGATTTTGAATCATTAGAAACATGTGAGGCTTGCTTATTAGGCAAGATGACCAAGACTCATTTCACTAGACACAGTGAGAGAGCAAGTGATCTACTAGGGCTCATACATACTGATGTATGTGGACCTTTTAGATCAAATGCTAGAGGAGGCTATCAATACTTCATTACCTTCACTGATGACCTCAGTAGGTATGGCTATGTATATCTTATGAAGCACAAGTCAGAAACTCTTGAAATGTTCAACAATTTCATGAATGAAGTAGAGAAGCAACTTGGTAAGAGTATTACAGAACTACATTCAGATCGAGGTGGTGAATACTTATGCCAAGAGTTTGGGGACCTTCTGAGGGACTGTGGTATCGTATCACAATGGACTCCACCTGGTACACCACAACATAATGGTGTGTCAGAAAGAAGGAATCATACATTATTAGACATGGTACAATCAATGATGAGTTCAGCCGAACTTCCAATATCATTCTCAGGATATGCTCTTGAAACTGCAGTGTTTACACTTAACCATGTACCTTCCAAATAGGTTCAAAACACACCATATGAGATATGGAATGGGAATCGTCCCAATTTGTATATGTTAAAGATTTGGGGATGTGAAGCTTATGTTAGGAAACAATTTCCTAAAAAGCTTAGACCCAAATCTGAAAAATACTATTTTGTTGGATACCCTAAGAAAACTCAGGGATACTACTTCTACACACCAATTGACAACAAAGTGATTGTTGCTAGGACAACTGTATTTCTTGAAAAGGAATTTATTTCCAAAGAAATCAATGCGAGGAATGTAGAGATCAAAGAAGCTCAAGATCAACACGAGAGCAGAGAACCTGAGGAGGTACATAAGGAACATGAAGACTCACAAACTGTTGTGGAATTTCAAGTTCCAACTGTAACACAGAAACCTCATAGGTCTAGTAGGACACGACTTGAGCCTGAGAGATTTGGATTTCTCATGACTTAAGACAGTGATGAATTGGGCATAGAAGATGAGCCAACTTCCTATATAGAAGCTACTAAGGGACCAGAATCTGAGAAATGGGTTGATGCCATGAGATCAGAGATGGAATCCATGTACACCAACAAGGTATGGACCTTGGTGGATCCACCCGAAGGGGTAAAACCCATAGGGTGCAAGTGGGTCTTCAAGAAGAAGACTGACATGGATGGAAATGTTCAAACCTATAAAGGTAGATTGGTTGCGAAAGGATTCCATCAAATTCAAGGTGTTGATTATGATGAGACCTTCTCACCAGTTGCCATGGTTAAATCCATCAGGATCATGCTTGCCATTGTAGCTTATCATGACTATGAGATTTGGCAGATGGATGTTAAAACATCATTCCTTAACGGGAATTTACTCGAGGATGTGTACATGACACAACCTGAGGGTTTTATCGATCTGAAGTATTCTAATAAAGTTTGTAAGCTATAAAGGTCAATCTATGGATTGAAGCAAGCATCTCCGATCTTGAATCTACATTTTGAAGAAGTAGTCAAAAATTTTGTCTATAGTCAAAATGAAGATGAACCTTGTGTTTACAAAAGGGTTAGTGGGAGCACAATCGTATTTCTCATATTGTATGTAGATGACATACTATTGATGGGGAATCACATCCCTACTCTTTAAACAGTAAAAGGTTGCTTGGGGAAGACCTTCTCCACGAAAGATTTAGGTGAAGCATCCTATGTACTAAGAATCAAGATCTATAGAGATAGATCTAGAAGGCTTCTAGGCCTAAGCCAGAGCACATACATTGACAAGGTGCTAAAGAGGTTTAGCATGGAGGGTTCTAACAGAGGTAACTTGCCCATGTCCCATGGGGTTACGATCTCTAAAGCCCAATGTCCTTGTTCATGTGATGAACGGGTGCACATGAGTAAGATTCCATATGCATCAACAATTGGATCTATTATGTACACGATGTTATGTACTCATCCTTATGTGTCGTACGCTTTGAGCATGATGAGCCAGTATCAGTCAGATCTAGGTGAATGTCACTAGATAGCGGTAAAGAACATCCTAAAGTACTTGAGAAGGACTAAGGATCAATTCTTGGTATACGGTGGTAAGGAAGATCTCGTGGTAAAGGGTTACACTGATTCTAGCTTCCAAACTGACAAAGATGACTATAGATCGCAATCTGGATTTGTGTTTTGCCTGAATAACAAAGTTGTGAGCTGGAAGAGTTCCAAGCAAGAGACAGTTGTGGATTCTACAACATAGGCTGAATATATTGCCGCATCTACTACTGCAAAGGAAGCTATGTGGATCAAGAAGTTCATTTCTGAACTTAGAGTGGTTCCAAGCACTAGTGATGCAATTGAGTTGTTTTGCGACAACAACAGAGCAATTGCACAGGCTAAAAAACCAAGATCGCACCAATGTTCCAAACACATTCTACAACGGTTCCATCTCATATAAGAGATCGTACAATGAGGAGATGTGAAGATTTGTAGAGTACCTACAGAAAGCAATGTGGCTGACCTGCTCACAAAAGCACTTTCACAACAGAAACATGACAAACATGTTCGACCACTTGGATTGAGATTCATGAGTGATACTCATCGTTTTGCAATATCAATCACTAAGATGGTTAATCCTAGAGTTTAAACTTTTTTTACTTCCAGTTTTAAGGGTAGTATAGAAGGTTTGATCCCATAGGACAACTATTAGAGATTGTTCTTTAGAACCCAAAGATTGAAGAACTTTATTATTTATTTTTGGTATTTTTCTTTTTATTAAAGCAGAAAGTAAAATCCAGTTGGGGTTTTGTGTGATTACACTAATGCAAGAAGAAAAGTACTTAACAAGAATAAACATGCACAAGGGGAAAAGTATGAAGATTGTTAACACAAGCAAAACTATATGAATAAAAGACTAAGAATTAAAGAAAACAAAGGATGCGGTGATTAAATCAAGAGAAGGAAATCGAGGCTCGTAGGGGTTTTCACCACCTTAGCCTAGGTGATAACAACTAAATCTTAAATGACGATTCGATGAAGGTTTGCGAATATAAAACTCAAAAGAGAGAAACTCCACATGAGCCCATTGGTCTTGGTGCTCATGCTTCCTAATTTATCATCCTAAAAGACAAAAATCCACGATCATATCAAAACGTCTATGTAATCGATTTTATTGTTCTAAATCTGGATTTCCATGGTCATATCCATCCGGATTAACATGCGATCCGAAGATCAACTATTCAATTAAAATCGATTACCACCTAGTCGTTTAAGAAGAAGTCGTTAAAACCATAGCTAAGGGGTTATTCCCCTTGCCCCGATAGAAGTCTACTCACACATGGAGAGAGGGGAGATGGAGGAAGAAAGAAATGAAGCCATAGTCTAGCCTAGAAATCAGGAGATTAATCCTTATGCTAGAGACGATGAAATGGCTTAGTTCTTTGTTCCTTGCTCCAGAAATAAAGAATGGAGAGAAGAAGATTAACACTAGGGCGGAAAGTAAAGACAAGAACAAAAATGAAAGAGCTATGCTTGAACTAAAGTCTACTTTATTGCGTAATATGAAAAAGATTACAAGATTAATTGCTTCAGAATTCCAAAATACAAGAAATCCAAGATCCTTGAGGAGGAGGAAGTGCCCCTCCTTTTATAGGAGAAGGAGGGGGGTATACATTAGGTTTAGACAAAATAAATGGCCACCAGCGGCTGCTAACTTTCTAGATCTAGTCAATAGAGGAAACAATTGATTTCTTTGCATCCCTTTTGCATTAATTTCCCGCAACAGAGGTTTCGAGCGTATTTTTGGGCCAGTCAAAAATTCATAAGCGCCCCGAAAATATATTTTTCCTGTAGATAATTGAATTATCTTTCCAACGCATACTTGCACAATAAATTCCGCCTTGGGATGTGGGAGTTATACCAATTTTGGTGAAAGGTATATACTGAAATCAGACTCTGTGGGAAAACGTAATGCCACTTTCACTGGTTAATTGTGCAGCCAAATAAACACTAAAATTGCCACAAAATATGTCTTTTTTATATCCAATAAAATTCTCTTTTCATTCTATACTTTATCTTGAAATTCCGCCTTTAGACGCAAAAGATATGACTATTTTGGTGACGAGTATCTCAGGCACTGCGGGAATATTTGAAAGCTCATATCTTCATCTTTTATTTTCTCGATTTAATTACTTAGATAATTCCTGAAAATTAGGAAAAATATCATAAGAATTCAGGAAAAGTATATCAAGAAGATGAAAGTGCTATTTATTTTTGAATTAGCTAAAATTAATAAAAAAGTCCTAATTAATTATTCTAAATGAAGCAAAAATAAGAGATGAATATTCATTCATCAATGAGTGATTGAGTATAAGTGCAAGTGGGAATTTGTTGGTATGTATGCCCACAGAGACCATCATTTGATGATTGTAATGGGATACTATGTAAATGACTTATAATACTGCATTGATCATATCAATAAAGGCAAGTTTCTAGTCTATATGTTTATGTTTTTCATTGTGAGTTGACCACAAAACTTATAGATGTCTACAGAATAATATACTCAATGACATATGTCTTCAGGTTGATGACCTGAACAGTGAAATCATATGTATGCTAAGAGTATGTATTCTTGTTTTATCCCTAATCGGTTTTTATTGTGGAAATATACATAGAAATCAATAACACATAAGATTAGAATGTATGTTGGTTGATGGAAGAATCTCATTATCCATGATATAGAGATATCAAATCAAATATATAGATACTTGTTGGAGAATTGTGTATCAGACAAACCCACCTTGAGAGTGACACATGGATACCATTATTGGTAGTTAGAGTCACATCTCATAATAATGGTGGTGATTGTGTTTCTTAGACCTAAATCACTACACTTATTACATGTCGTTCGGTCTACTTTGACATCATCTACCGTGGTCCTAAATAAGGATTTCCATAAAGATGGTGCTTGGGTGTACTGTGACACATGGGGATGACTGTGAGTGATGTAGATGGAATTTTCCCTTCCTACGGGAGTTTGATATTTCAGCCACTTGATAAGCGAGACTGAGAAATACATGGTCATGCTGATGTGAGTCAATATGTGATATTGAGCTTACATATATCTCTGACAGTCTGCTCTAGTTCAAGGAACATTGATTGAACAGTGAAAAGAATAACAGTTCCATGACTTGAGTTCATTTTGGATATCAGCAACAAAGGAACTATACAATCACTGCAATACCAATCATGAATGATAAGGTTCTCCAACTTCTCCAATTACTTGGGTGGCAATGAAGTATTTCTAGATACCAATCATTGCTTATGAAATCATAATATGATTATGAATATCACTGCCAATGTATATTGGAGCCTACTGGTTCACACACATATGATGTGTTGGAATAGGAGTATAATTGTGTATTTGATTAGAATTGCTCCAAATCACATCAATTACTAAAATGTTTATGTAATACATTAGAATAATATTGAAATGTTTGAGCCAATTAATTGGAGTGACTAGCTCTAAGTGCATGTGGGAGTCTATTCGTATATATGCCCATAGA
Source organism: Alisma plantago-aquatica (assembly GCA_963693085.1). Lineage (NCBI taxonomy): Eukaryota > Viridiplantae > Streptophyta > Magnoliopsida > Alismatales > Alismataceae > Alisma > Alisma plantago-aquatica. Next base: position 600,817,595 of record OY856414.1, on the reverse strand, counting down.
GCCATCCCATTCGATTGCATAGAGTCATATATTAATTAATCAATTAATATGATTATTTGGTTAATTAATTAATTCCAGAATATTCTAATTAATCCATGATCATTTTAATTAACACAATGTTTCTATTTATCGATGGGTTTAGGAAACCCTACTTCCACTCATCTCCTATTTAAAGGGGCTCGACGGCCGATTTCTATATAAGATATTGAGAGAGGATTTTTAATTTACGCTCACATACGTAAACCTTAGCTGTCACCATCCTCAAGAGAGAAAGGAGAGCACCGTGATGCTAGCACGTCGCCGCACATAGATGACTCCTTCCCATCGACTTAGGAAGCATGACGTGGAGTTCCAGTCCATCCGTGTGGACAAAGTAGAGACGCAGACGCTGAGACTCCTGTGTTCGGAGGAAATCAACGGCCATCCATATGCGCTACGAGCGGCATACATCACCACACAAAAAGAGTGGCATGGGATCTTCCTGTGATGCACTCAGTGAATAGGAGAGGAGTTTTTTTATGTAGGCCAGCAACGTTACACACCATCGTGCAGCGGGACATTGTCGGACTTGCTCCGCGATAATGTATATTCTGCAAACACTCTTTCTAAATATGTTGTTTTTGACGAAATCCTATTTCGGGTTGTGTGGAGTTTTTTTATTGCTTCCGCCGCACATATTTTCTCCACAAAACCCAACAGATGGTACAAGAAGGAGGTGGGGAGAAAAGATGCTTGGAATAGCCTCTAAACACCCAAGGATGCTTGCTTGCACTTGCTCGGAGGAGATGTGAAGAAGGTGTGAAGTTAAAATGAAAACAACCCCTCCTTTTATAAGCCTCAGTTGACCTGCTACCTACACATCAGTAGTACTGAATTTTCCTCCACTATCCATGTGACTCGGTATCATCCATCGATACCGACGTCCTTGTACATCAAAGTTAGTTGATGTGGATCACCATGTGTCGGTAGTATCGACAATGAGTCGGTAGTACTGACTTGTGCAACGGATCCGTGGTACCGACCGTCAGATTTGAACATTCTCCATCATCGATGGTGCTGCTGTGGATTCTATGTCTATTTGTGTCGGTACTATCGACTTTTATGTCGGTAGTATCGATTCATTCAAATTTGTCGGTGCTTCTGAGCAGGAACTCAGTGTTTCAAAACTGGGTCTTTCATTTTTGTTAGTATCATCAACTTTTGGTTGATTAGTCAACTCGGCTCCTTCTCAACAAAAAGTTAGTGCTACCGAATCTCATTTTGCTAGTACTAATTTTCTTTGAATTTTTTCTCAACTCCCCTGTGATATCATTAGTACTACCGACATGATGGTCGGTAGTATCGAGTTTTTCTATGAAACTCGGTCCTTTTCCTTGTGACCTCGTAAGTAGTACCAACTTTGGGGTCAGTAGTACCGACTGATACTCAGCCTACACACCACATAAAATTGATCGAGGTACATTTTTTACATAAAAACTAATAAAACAAAAATTAAAGCTATGAAACTACGCTATTGAATATAAAGAATGGAAGTGATGGTTGGGTTGCCTCCCACAAGCACCCTTGTTTTATGTCCTAGGCTCGATGATCTCAATCAAACCATTAGTGAAGCTCAATGAGCTTCAAATTCTCCTCTTTCATTGCCACATCTCCCTCAAAGTAGAGTTTTAGTTGCTGGTCGTTGACGAGGAATGCCTCAACCCCACTACTTATTTCTACCACCCCATTGGGAAACACCTTAACTACATCAAAATGTCCCCTCCATCTAGACCTCAACTTACCAAGATGTAATTTCAAACTAGAATTGAATAGAAGAACCTTCTCTCTGGGAGTGAAAACACTATGTAGAATGTGGTGATCATTGATTTGCTTTGTTATTTCCTTATAGATCCTTGAGCTTTCATAGGCATCAAACATAAGCTCATCTAACTCATTGAGTTCCAACATTCTCTTTTTCCCTACATTGTCTAAACTGTAGTTAAATTTTCTCAGGGCCCATTTAGCCTTATACTACTCCGTAGGTAAATGACAAGCTCTCTCATAAACTAAACTAAAAGGAGTGGTTCCTATAGGTATTTTATAGACCGTCCTATATGCCGAAAGAGCATCATTGAGCAAAACGCTCCAACTAGTCCTATTAGTTGAGACTATCTTTTCTAAAATTTTCTTGATCTCTCTATTAGACACCTCAACTTGACCTTGGGTTTGGGATGATAAGGAGTGCCTACCCTATGTCTCACTCCATATTTTCTTAGAAGTGCCCCAAATTTCTTATTGGTGAAATGGGATCCTCAATCACTAATTATAAATCGGGGCACCCCAATCCTACGAAAGATGTGTACCTTCACAAACCTACATACAACTTGGGCATCATTGGTGTGGGTTGGAATTGATTCCACCCACTTAGACACATAGTAAAAAACAAGTAATATCTATAAATTAGAATTAGAAGACACACAAGGGCCCATGAAGTCAATTCCCCATAAGTCGAATACTTCAATCTCTTTGAAAACATTTAAGGGCATTTCATGTCTTTTCAAAATATTACATGCACATTTACATGAGTCACAACAAAGCACAAAGTTATATTCATCTTTAAACAACATAGGGCAATATAAACCACATTCTAGAACCTTTTCCGCCGTCCTAGAACTAGCATGAGGACCCCTAATAGGCAAGGAATGACAATGTGCAAAAATACTCTCAAACTCACAATGGGCACACATTTCCTCAAAATGTCATCCCTACATTGCTTGAGCAAAATGGGATCATCCCAAATGTAATACCTTAAAGAGTGGAATAATTTCTTCTTCTCATGATATCCACAATCCTCAGACATCTCTCCAATACTAAGTAGTTTACAATATTTGCAAAACCAAGGATCTTTGATTTTCATAGCAAAGAGTTTCTCATATGGGAATTCTTCCATTATAGGTATATCTATGTCCTTTTCATCCACCCTTTCACGCCTTGATCTCCTCCCAAATTGTCTGCTCTTCTTTTGGTTCAGCCATCTCATTTGGTTCTTCTGGTTCCTTTGGTGGAGGTGTAGGAGCCTTAGGTGGTGGAGTCTGAATCAGTCATGGTGCAGACCCACTATATTCTTGTGCTCTATGCAAGAATTACTCCTGAAAAGCACTCTATGGTAATGAGGCTCCGTAGTCAATGCTTCTTATTTGCACCATACACTAGTACATAAAATTATTGAAGACAATCTCAGAACATGTACTAATAATTAATTAAATAATATTTGAAATTTAGCATTTAAAAAATGAAAAGAAAAATAAAAGGTGTGGCCTATAGTGGCCAATCAAAACACTCGTAATTCTGGATTTTTCGTTTCCCTGACAATAGAGACAAAAATTTGATAGGGATTTACTATACGCCCTAAAATGCAAGTGCACACTATCACAGTAATATAGGCCAATGAGGCCTGAATATTGAACACGAAGAAACAAAATCCAAAAACTATTACTAACTGCATTGCGATCAACTACACCGATGAAAACTTGGTTGAATGGTTAATTTAATTATCTAAAGTAGAAAATAAATATAAATTATTAGTTGTTGATCTCAAATGGAGTAAATTCCTTAGGATTATGGTTTATGGTTTCACCATAGTTAACATTGTAATTAATAGTATGGCATTAATAAATATCTCTCTTAACCCTAGACTAAGAGCCTATAGCAATAATTACCCACTTTCAAGACGTAATTCACAACCTAATCTAATACAAATCCCACTCTTGTATCGATTATGTTATTAGTTAGGTGCTTTATCGAAAACTCTGGGTAATCTCTTCAAATTCATAAGCCACCTTTCTTAAAGGGCGACATAAAACATGTATTTTTATGAATGTTCCAACCATTGATTTCCTTTTTCAAATAAAATAAAGGTCTAATTAACTACCTATGGTGATCAAGCATGGATAGTTCATGACAATCTCATAGAAATAAGTCCATAAATTAAGAACAATTGATATATTAATGCATACAAGTCAATTACAATGCCTAATCGGGCTACTCCCGGGTCCTAAGGAAAGAGGGGTTTAGCCCCACACAGTTTCCATTGTCAAAAGATGGGAGAGAAGAAGAAAAATGTGGGAAACATTAGTAACACTAAAGAAACCCTGAAGAAGATAGTCCAAATGATCCCTTCTCGCGCATGTGCTGATTTTCTACCTTTCGGCTGTGAATCCATCTACCAGAAATGCCTACACCTTCCAAAATGTGGTCTTCTTCTCAGCTTTTTCCTCTCCTTGCTATCGGTTGCCGCCCAATGGAATAGAATGAGATTGATAGGGTTTTCCAAGATCCCTCTAAGTCATATGAGTGACTCAGGGTGTAATTAATTGCTAACCGTTGGATTAGATTCTAATTTCAGATATGTCAGATCTCGTCAACTATGGACACCTTCGATAGTTGCAATCTCCTATGTAGTTGTCGATATTATTGAGTTAGAAGTCGATAATACCAAGTTTCCTCGATTAATTGTGAATCCAATGTTGTGATGTTGTTGGTAGTATCGACTTATCGGTCAGTACTACTGAGTCTTCTTAATTTTTCTTTGTTCCATATTGATCAAGTGTCAATCTTAATTTTTCTCTATTCGATACTGATCAAGTGTCAGTACCACTAACTCCAAAGTCGGTAGTATCAAGTTGTGTAGATTTGTGTAAATCACCTAAAATATAAAAACCAAACATAAGCTCTTGAAATATACTAAACCATTCAGAAACATTAAATTACATCTATTTGATGCAAATAAGTAGCATAGGCTAATGATAGTAAATCATGCACAAATTAATGTGAAAATGACCAACAAATGCACAAAAATAAATAATAAATAGCCTGTGAAAATGACAATTATGCAATACATCAAAAACCTGCCTCTTGGGTCTTCTAGGTGTGTTTATATGACAAAATCCTCTCTAAAGAGAGAGAACTCCAAGTTCACAGTCACTTTTCCTTTATCTTACTGACTCTTCTAGGGCATCTCGATTCCAATATATGCAATTATTAGGAGAAACATAGGGGGTTCTACTTTGAAAGTCATATTATTAGCTCAATTCGATCTTTGTTTTTCCTTGAATATGGTATGTATGAGGTGTCTTATGGGTATGTTAGGATGATAGGGAATGTGTGGGACATGTGTGAATGAATTTGGGTGTTTTTGGCAAAAAATTGAGGTGTACTTTGGTGAAATGATGGGGTTTGATCGTATTGGTGGTAGGATCCTATAATTCTTTAACAGTGACATCAAAACATAGTAAACTGCAATGGAATATTCATCAATTGGATATTCACCTCGGTTGGAAGTACACCCATTGTGGTATTTTGTTATTTTAGGTCACAAGTGTGACCCTGATCATGGACTAGAATTGTTACTTAAATAACTTGAAAGACCATAAATAAAGTGTCAATGGTTTCCCCTCACAACACAAGATCTGAAGCTTGATTGGTGAACCCATCCATGACAAGGGGTGAACTATTGGAACTAGAATGTAAACATTTGTGGGAGTTCTCACCTCACTAAGACTTGATCTTGAGAACACCTTCAAGAAACTCAGATCCGTTCTCACCTCGGTAAGGCTTGGAATCATACTCACCTCAATAAGACTTCATCTGTCTAACATGACTAAAACTTAGCATCTTGCTTACCTTAGAGAGACTTACACCTCAGTGAGTTTTAACATCTTGCTAACCTCAATGAAACTTAGCTTCCTTCACGCCTCAATGAGACTTGGGGCCATCTCAACCTCAACAACATTTAGTGTCCTACCCAACTTAGTGGGAATTAGCATCCTCCTCACCTTAGTGACACTCTGTGTCAATATCACTAAAGTGAGACTTGAGATTGCGCTTGCATGAGTGGAGTTCAAATTGAGCTCACTATAGTGAGACTTATGATTGTTCTTTTATGGGATAATTGATCTTGAGCAAACCCTAATGAGACATAGAGTTGCAATCTCCTCTATGAGGCTTGGAGTTGGGTTTTCCTCAACAAGACTTGAAGTCATCATCCTTGTAGTGTTTGCATTGGCCTCATAATATTTTTGCTTTGGTAGTAGGCCTAAAATATCTACATGTTTATGTTTGTGTCAGGCTTGTAAAGTTTTTCTCTTTACCAAAAGGCCTAAGTGACCTCTGCCAATTCTATTTACACTAGTCTACTCTCATTTTTCTTCACCAACATGTCTAAGGAATGCTTTCCCATTCCTATCAATGTTATCCTCATCATATTTTCATTGGGCCTAAAGAGCATCCACTTGTTCCTATTTACATAGGACTAATCTATTTTTATCTTCACCAATATGCATAAAAAACACCTGTCAGTTCTTATGCGTTGGCCTGGTGCAAAGTTTGTCCATTCTGTGATGCCCCATCGTTTCACAAAGTGAGATTAATCAAAACTAAAAGTGGAAACAACACTAAGCAAACGAATTACTAGAAAACACATGTAATTAAAAATGATTATATTAAAGCACCAAAAGCTAAAACTTATTACATATGAGTCCACAAAACCTACCACATGCAATACATAACATGTCATATGGTGCTTACATCATTGTAGGTCAACATTCCTGTCATCAACCTGTGACGTAAGATACTAGTTCCATATATATATAAGTGAAAAACCTAGTATAGATTACATCACAACAAAACATTTCAAGCACACCCCAAGGACCTAAGTGTACAAGTATGACTCTAGGACTCTAACACCAAGAGACTAGAAACACATCCAACCTTATCAGCTACTACTCTTTCTACTACTCTTCCTCAGCTGCACGACCGCTACTTCTTCGTGCATGGTCACCTAACAGATGTGGAACCCCACGGGGTGAGACCAACACACCAATGAGAGATATAACTACCTACCAACACTATAAAGCACAAATATACTAAACATGCAAAACAACGTACTAATAGGATGAGCAGATTCAACTAAATGATATGTACATAATCGGTAAAGCAGATTAAGCATGGTTAGGCAACCACCATTTTTTTTGTCTCCAAAATTTTTTAAGTCTCCTTAGGCAACCACCATTGAATAGTAGATCAAGTTCTATTTGAAAAAGGAATATGTAGAACATGTATATCAGTTGACTTTTCTTACCATATTATAATTTAAGAAATCAGTAAAATGATAAGGCAAGACTCAACTAATGTGAGACATATCTCACCCTAAGCATATATATACTATAAGCTTGCATTAGGTCTTTTATTATGCCCTGAGGATTTGACTCATACCGCCCAAATCCAACTGTTACCCTATTAAGGGCAACCGAAGGTGCCATACAAGGTCCATGGAAGAGCCAAAATCCATGAACCCTCCAATACCTCTTGGTCAGCACTAGAGAACAAAAGAGACATACCAGTCAACTGCAAAAGAGTGACATATAGTCACAAAAAGGATCAACTCACACATCTTCATCCATATAAAACACCTAGCCCACCTTGGTACAGGTAACGATGCTAGAAGAATGGTCTCACACATGGTCGTTCTTAAAAGGAGTGTCTCATGCATGGCCATCCATATCACAAGGAGATCGGCTCACACATGAACATCTCACACAACCTATAATTAAGGATGCAAGGAGATACTCAATTTTCACCCCGCATATTCAAAAATATGCACTTGAGTTACACTCGTTTCACGAGACCAACTAATAAATATGACACTAGAATGTATCTATGGAACATGACAACTACATGATTAAGTTTTCACTTCATTAGTTAGCTGATTGGGTGACTTTTAGCATCAATCAACTTACAACATATAAAATTAAAACAAACTCTACAAGAATAAGGATGTGTTGCAACTTCAAAAGATATAAAGCGTACAAGGTGTGATATTATCATACAAACACCACATAGTACTCAAAATTTTACCATCCACAAGCCAATCATTAATGTCACATACCATCATGGGATATTAATCCCTTAATCATATCACTTGAAGACATCACCTCTCAATAGGCATCAAGCCATCACCATGTCATATGACCTATCACCTTAAGCCCTACATGTTCACTATCACATATTGTCTCATTAGTGTGCATAAGCACCACACTATATCACATAACCATCACCACAACATACATAAGCCATGGCATACATATCTCCTACAAGGTTAGGGCTTATAAATAAGAGAGAGAAAAACATTCTACACGATGAACATATCATAAGAGAGAAAGCAAACACATAATTAACATTAGGGTTCAAAGCTAGATATAACACCAAACTCGAGGATAACCGCCTCCCACTATCTTAGAGAATCTTAGGGTCAAAAAACATGATTAGGGGTGATTTAAACATTATCCAAGAAACACTCTACATGGCTTATACATTACTTATGGAAGTATATCAACTATGTCATCAAGCCTGCCTCTCAACCACCCATCATAATGTTACAACCTCTCATACAACTAGGTCGTGACCACCCCAAGAAATGCTTGTCGCAACCCCGAGAAGAAGGGATGTTGCGACCACCATCCTTGTGCATGTTGCGACTGTGATAAGGACAGGGGTCGTCTATGACATAACAACAAGCATTCATCCAAAATAGAAGCTAGGTCCTACCAAGACAAGGTAGGAGAGAATGACACACAACTAGGGCATCACAACCAAAATAGCTCATGGTTCGTGACCAACCAAGATATCATAACCGCTACACCCAAAGAGAAGGCCCATCTTGACTCCAAAGCCAAACATGGTGTTGATGACCGTGACCAAAATAGGGGAAATGTGGTGTTTGGACTGCGACCAAAACCTTAAAGACAAAGAGATGTCACGACTCAGGACAAAACAAAGCATGGTGACCATTGATGTAACATCCCTGACCTGGGTTATGTACTAAACCTAGGTGTTTTGTTTAATAAATATGATTAGATGTTTGCTCTCATCTTTTGAAAAGTAATTAAGGATATTGAGGAACTTATATTTCAATTTCAATCCCTTTTGAATAATGTTGAAACATTGTTTTGTTAATTTTGGACTAAAGTGTAAATTACCCAAGTTGAGGGGTTAACTTGCAAATTCCACATGATAATATGTTCCTCTGATGTTGATACATCATAAGAATGAATAAGATTTAGTGGTATGGTTTCCACAAGCTTGGGCATCAAGATAAAGCTTGTAGAGAAAACTTTGTGCATTAAAACCTAGTTTTGGTGTAATGTGCAATTTACCCAAAACCTAGGGTTCAACATGCAAAATACCACAACTAGAGAAAATAAAATGAGAGGGGTGCCTCATTTGAGATATCTTGGAGGAGAGAGAATCTTGACATTAAAATAATCAAGATTTAAGCATATATGGAACTTTATTTTAATTTAATGCAAAAAGAAATAAATTAATTGAGGAGCCCTTCAACCAAAAGTTGAAGGATGTGATTGAAATATATTTGGAAGATTTTTTGCCTTGCTATGGCATAAAAAGATCTTGGTTGAGTGGAAGCCACTCACATTATTATAATAAAAAGTAATATCCACTAAAAGGATGGATATTATTATAAAACTCTTTAAGATGCTTAGTTTCTTTTCTATTAATTCTTGGATAATGATGAGGTTTTACAAGAACATGAAGATGTATTCGTGTCCAAGAAATGAAGGGGGATTTGATGGAAATTATTTTGGAATTAAAAGAAAATAATCCATTTTCTCTTTCCTTGAAAATCCCTTATACATGTTCTTTTTCCAATACACATACGAACCTTTCATTAGTTTTTCTCTTATCACTTTGCTTTGGCCGACCAAGAAAGATCTCAGGAGCAGTAGAAGGACGAACACAACCTGTTGGTAAGGTTTTGATCATCTTCTACCTCAAATTCATGGTGGAAACCCTAAAGCAATGCTTGATTCTTGGTTTTCTTCACCCGATTTCCAATTCTAGCCATCTTTTTCATCCAATAGCTCAAGAACGGACCTTGGGCAGTTGCTGGAACTCCATCCACCATTAGAGCCGTGGAGATTGGAGCTTGGAGATCATATTTGAGGAGGGTTTTATAACTTTAACCCTTAAACATTGATATTGCATCAAGTTCTCCATGATTTGTTGGTTATTTTCTTCTATTTCAAACTCTTTTGATGCATTGCTGCAATTCCCATGAAAAATGGTTGCTGTTCTTGGTTGTTCTAAGGAGAACGATTATGACATGATCTTAGATGATTATACAATAAAATCCCAGGTCAAACGTTCTCCTTAGTTGCTCAAACGGTTTCCCAAACCGTTTGGGAGTAAACGGTTTCAAACCGTTTGGAATGAAACGGTTTCACCCAAACCGCATGGAAGCAAAAGGGTTCAGACCATTTGGTGATGTTGACCAGGGTTGACCATTTGAGGATTTGTTCCTAATGATCTAGGTTAATGACCCATAAATTATAATTGATTAACTCTAAGTGGTTCAGGAGTTGAATGTCCAACAATCACCAAAACCCTAATCGGGTTGAGTGCTGATTTCATAAGTGTTTGAGTTTGAAACTTGGTTGGATTGACCCAAAAGGTCTCAAGACCATTTGGGGATCACCCAAACGGTCTCAAGACCGTTTGGGGGTCACCCAAGACCATTTGGAGGTCTAGGGTTGGATATGGTTAAGTGTTTGAAGGACCAAAGATATGGTGTTAACCCTAATCGGCTAAGTGCTGATTTTGCAATTGAATAAGTTGATGTTTTGGGTTGATTGACCCAAACGGTTTCAAAACCATTTGGGGATCACCCAAACACTATCCAGATCATTTGGAGGTCTAGGGTTAGGTATGGTTGAGCAATTTAAGGTCCAAAGACATTAAGTTGAAGTACAATCAATTGCTGATTTGGTGACCAATCCTAGGATCCAAACTTTAATTGAATGGCATAGTTGATGATGATGTGATGGGAAAATGGTCTCAAGACCATTTGGAGGTCATCCAAACGATCCCAAGACCGTTTGGGCGTCACCCAAGACCGTTTGGAGGTCTATGGTTGACTATGGTTAGGTGTTTGGAGATTTAAAGGTATTGAGTTGAAGAGTAATCAATTGTTGATTTGGTGAGCAATCCAATGAACCAAACCCTAATTGGTTGACTTGGATTTTGATGTGGACATGGGAAAACGGTCTCAAGACCGTTTGGAGGTCATCCAAACGACCTCAAGACCATTTGGGGTCAGTTCATGCCCAATTTGGATGAATGTTCAATGGTTTCAAAGTAACCAATCTCACATTGATTAATGTTGAAGGATCAACGATTCCAATCCCTAAACCAATTGATTCAAACCCTAATTGATGATCAATTGAGGGTCAATTGAGGGTCAAATCAGTTGAAGGTTGACCTAATTAACTCAATTGAGGTATGGTAAGAGGTCCATTTGATGAATAATAACATGATTACAATCAATGAAGGAACCGATCTTGGAAACCCTAATTTAATTGGAATGGTTGAGACTCTTTTTCGTCCTTGCGGTTTTGAGGAGGTTTGGAGCAAATGGTCTCAAGACCGTTTGAGTCCAAACAGTCCCAAGACCATTTGGGACCAAATTATCCCAAACCGTTTAGGGTCATGCAGTTTCCAAACCAATGGAGTTCATGCGGTTTCAAAAGTCAACTTTGAGCAAACGGTCTTCACCACCTACTTTACTAAACAGTTTCAACCTAGCTTTAGCAAACGGTCTCAGTGGTTTGTGAAAGACCGTTTGGAGGTCTAAACGGTCTTAGACCGTTTGGTGGCTTTTTGTACAAGACCGTTTGGGGTCTATATGACCAAGACCGTTTGGTGGATAATCAACCAAAACCGCATTAGTACTTAAAGTGGTCAAGGGACAAGTTGAACAATTGTTTAATTCATGATGTAATCAAAGATGATTATAGCATTTATATCCTAATAAGATAGGGTGATTAGTACCCTTTGAATAATTAATCCTTAATTGTCATGGTGATGATGACATAACCCATGATGTCAATCCTTTTTCAAGGTTGAGTTGACTTATCCTAATCAAGGTTGAACAAACACCAACCTATAGAGGATGAGAGAGAGAAGACTTCCTACATGAATGATAATCATGTAGTGGACTTCTAATATTAATGAATGTCTAGTTAGGGTATGATCCTTTATAGTGAGATCATGAAACCTTAATTATGATGGTTGATGAATCATAACCCTAATTGAGGGCATCAATAGGTGAAATCCTAATACATGATGATGGTATGAACTTAATTCATAGTGATGACATGATAAACCTTAATTCAAGGTACTTTTATGCTCACTCGTACTTGGGGTGAATAGTAAACCCTAACCTAGGGTGATGTGATGTGAATAGTAAACCCTAACCTAGGGTGATGTGATATGAATAGTAAACCCTAATTATGGGTTGTTGGTTATAAACCCTAATCAAGGGTGATGCAATGTGAATAGTAAACCCTAATTCCTAATAAGGTAAATGGAAGTATGAAACCCTAATTCTGGGTTATATTATATAGCATGAGATCTCTAAGGTTGGATAATGACATGATCAGTCCTTAACCCTAATTGAGCTGAGGGGATGATCAACCCTAATCGAAATGAAAAGGGAAAACCTAACCCTAGCAAGGGCATAGTGGTATAACCCTTGAACAATGATGACATAATTGTTTATATTATGCTGATAGGAAATTGATGTATCTGTTATCATCTATACTAATAATGCAGGTCTTATGAGATATTGAGCATAGCCAAGTAAGAGCTATGATGCTTTGTTATTGAAAGTACTTTATAAGCTTTGTAAGCAATGATATATTATGTTGCCTAGTGAAAGGTAACAAAATATATTGATAGGTTGTAAGAGCCATGTGAAATACCTGCACATCATTTATCATGTATACACTATTACATGACTTGATGACATTATGTTACCTGTCAAAGTGGTAACAAGTATTATGATGATCTAAGGGTTTAAACACCCATATTCTTGAATCATGATGATGAGATGATAAGGGATTGAGTTCCCAATGTTACTAAAGCTGTGAAATGAACTTGATAGAAGTAGTACTCATTCCTTATAGCAATTGTTATAATGGTTTATGTTTGAAAACATGCCTGATGCTAAAAGAATGTTGTAATGTACTTAAATAATCAAGTGTAATGATATCATGTAGAGCCCTGGCCATAGATCATTCATCATTAGCAGTTAGGTGATGGTGAATAGGTTTTCCTAAGGGAACTCCTTGAGAGCATACTTTTGAGTATGTGGGGGTAATGGGCGCGAATATCCTTACGCCCTAATGGAGGAATTGATGTGAGATAAACATTAAATCTCTCAATCCTTCATTATATGTATATGTCGGGTGATGTATCACTAATCTCCCGATGATGATGTTAATGCTGAATCGATGTGAGATAAATAAGAAATCCCTCGATTGCGAAGAGAGTACATCATGCCACTGTAACTCTAATAGTGAAGTTGCCAGTATACCTTGGAAAGCTATATTTATAGCAGAGACATAAGATGTCCTACATGTTGTTCCTCACACTGACTGAGGAAGATGAGGTCATAGAAATTTGGCTCTTCTGATGAACTATGTATGGTACCGATTTCGATTTCACAATGGTCGGTTGGAGTATGAGCGGTATACCTCATCTCCTCAGGGCATAAATATGATTGTAAAATGTAATCAGTGGTGTAGCATATTTTTTTAGAGTTGAATTACGAGAATCAATGTTTGATGATACATTGTTTATTATGTCTTAGAAAGATAAAGGATATACATGTTCTTCATATTCCTTATTAATTGAAATGATTGCACAGAGAATACTGCTCTACTTAGCTCAATCAATGATTTATCTGCTGTTGAATATTTATAATTCTACTTCTCAGTGTTATTCTATTACCAACAATAACAATGTTTCTGGCAGAGAGTTATGTCTCTCTCTGGGACAATTTTCAATTATCTCACCCTCGTGGGATTCAACTTTTTAGGTAGACGCCGAGGAAGAAGAAACCATTCAGTGGGCGAGCAGCAACAACAGTCACAGCAGCAACAACAACAGCAAGGACATCAGTGATCCTCAGGTGGAGACATTGTTTGTCAAGTCCTGTATATAGAGAGTCTTATGTGTCGTCTCTGTACTCTCAGGTCCTAGGAGTCAGTAGATGGTTTGATATAGATCTGAGATTTTTGGCTTGATGCCTCGAGATTTTGTATACTGCTTATGTACAGTTTAACTGGGCAGTCAATGTTATGACTCTCGAGATGAGATGATACAGAGATGTACTGAGGAATCAAAATGTAAATAATTTACTTTGGTTCTTTATGATAGAGTTTTACCATTTGTGGATTTCTTTACAAAAAGTATTAAATTTTTAGTGATTTTTAGTAATTTCACTGCTATTAATTTGCTTCCGCATTTGGATGCCACAAGTGTTGGTATCAGAGCTCTAGGTTCACTGAGTCTATAGAGACATAGGACTAGGGTTGTTGAATCTGTTCTAGTGCCTTCTAGTCTATCTGATAGTGTCTTCTGCTCATATAGGAGGAGAAGAGAAAACTAAAGATGTCTGGATCACATGATGAACATGTTGCTGAAAGTAGTTTCGCTGCACCCGGAGGAGGTGCAAGAGACTAAGGAAGGGAGGAGCCTGTGCTTGAACCACCCCAATTCCATCAAGCTGACATGGGGAATCCAGCCTTCCAAGCCATGTTCGGGCAGTTTATAGCTGGCATGACACATATGACTGATAGAATGCCCATACATGCACCTAGGGCACCTACCCATCAAGAAGGACAAGGAGCCGACAAGACGTTTGAATGACTACACCGGGTTGGAGCCACAGAATATGTTGGGACACCTGACCCAGCAGATGCTGACATGTGGATAACAGAGTTAGAGAAGGCCTTTAGAATCCTAAACATCCCAGAAGCTGAGAAGGTTAGACATGCTATGTACCTTCTTAAAGGGAGTGTTGGTCACTGGTGGACCATAGAGGAGGGGAAAAGGCCTAGTGTTGAGATTGAATGGGAAGTGTTTCGACGCGAATTTGTCAACAGATACTTTCCTAAGACATTCTTGGATGAGAAAATCTCTCAGTTTGAGAGATTAAGACAAGGATCAATGAACATTAGCGAGTACGAGGCTAAGTTCATGGAGCTTTTGCAGTTTTGTCCGCATATGGCAACCACAAATGAAGAGAGGATACATCGTTTTGATAAGGGATTAAACGCTAAGTTAACCACCCCTATATCTTCTCTGGAGAACAGGGAAAGATTTGCTACTTTTGTGGAGTCTATCAGTAGAATAGAGAGGTATGTGACGGAGAAGAAACAGACCAGGGACAAGAAGGTGTACCCCCAGTTCAAAGGATCCTCATCCAAAGGTTTCAAGAAACCAAAGTTTTCCATGCCTACACCACCACCTAGATTCAGTACCCAGACGCAGTGGACGTCAAATAGGGGTAGAGGACGAAGTTTACCACTAGAAGGAGCTCGCAGCTCAGCATCTGTGCCGGTTACAGGACCATCCAGACTTCAGCAAGGGATCAGAAGCTGTTACATATGTGGAAAAGTGGGGCATTTGATTTAGGATTATAGAGCCCAAGAGGTAAGTGTGACTCAACCTCAAAGGCAGAGTCAACAAGGTTCTCAAAGGAGATAGTTCCCAGGTGGCACTAGAGGACATGGAAAAGCGTCCCAAGATGGATCATCGGCACCCAGTCATCGAGCACCGAATCAACCACAGGCGACGACGAGATTCTACGCGATGAATTCACCTGATGCAGTGATTAACCCTCAGGTTGTGACATGTCAGATGAAATTGTTTTATTCTGATATGTCTACATCCTGCATCATATCTGTTTTAATTGATCTGGGTGTTATGCATTCCTTTATCACTCGAAGAGTGATTCGTGACTATAATATGATAACTAGTCATAGAGCAGATAGTATGTTGTTAGAAACTCCTTTGATGGGATTTGTTGTGTTGAGGGAGGTGTGTTCTCCCTGTATTCTTTTCTTTTCTGAAAATCACATTCAAGTGGATCTTATACCACTTGAAATGCATGGTTTCGATGTAATGCTTGGGATGGATACCTTGGAAAGGTATAAGGTTGTCTTGGATTATGAGTCCAAGCAAGCTGTGTTCACTGATGAAAGTGACACATGGATCTTTCAAGGGGATAGAAAGATTCTTCCAACTTGTCTTGTGTCAGCTATGGTAGCTGAGAAGCTATTGAGGCAAGGATGTTATGCATTCTTGGCCGATGTGGTAGATACCACTATGGAGAGTTATAATCCTACAGAAGTTCCTGTAGTCAGGGAATTTGATGTATTTCTTGAAGAACTTCCAGGTGTTCCTCCGCCCCGAGAGATTGAATTTGAAATTAATCTAGTCCCGGGCACGCAACCAATAGCACAAACACCGTATAGGATGGCACCTGCTGAGATGGCAGAACTCAAGAAATAACTGCCAGAGTTGCTTGAGAAGGGTTTCATCCGACCAAGCACTTCACCCTGGGGTGCTCCGGTCCTCTTTGTTAAAAAGAAGGATGGATCGATGCGATTATGCATTGATTACAGGCAATTAAATAAAGTAACAATAAAGAATAAGTATCCTTTGCCAAGGATTGATGATCTCTTTGATCAGTTATGTGGTGCAACTGTCTTCTCAAAGGTAGATTTGAGGTCGAGATATCATCAACTGCGTATTAAGGAAGGTGACATACCTAAGTCTGCTTTTAGGAAAAGGTATGGTCACTATGAGTTCACAGTTATGTCGTTTGGACTAACTAATGCACCAGTTGCATTTATGGAACTCATGAATATAATCTTTTGACCTTTTCTCGATCTGTGTGTACTTGTCTTTATAGATGACATACTGATCTATAGTAGAGATGCTCAACAACATGAGCAGCATCTTCTTCAGGCTCTAACTTTGCTAAGAGAGCATGAGTTATATGCTAAGTTTAGCAAGTGTGAGTTCTGGTTACCAGAAGTTTCTTTTATTGGACACGTAATATCTGCTTCAGGTATTCGTGTTGACCCTAAAAAGGTAGAATCTGTCCTACAATGGGAGCTGCCGAAGACACCGACGAAGATTTGTAGTTTCTTAGGGTTAGTAGGTTGTTATAGGAGGTTCATTATGAACTTCAGTTCTATAGTTTTACCCTTGACTAAGATGACTAGGACGGATGTTCCTTTTGCTTGGAATGACAAGTGTCAGCAATCATTCCAGTTGTTGAAAGAGAGGTTGACTAGTTCACCAGTGCTGGTATTACCTGAGCAAGGGAAAGGGTATATAGTTTTCTGTGATGCCTCTAAGAATGGACTAGGATGTGTGTTAATGTAGGATAAACAAGTGATTTCTTTTGCTTCTCGACAGCTTAAGAAACACGAGGAGAATTATCCAACACACGATTTAGAACTAGCTGTTGTAGTCCATGCTTTGAAGATCTGGAGACATTATCTCTATGGAGAGACATTCCAGATTTTCACAGACCATAAGAACCTAAAGTACATCTTGTCTCAGCATGAGCTTAACATGAGGCAACGCCGCTAGATGGAGTTAATCAAGGACTATGATTGTACGATTGATTATCATCTAGGGAAGGCCAATGTGGTTGTCGATGCTTTGAGTAGGAAATCAGCAACACCAGCCTTAGATAAAGCACAAATGAATTCTTTGGTGTGCTCTAGGAGGGATATGCTTATCTCTTTAAGGCAAGACAATGTACAGTTAAAAGTATCGTTGTTATCTGGATTGCTAGCTGAGATGCATATAAAACCTACTCTGAGACAACAGATTAAGGAAGCACAACAAGCTGATGCTATAGTTCAGCAGATTAGATCAGAGTATGGTAGCGAGAAATGAGATGGTTTCCATGATTCAGATGATCAGGTAGCCTGTTATCATGGTAAAATGATAGTGCGTGATGTGGATAACTTAAGGAAGTTAGTCCTAGAAGAAGCTCATTCGTCAATGTATGCTATGCATCCAGGAAGCACCAAGATGTATCATAACTTGAAAGATATGTATTGGTGGCCTGGTTTGAAGAAGGATGTTGCTGAGTTCGTTATGCGGTGTCCGGTGTGTCAGTAGGTTAAAGCTGAACACCAGAAGCCTGTAGGAACACTGCAACCTTTTCCTATACCACAGTGGAAGTGGGATCATGTAACCATGGATTTTGTGGTTGGTCTGCCCAGAACAGCCAAAGGTCATGATTCCATCTAGGTAATAGTTGATAGGTTGACAAATACAACACATTTCTTACCTGTCAAAACAAATTATTCTGCTGAGAAGCTGGCACAGTTATATCTGGATGACATAGTGCGGCTGCATGGAGTTCCAGTTACCATTGTTTCTGATAGAGGTCCCCAGTTTACGAGTTGTTTTTGGGAGCGACTTCATAAAGCCTTAGGCACATAGTTAAGGTTCAGTACAACCTTTCATCCTCAGACAGATGGACAATCAGAAAGGACTATACGAACCTTGGAGGACTTGCTTAGGGAATGTGTCCTCCAGTTTACAGGAAGTTGGGATCTTCATCTAATCTTGATAGTGTTTGCCTACAATAACAACTATCAACACAGTATAGACATGTCACCTTATGAAGCTTTGTATGGTAGACATTGTAGATCTCCCCTATGTTGGTATGAAACTGGTGAATATCAACTTTTGGGTCCTGATCTTGTGCAGCAGACCATTGAGAAGATTAGAATAATACAACAACAGTTAAAGACTGCACAAGATAGGTAGAAATCTTCTGCTGATAAGCATTGTAGACCTTTAGAATTCCAGGTTGGAGACAGAGTGTACCTCAAGGTCTCACCTTGGAAGGGAGTTCTTAGATTTGGAAGGAAAGGAAAGTTAGCTCCTAGATTTATGGGGCCTTATCCAATCATTGAATGGATCGGAAAGGTAGCTTATAAGATGGAGTTACCATCTGAGCTGCAAAAGTTACACCCAATGTTCCACATTTCCATGCTAAGGAAATGTCATCCTGACACGGAATCAGTTCTACAGCCTATGGAAGTAGAATTGAACGATGATATATCCTATGTTGATTCTTGATAGAAGGATCAAGAAGCTAAAGAAGAAAGACATTAGTCTTGTAAAAGTCCTATGGAATCATCGTGGCATTGAAGAAGCTACATGGGAACTAGAGGAAAAAATGAGGAGGAAATACCCTACTCTTTTCTCTTAAAATGTTTTGTTAATGATTTCGGGGACGAAATCCTAGTAAGGGGTGGATAATTTGTAACATCCCTGACCTGGGTTATGTACTAACCCTAGGTGTTTTGTTTAATAAATATGATTAGATGTTTTCTCTCATCTTTTGAAAAGTAATTAAGGATATTGAGGAACTTATATTTCAATTTCAATCCCTTTTGAATAATGTTGAAACATTGTTTTGTTAATTTTGGACTAAAGTGCAAATTATCCAAGTTGAGGGGTTAACTTGAAAATTCCACATGATAAGATGTTCCTCTGATGTTGAGACATCATAAGAATGAATATGATGTAGTGGTATGGTTTCCACAAGCTTGGGCATCAAGATAAAGCTTATAGAGCAAACTTTATGCATTAAAACCTAATTTTGGTGTAATGTGCAATTTACCCAAAACCTAGGGTTCAACATGAAAAATACCACATCTAGAGGGTCTCTCATATTTCTTGGCATCAAGTAGAGAAAAGAAAATGAGAGGGGAACCTCATTTGAGATATCTTGTAAGAGAGAGAATCTTGACATTAAAATAATCAAGATTTAAGAATATATGGAACTTTATTTTAATTTAATGCAAAAAGAAATAAATTAATTGAGGATCCCTTCAACCAAAAGTTGAAGGATGTGTTTGCAATAGAGTTGGAAGAGCTTGTGCCATGCTATGGCACAAAAAGATCTTGGTTGAGTGGAAGCCACTCACATTATTATAATAAAAAGTAATATCCACTAAAAGGATGGATATTATTATAAAACTCTTTAAGGTGCTTAGTTTCTTTTCCATTAATTCTTGGACAATGATGAGGTTTTGCAAGAACATGAAGATGGATTCGTGGCCAAGAAATGAATGGGGATTTGATGGAAATTATTTTGGAATTAAACGAAAATAATCCATTTTCTCTTTCCTTGAAAATCCCTTATACATGTTCTTTTTCCAATACACATAAGGACCTTTCATTAGTTTTTCTCTTATCACTTTGCTTTGGCCGACCAAGAAAGATCTCAGGAGCAGGATAAGGACGAACACAACCTGTTGGTAAGTTTTTGATCATCTTCTACCTCGGATTCATGGTGGAAACCCTAAAGCAATGCTTGATTCTTGGTTTTCTTCACCCGATTTCCAATTCTAGCCATCTTTTTCATCCAATAGCTCAAGAACGTACCTTGGGCAGTTTCTGGAACTCCATCCACCATTATAGACGTGGATCTTGGAGCTTGGAGATCAGATTTGAGGCAGTTTTTATAACTTTAACCCTTAAACATTGATATTGCATCAAGTTCTCCATGATTTGTTGGTTATTTTCTTCTATTTCGAACTCTTTTGATGCATTGCTGCAATTCCCATTAAAAATGGTTGCTGTTCTTGGTTGTTCTAAGGAGAATGATGATGACATCATCTTATATGATTATCCAAGAAAATCCCAGGTCAAACGGTCTCCTTAGTTGCTCAAACGGTTTCCCAAACCGTTTGGGAGTAAACGGTTTCAAACCGTTTGGAATGAAACGGTTTCACCCAAACCGCATGGAAGCAAATGGGTTCAGACCGTTTGGTGATGTTGACCAGGGTTGACCATTTGAGGATTTGTTCCTAATGATCTATGTTAATGACCCATAAATTATAATGGATTAACTCTAAGTGGTTCATGAGTTGAAGGTCCAACAATCACCAAAACCCTAATCGGGTTGAGTGCTGATTTCATAAGTGTTTGAGTTTGAAACTTGGGTTGATTGACCCAAACGGTCTCAAGACCATTTGGGGGTCACCCAAGACCGTTTGGAGGTCTAGGGTTGGATATGGTTAAGTGTTTGAAGGACCAAAGATATGGTGTTAACCCTAATCGGCTAAGTGCTGATTTTGCAATTGAATAAGTTGATGTTTTGGGTTGATTGACCCAAACGGTTTCAAAACCATTTGGAGATCACCCAAACGGTCTCAAGACCGTTTGGGGGTCACTCAAGACCATTTTGAGGTCTAGGGTTAGGTATGGTTGATCAATTGAAGGTCCAAATACATTAAGTTGAAGTACAATCAATTGCTGATTTGGTGACCAATCCTAGGATCCAAACTTTAATTGAATGACATGGTTGATGATGATGTGATAGGAAAATGGTCTCAAAACCATTTGGAGGTCATACAAATGATCCCAAGATCGTTTGGGGGTCACCCAAGACCGTTTGGAGGTCTAGGGCTGACTATGGTTAGGTGTTTGGAGATCTAAAGGTATTGAGTTGAAGAGTAATCAATTGCTGATTTAGTGAGCAATCCAATGAACCAAACCCTAATTGGTTGATTTGGATTTTGATGTGGATATGGGAAAACGGTCTCAAGACCATTTGGAGGTCATCCAAATGACATCAAGACCGTTTGGGGTCAGGTCATGACCGATTTGGATGAAGGTTCAATGGTTTCAAAGTAACCAATCTCACATTGATTAATGTTGAAGGATCAACTATTCCAATCCCTAAACCAATTGATTCAAACCCTAATTGATGATCAATTGAGGGTCAATTGAGGGTCAAATCAGTTGAAGGTTTACCTAATTAACTCAATTGAGGTATGGTGATATGTCCATTTGATGAATAATAACATGATTACAATCAATGAAGGAACTGATCTTGGAAACCCTAATTTAATTGGAATGGTTGAGACTCTTTTTGGTCCTTGCAGTTTTGGGGAGGTTTGGACCAAATGGTCTCAAGACCGTTTGAGTCCAAACGGTCCCAACACCGTTTGGGACCAAACAGTCTCAAGACCGTTTGGGACCAAACGATTCCAAACCGTTTAGGGTCATGCAGTTTCCAAACCAATTGAGTTCATGTGGTTTCAAAAGTCAACTTTGAGCAAACAGTCTTCACTACCTACTTTACTAAACGGTTTCAACCTAGCTTTAGCAAATGGTCTCAGTGGTTTTTGCAAGACCGTTTGGAGGTCTAAATGGTCTTAGACCGTTTGGTGGTTTTTTGTGCAAGACCATTTGGGGTCTATATGACCAAGACCGTTTGGTGGATAATAAACCAAAACCGCATTAGTACTTAAAGTGGTCAAGGGACAAGTTGATCAATTTTTTAATTCATGATGTAATCAGAGATGATTATAGCATTTATATCCTAATAATATAGGGTGATTAGTACCCTTTGAATGCTCACTCCTACTTGGGTGAATAGTAAACCCTAACCTAGGGTGATGTGATGCGAACAGTAAACCCTAACCTAGGGTGATGTGATATGAATAGGAAACCCTAATTATGGGCTATTGGTTATAAACCCTAATCAAGGGTGATGCAATGTGAATAGTAAACCCTAATTCCTAATAAGGTAAATGGAAGTGTGAAACCCTAATTCTGGGTTATATTATATAGCATGAGAGCTCTAAGGTTGGATAATGACATGATCAGTCCTTAACCCTAATTGAGCTGAGGGGATGATCAACCCTAATCGAAATGAAAAGGGAAACCCTAACCCTAGAAAGAGCATAGTGGTATAACCCTTGAACAATGATGACATAATTGTTTATATTATGCTGATAGGAAATTGATGTATCTGTTATCATTTGTACTAATCATGCAGGTCTTATGAGATATTGAGCATAGCCAAGTAAGAGCTATGATGCTTTGTTATTGAAAGTACTTTATAAGCTTTGTAAGCAATGATATATTATGTTGCCTAGTGAAAGGTAACAAAAGAGATTGATAGACTGTAAGATCCATGTGAAATACCTGCACATCATTTATCATGTATACACTGTTACATGACTTGATGACATTATGTTACCTGTCAAAGTGGTAACAAGTATTATGATGATCTAAGGGTTTGAACACCCATATTCTTGAATCATGATGATGAGATGATAAGGGATTGAGTTCCCAATGTTACTAAAGCTGTGAAATGAACTTGATAGAAGTAGTACTCATTCCTTATAGCAATTTTTATAATGGTTTATGTTTGAAAACATGCTTGATGCTAAAAGAATGTTGTAATGTACTTAAATAATCAAGTGTAATGATATCATGTAGAGCTCTGACCATAGATCCATCATCGTCAGCAGTTAGGTGATGGTGAAACAGGTTTTCCTAAGGGAACTCCTGGAGAGCATACTTTTGAGTATGTGGGGGTAATGGGCGCGAATATCATTATGCCCTAATGGAGGAATTGATGTGAGATAAACATTAAATATCTCAATCCTTCATTATATGTATATGCCGGGGTGATGTATCACTAATCTCCCGATGATGATGTTAATGCTGAATCGATGTGAGATAAACAAGAAATCCCTCGATTGCGAAGAGAGTACAGCATGCCACTATAACTCTAATAGCAAAGTTGCCAGTATATCCTGGAAAGCTATATTTATAGCAGAGACACAAGATGTCCTGCATGTTGTTCCTCACACTGACTGAGGAAGATGAGGTCATAGAAATCTGTCTCTTCTGAGGACCTATGTATGGTACTGATTTCGATTTTGCAATGGTCGATTGGAGTATGAGCGGTATACCTCATCTCAGGCATAAATATGATTGTAAAATGTAATCATCCGTGTAGCATATTTCCTTAGGGTTGAATTATGTGAATCAATGTTTGATGATACATTGTTTATTATGTCTTAGAAAGATAAAGGATATACATGTTCTTCATATTCCTTATTAATTGAAATGATTGCACAGAGAATACTGCTCTACTTAGCTCAATCAATAATTTATCTACTGTTGAATATTTATAATTCTACTTCTCAGTGTTATTCTATTACAAGTAATAACAATGTTTCTAGTAGAGATTTATATCTCTCGCTGGGACAATTTTCAATTGTCTCACCCCCGTGGGATTCAACTTTTTAGGTAGACATCGAGGAATAAGAGACCCTTCAGTGGGCGAGCAGCAACTGCAGTCACAGCAGCAGCAACAACAACAAGGACATCAGTGATCCTCAGGTGGAGACACTGTTTGTCAAGTCTTGTATATAGAGAGTCCTATGTGTCGTCTCTGTACTCTCAGGTCCTAGGAGTCAGTAGATGGTTTGATATAGATCTGAGATTTTTGGCTTGATGCCTCGAGATTTTGTATACTGCTTATGTACAGTTTAACTGGGCAGTCAATGTTATGACTCTTGAGATGAGATGATACAGAGATGTACTAAGGAATCAGAATGAAATAACTTACTTTGGTTCTTTATGATAGAGTTTTACCATTTGTGGATTTCTTTACAAAAAGTTTTAAATTTTTAGTGATTTTTAGTAATTCCACTGCTATTAATTCGCTTCCGCATTAAATAATCCTGTTTTCATAAGTTGGATGCCACAATTGAGGATCAAACCACCACCAAGACACAAAACCACGATCAAACCAAGGCCAAAATAGAGATAAATCCATGAATGAAACTTGTGATCTAACAAGGGAAACTCATCGTCATCATGGAGGAAAAACCTCATGCAAATGATCACCAACCCTAAAACAAACTTCATAAACTATCATAAAAAGGAACCTCAACAAGGGAGAGAAGCCAATATAACCATCGCCAAAACCAAACCAAAACTTCATAGAACACTAATACACTCAAACATCATGCATGCAACTCAAACAAGGTCCAAAAAGGAAGGAGAACCACCATCCACGCTAAACACGAAAATCGGGTACAAAGGAAAAATTAAGGTTTCAGGTTACATCCAAACCAAGAATGATCTCAACATCATCCAAGATCTAAGGTCTATCATCATATACTAGTATAATAAGGGAACATCTAGAGAGAGAAAAAATAGTAACATGCAAGCATGGAAGTAAAATAATAGAGAAGGTTAGGAGTTATATAACCTGCCTTAAAGAAGATCAACTCCAAGGAAGGCAAGCTCCAAGCACACAATCACCAAGGAATATCAAGCTCCACCAAAATCTCCATTTATGATCATAAGATCACCTCAAGAAAGAGGAAACACCAAGGTCAAAGGATAACTCAAGAAAGAGGGAAAGGAGTTCAAGGCTGAACTAAAAGAAAGAAGGGGGAAAAGAGAGAAGAAACTTCCTCTCACTTGGGTCTCACCTTGTCAAAACATGACCTATTACCCTTCTGATGAGGAGCTTACTCTCAAGAACGATCACCACGTCAAAACATATTCTAGGGCCGAAAAAAGGGAGAACTTGGGGGAGAAGATCCATGGAAAACATCCAATAGGAAAGATAAACACTCACCAAGGTTGAAGATGACCAAGGATCACCACAAATGCCACATGCAAAGGGTTGAACCTCCTCTAAAGCACCAAGAACATATCATTCTTGCTCCACCAAGCTCCAAGATCATCCAAGAAAGGAAGTAGAAAGAGAATGGCCAAAAAAGATCACTTGCATGGAGAAAAGAGGGTTTATATAGCAAAGGAGGAGAGAGGTAGGACAAGGGATGACGTGTCAACAAAAGAAGGCCCCAAAGGGACACTTGTCCACCCACAAAACTAACATGCAATAACATTAAGCCCACATGAAATAGATGGTGATACACACTAGGTTGAATCTATGCCACCAAGACCACCCAACCCTCATGTTGTGACCGCAACATACCAAGGGAACCACCCATGGTTGCGACACACCACCAAGGACCAGTAGGTCACGACACAAGGTCACCACAAACCCTAGGTCGAGACACTCTACCCAAGAGCACCCATCTTGACCCAAGACACCCAAGACCACCTCGGTTGTGACAACCATACCTAGGGGAGGTGTCTCGATCAGGAAACCCTCCAACCAGGCCCTAGGTCAAAACAACCAATAAGGATCACAAGGTCAAGGCACACCAAACCCTAGAAAATCCTACTCACCACTAAGGGAGACACCACTCAAATAAGGTTCCACCAAAGCACTCAAAAGCACCAAAACCTCCCTCGTGAAGCCAAGAGAGAGAAAGAACACTGTAGAGGTGGCAAATTACAATAATACCCCTTCCAATGGGTAATTTGCAATTTGCACCAAAACTTGCACAGAAAGCACAAACAACATCCAAACAAGCTCAAACTGGAGACTTAAACTCTTTAAATTATCTAAGATCATCTCAAAGGATAAGATCAAGGTTTTGAGCACAACATCAAGCCAAAACAAATAGGGTTAACCCAAAACATAGGTCAGGGGTCTTATAAGCCATAAACCCTAATAAGGATTTCACCCCCGAAATCCTAAGAGAAAAGAAATGGGTACTTCTGAATCTCTTCTTCAAGCTCTCACATAGCTTCCTCAACTCCACAATTATGCCACAAGACCTTCACAAGCACTATATCCTTCTTCTTCAAAATTTTCACCTTCCTGTCAAGGATCAACATGGGCCCTTCGACATAACACATGTCCCCATTAATCTCAACCTCCACTGGTTGTAAAACCAACTTGGTGTTAGGGTGGCACTTCCTCAACATAGACACATGGAACTCTAGATGCAACATATGCAAATCAGGTGGAAACTCCAACATGTAGGCCACCTTTCCAACATGTGCCACCATGGGTTAAGGTTCCATATATCGGGGAGTCAACTTACCCTTCTTCCCAAACCTAAAAACACCTTTCCAAGGATAGACTTTGAGATACAACTGTCTCACACTTAGAACTCCAAGGGTATCTAGCAGTTATCAACATATGACTTTTGTCTGTCTTGGGCTACATTTAACTATTGTTGAATCACTTTGATCTTCTCTGTTTTCTACTACACCAGCTCAAGACCAAGAAGTTGATATTCACCTATATCATACCAACATAAGGGAAACCTGAAATGTCTCCCATACAACACCTCATATGGTGCCATGTCAATGCTCCTCTAATAACTGCTATTATAGGCAAACTCTATCAGACTAAGGTGGATCTCCCAACTCCCAAAAACTGCAAGACATAAGCATGCAATAGGTTCTCTAAGGTCTGTATGGTCCTCTTAGATTGACCATCCATCTGTGGGTGGAAAGCGGTGTTGAACCTCAACTACATACCCAAAACTATATGCAAACACTCCCAAAAGTGGCTCATAGACTGAGGACCTCTATATAACATGATAGTAGCTACGACACTGTGAAAATGCACTACCTCATCCAAATAGATATGGGGGAGCTTCTCTGCTGAAACGTCATCTTCGCAAGCAAGAAGTGCACTGACTTTGTCAATTGGTCAACTATCACCCAAATGGAATCATGTCCTTTTCCTATCCTAGGCAGACCAACCATGAAGTCCATTATGGCATGATCCCACTTACATTGTGATATAGGCAATGGCTACAACATCCATGTAGGCCTCTTATGCTCTACCTTGACTTGTTGACACACCGCACACTTGGCCATGAAATCATCTAAATCCCGCTTCAAACCAGGCCACTAATACAAATCTTTAAGGTTATGATACATCTTGGTGCTACCTAGGTGCATAGAGTACGTTGCAGAGTGAGCCTCTTCCAGAACCATTTATCTCACATTGCAAGCATCGAGAACTACAACTCTACCTGGTAACCGACTGTCTCATCATCTTCCTCATGGAAACTACCACACTTCTTGCTGCCAAACTCTGATCATACCTACTATATCACATCAACAACCTATTGTGCCTCTTTGATCTACTATCTCAATGTGGGCTTCACTTGCAACTATGAGAACATCCCTACTAGAATGGACATCTCTAGATTCACATTCATCTGAAAGAAGGAGACCAACATGTCTCTCTTATGACACACCAAAGAGTTCAAATGTGCAGTGCCCACTGATGGTGTTGAAGAATACTTTCTTCTTAGTGCATCTGCCATGACATTCACCTTTCCTGGGTAGTAATCAATAATAAAATCATATTCCTTGATTAATTCCATCTAGCACCTTTACCGCATGTTTGACTCCTGCTATGAAAAGATATACTTCCAATTCTTGTGATCTGTGAGGATCTAACACTTCTCACCATAAATGTAGTGTCTCTAGGTCTTCTAAGCATGAAAAACTACGGCCAACTCCAGATCATGGGTAGGATGGTTCTCCTCATGCTTCTTCAACTATCGCGATGCAAAAGATATCACATTCTTCTCTTACATTAGCGAACAACCCAAACCATTCAGTGATGCATCACATAAAACTATGTAACCTTTTCCTTGCTCAGGCAGCACTAACACTGGTGCACTTGTCAACTTCTCCTTCAACAACTAAAGGGCATGTTGACATATGTCATCCTAGTTAAAATGTACATCCTTCTTAGTCAGCTAGGTTAAGGGCAACGCCACAGAGCTGAATTTCTTAATGAACCTCCTATAGAAACCTACAAAATCCAAAAAGTCACACACTTCCATTAGCATCTTTGGATGCTCTCATTCTAGCACAGACTCACACTTCTTAAGGTCCATACGAACACCTTGGGAAAATATCACATCCTAGGAAAGACACATCCTTTAGACAAAATGTGCACTTGCTGAACTTAGAGTATGATTAATGTTGCCTCAACACTATCAATTCCGGACAGAGATGTTATTTGTGTTCCTGGTTATCATGGCTGTATATCAGGATGTCATCTATGAAGACCATCACAAACTAATTGAGAAACAGATGAAACACTCTATTCATCAAGTCCATGAATGTTGTGGTGCATTGGTTAGCTCAAATGACATAACCACAAACTCATAATGACCATACCTAGTCCTAAAAGCCAACTTAGGTATGTCGTCCACCTTGGTTCTCAACTGGTGATACCCTGACCGTAGGTCTATCTTGGAGAAAATTGCAACACCTCGTAACTGATCAAACAAGTCATCTATCCATGGCAAGGGATACTTGTTCTTTATCATCACCTTGTTCAACTGTCTGTTGTCTATACACAACCTTATGAATCAATCCTTCTTCTGAAAAACTACTAGAGGGGGGGTGAAAGGAGTTTTTGAATTATTTTAACAATTTATTGAATTCAAACAACCACAATTGAAATTGTAAGAAAGAGACAGGTGTTTAGAGTGGTTCCAAATATAGCAAATACTATAGTTGTCAGTCCACTACCCGGTTGCTTACCCAACCGGGATTTGAAAGTATTTATTTTATTACCTCTCGAGGATTTATACAAAATACAATACTTTCCTTTACACCCTTTGAACAGCCTTCACTTGAAGTAGGTGCACCAACTTTGAGGTAGCCTTCTTTGAAGTAACTCCAAGCTCCCCCTTGAAGTAGCCTTCCTCTCTAGAAGTAACCTCCCGTTGCACCAGCCTTCTGAAGTAGCTCAAAGTCTCCTTCTTCGCCAAGAAGATCTTCACCCTCTCCAATCCGCAGCCTCCAACCTAGGAGTAGCAAGGAGAGTACAAACAATAATAGGGAACAAGAAAGAAAAAGGAAATTACAACTTATCCTTTATAGCCCAAGGCTTGATTTGCCTAGATCAAGCGTATGGATCTCCTAACCAAGTGTGAGGACTTGTGATTGCAGTGGGTAGGAGATACTAGCCTATAGGACACGAATTATGAGCTAAAGAAGGAAGTAGCCAATGTTCACAAAGCTCAATTTGCTCACAAACAGATTGCTCAAAGTATGCTCAAGGATTTCTCAAGTATAGCAAGTGTGTTTGAGTATCCTATGGCTTGTCCTATTTATAGGAATGGCCTAAGGATGCTTAAGGACGTTCTAGACAACTTCTAGGGGTTTCTAAGTGCTTAACTAGCCTTTAGGTACAAAGTTGTTGCTTTAACAACGGCTAATTAATTAATTCTGCAGTTGCTGTCAGAGATCATCTCGGTCGAGGAATGGTCGACCGAGACACCTACTCGGTCGAACTTTTGTCGACCGACAGGCACTCTGGAACAAGTGATTTGCAACGTCTTTCTCCAACTGCCAACTAACTTGTCTGTTGTGTCTAACGGCTACTTTGGATCTTTCTCGGTCGAGAATATTGTCGACCGAGAGTGTCTCGGTCAAGGAGTTTGTCGACCGAGATTGATCCTGTTTCAATGTTTCAATTTAGGCACTAACTATATGTATGAGTGTGCAAATGTGATCCTATTTGAAGGGAATGACTTATCTAAATGTGGTGTTTAGCTAGGGAGAATCTAATGCTTGATTTACATGAAATCTAAGTACTTGTACATTATATATTTGTACAAGGTTTTTACAAAGCGATTACATTGCATGAAAACATAAACATGTAAGCATATGGATTTCCCTAGTTGCTTTGTCATCCACCTTAATCCTGCACACTCAAGTAGCTCGTTAGATCAATAAGAATGAAATGTTTGTCATAATCAAAACAAAGGGATTTATAGATGTCCATTTAGCCAACAATCTCCCCCTTTTTGAAGATGACAAACATTTCCAAAATATGAAATAAGGAAATATAAAGCATGTGAGTTTCATACCTGAAATTTACCTTTTGTAGCCATTCTTGTTTTTGCAAGTGAATGCTAGCCATCAATATGAAACTCATTTTGATTTTATATTCTCTATCCCCCTTTGTCATTTCAAAAAGATATCCAAGTTTAATATTTCTTCTTCCCCTTAGTTTTATACTATGCTCCCCCTTAAATAGGTATTTTATTAGGAACATGGATTTATTATCATTTTAGCCACAATTTGTTTCTCAATCATTTACAAAAAATGTTAAGCCTTGAAATGATATGAGATCCTGTTAGGTTCATGGCATATATATTGATTTCTTACTCATTTTACAAGGGATGTTTAAGCCCTAAAAATGAAATGAGAATCCTTTAATCTTAGAGTACATAAAAATGTCTCTAACCAAATGCAAGGGATGTTAGGCCCTGATTTGTTTAGAGAGTTCCTTTAAGTACAAGATCATTCATAGATTTCTTTATATCCAAGAGTAAAAATACTAAGGTATTAACAAGCTTCAAATGATGTTTACAACGTTTTTGTAAGCTTCTTAATCAAATAATCGAATTTGTTTTTATGAGCTCCCCCTTAATCTTACAATTTAAAGCAATTTAAGGCTTCTAAGGTCACAAATGATTTTAAATTTTGATTTTGACCTTTATCAAAAGTATACTAAGATTAAGTACAATAAAATAATGTCTTGCTACAATAATTGTCTTCCAAGATTTTATTCTTGATTTGCATGTTAATTCAATCATCAATAACAATTTGATAGTAAACTAGGTTGATTGAAAAACAATTTCAGAAGATTTATGTCAGATTTGACAACAGAAGCCTGCTCGGTCGACGATCTCTCGACCGGTAGTGTGCTTGGTCAAACAGTTTCTTGACCGAGATTGTTTCTGGATTGTTTCATAATTGTGTCATAGATTGTTGTCAATTTAGCCACAATTTTAAAGTTTTGAATTTTTTTATTTATTACTCCCCTTATTTTGTATGCTCTACAATGATGATCTTATAATCCATATTTTGAATATGTCTCATATGCTCTTTAGAAAAAAAAATATCCATTGGAATCAAGTAAAGATGACCAATTTCATTAAAAGCATGGAATGTATTACAAGCATAGAAAGATAGACAAATCATATAGAGATGACCCATTTATTAAAATCATTCAAGAGATGTCATTACAACTAATATAGCTCCAACACTCACTGGAAAGATTTAAGAATTACATCAACATCAGGGTCTTTCCCAAGAAACGACTCAGCTCCATAATATTTAACCAAAGTTTCCCAATCCAGAGCACCTGTCTTGGTTAAAGCATATGCTTCCAAGAATGTAGGAACTCGGTCAAATCGGAAATGAGCGGCAATATCTTGCAGTTGCATGGATGAAAACTGAGTGTGCGTAAGATCCATAGATGGTGGAGGTGGAGTTTGATAATAGTTGTACGAAGGATTGTATGGATTGAGCATGCCAGGATTTAACGAATACGGATATTCATCAGGTTGGTTTGGGGAAAGGGTTTGCATTCTTTGGTTTATATAAGTCATGGCATGATGATTATAGTCTAGTTGTCTGCTAAGGTGATATTGGGAGCCAGCAATATAAGTAAGAGTGTTTTGAATGGGATCATGTGATAGGTTAGTAGGAGGAGGAGGTGGTGGTATGTCTTGATGAGATGTTTCTCCTTCTACTCTAGCCCTTTTATGACCAAAATCAATTCCCATTTTTTCTACGGTATTCTTACTTATCTTTTGTGGTCTACGCTCCCATGTATATCCCATATCCTCAAGTTGGGTCTTAAGGAAATGTTGAGTAATATGGCATACAAAATCAGCATATGGAGGATTGCCAGAAAACTCAAGCATGTTTTTAAGAATGATGCGGATAAAATTTGTAGGAATACGTTGGATAATGGCATATATTAGACACATACGAAAAATAGGAACTTCAGACTTATTGGCTCTAGGATGTATGTTTGTTGAAACAATAAGGTTTACAATCCTAGCAGCTGGTTTGAGATTTATAGCATAGTATGTGCCTCTATCTTCGTGACAGGTTGTATTGGATTGAAAAATGGTTCTCTTGATGTCACTAAGACTAATGGTATGGTCATCTTGGGTAAATTGATTAAGTGGGTTTCCAGAGGTAAGGTCAAGGGTGTCTTGATATTCATCTATGTCAATATCTAGCATGTCAAGAATATCCCCTTCAGTAAATCGGAAGCTATGCCCATTGACCATAGTATAGAAGAATATGGTTTCATTTTCAGAGTGGGAGATGAGGTTAGCATAGAATTCATTCACTACCTTGATGGAATAGGAAGGGAAAGAAGGGTTGATGAATTCTTTTAACTTTTGCACCTCGAAGAGGTCCTCCAAGTCGACGATGTTGAGGAAGTCCATAACTTCAACTGGTCGTCGTGGAAGAGGAGCTTTGGAGGAAAGCTGTAGATATCGATCACCAGCATCTCCGTCGACGAAGGCGATGTCGTTGATGATCGTCAGTGGTGGAGTAGCTTCCCTAGCTTCCCTTCCTTTCCTGCCGGCCACCTTCTTCTTCCCACGAGCAGAGGATGATGCCATTGTGTTGCTTGAAGGTGGAGAAGAAGCAAGGAAGACTTGGGGATGAGGATGCTAAAGAGTTGCACAAAAATGCACTAGAGAGATCCTATGGAAGCAAGAGTATGCAAGTGTGAGGAAGTGACCCATTTTGGTTCCTTTTATAACAATCCAGCGACCAGGTCGGTCGACGATTTGTCGACCGAGCGTCCGCAACGGTCATGTTGCATACGCGCCACTCGGCTCCCCAACGGTAGGATTTATAACGGTCATATAACGGCCATAACCGGTCATAACGGTCGGTTTACAACGGTCGTATCCAACGACTAATTCTCGGTCGACCGGAAGTGTTTCCGATGTAGTTTTTATTTTAGGTCTGTCGGTCGAAAGAGATAGGCTGACCGAGAGGTTGTCGGTCGAAGAGTTCGTCGACCGACGGACTTACTGGGTAGCTAATTTTTTGTGCAAATGACATATTACCAATATTTTGATAGACTAATTTTGTAGAGCATATATATATATTAAGGGAGCAATATTGTGGATATTGTTATTACCAATATTTGGACAATTTTTTTATCATAAGTTTATGGTTCTTTTTAATAAAATGATATTAAAATAAGTATTGTGTCAAACTTATTTTAGGTCGACTTTGACTACGACCATAGCGCCCCTTGGTCAAATTTTATTTTGACCAAGAGGCAAATTTTGCAGATTTTCAGATTGAATATATTGAGTATAATATCTGCATTTAATTAAATGTCAAGTTGAAGCATAATACTTAATATGATTCTTAATTGAAGGCACAATTAATTATCTCAAATCTTCAAAGATACTAATTTAGAGATTTTTATCTTTATGTGTTGCAAGCAATAACATATAACCAATAAATCATTTTGCTTGCCTATATATATATTTTCATGGATCCATACAATTTTCATTATTTATGCGCACCCAATAATGAAAGCATATCCATGGTGTAACAATAACAGCATATAATGATGATTCCATCACATGATTTGTATATGAATAGATCAGAAGATACTTTTAGGAACAATCATGTGAAAATATGAATTTTCTTTTTATTGAACTAAGCATAATTTCAGTTTAAACTTAAATCATCCAGGGAATAAGCTAATATTAATTTCATTTAAATTTGTAGAAATGATTTCAAAAAATATATCCAGTCATCAATCATAAGTAGATAGCAATTTCATCGGATTAAAATAAATGCAGCAATTTTGTAGTAGACTGGAGAACAGTGATGTGCTCGGTCGACAATTGTTCGACCGATGGTCTTTCGGTCGACAGTTTTTCGACCGACAAGATTCCTGGAACTGTTAATAAAACATAATTATGTGAGTTAACTATTTAGATACTTACATTTATTTGTAATCTCATTATGTTGAGTTGAGATAGACATAGAAATATGCAACTAATGTCTCTGGTCATATCTCAACTAAATCTTATTTGTTTAGTTTTGAGGTTTAGGAACCCAAACTAACTCAACATCTCTTCTTTTGTAAGGGCATGAAAAAGAATAGTGACCGAGGTGCAAACAGTAATGACAACATATTGAGTCAACCTCATATCTTTTTCTATGGTTGTGTCCTATGTCGTCCTTGGGTGAGGATGTCCTTTTAGGTAAATATATAGATTGATGGGTTTGTAACTTTCTCCGACTAGGTTGTTGATGGGATTTCCCTTTAGGCTTGTAACCTAGTCCCCTTCTCCCAATTTGTTGATAGGGATTATCTAGAATTTGATCAAGAATGCCATTGTTATTCAAACTATGAACTTGTTGTTGTAGCTTGGCAATCTCATCCATTCTTTTCTTGATATCTATTTTTGCTTGGTCTATATTAGATGACAATGAATTTCTTTCTTTAACAATAGTATCATAATCTATATGGGTGCACAATAATGGTTGTTTTTGAAGATCGTTTACTTGAGTCTGCAAATTGATCTTTTCCAAAGAAAGTAAATTGCAATTTGCCTCTATAGACTTTATCTTACTATCATAATCTTCAATGAATTTTTTAAGATCTTCATTTTCGGATGTCATGGCAAGAAGCTTAGCATGTAATTCATCGTTTTCTTTATTTGATTTCTTT
The DNA here is from genome assembly GCA_963693085.1 of Alisma plantago-aquatica. Lineage (NCBI taxonomy): Eukaryota > Viridiplantae > Streptophyta > Magnoliopsida > Alismatales > Alismataceae > Alisma > Alisma plantago-aquatica. The sequence goes on along the minus strand of OY856414.1, from coordinate 600,782,464 downwards.
AATTTCTTCTTGCACTCAACATATTTAATATGTGTTTCTTCAAGACTAGCAACTAGTTCTTCTTTAGATAAATCATAAAGACTTACCTCCTCTTCTTCTTCACTAGTTGTAGCAATAAGACATTCTTTGTGCTTATCCTCTTCCTTTGATCTCCATGGGCATCTGGTTGTTTTGTGGCTTGTTCCTAAGCACCAATTGCAGCATGTTGTGGTTTTGTCCAAGCAGCACCTTTCACCATTTCCCTCCATTCTTCAAGACCTGGTTAGGGTTCCTTGAAGCCTGCTCTGATACCAATTGAAAAACTACTAGAGGGGGGGTGAAAGGAGTTTTTGAATTATTTTAACAATTTATTGAATTCAAACAACCACAATTGAAATTGGAAGAAAGAGACAGGTGTTTAGAGTGGTTCCAACTATAGCAAATACTATAGTTGTCAGTCAACTACCCGGTTGCTTACCCAACCGGGATTTGAAAGTATTTATTTTATTACCTCTCGAGGATTTATACAAAATACAATACTTTCCTTTACACCCTTTGAACAGCCTTCACTTGAAGTAGGTGCACCAACTTTGAGGTAGCCTTCTTTGAAGTAACTCCAAGCTCCCCCTTGAAGTAGCCTTCCTCTCTAGAAGTAACCTCCCGTTGCACCAGCCTTCTGAAGTAGCTCAAAGTCTCCTTCTTCGCCAAGAAGATCTTCACCCTCTCCAATCCGCAGCCTCCAACCTAGGAGTAGCAAGGAGAGTACAAACAATAATAGGGAACAAGAAAGAAAAAGGAAATTACAACTTATCCTTTATAGCCCAAGGCTTGATTTGCCTAGATCAAGCGTATAGATCTCCTAACCAAGTGTGAGGACTTGTGATTGCAGTGGGTAGGAGATACTAGCCTATAGGACATGAATTATGAGCTAAAGAAGGAAGTAGCCAATGTTCACAAAGCTCAATTTGCTCACAAACAGATTGCTCAAAGTATGCTCAAGGATTTCTCAAGTATAGCAAGTGTTATTGAGTGTCCTATGGCTTGTCCTATTTATAGGAATGGCCTAAGGATGCTTAAGGACGTTCTAGACAACTTCTAGGGGTTTCTAAGTTCTTAACTAGCCGTTAGGTACAAAGTTGTTTCTTTAACAACGGCTAATTAATTAATTCTGCAGTTGCTGTCAGAGATCATCTCGGTCGAGGAATGGTCGACCGAGACACCTACTCGGTCGAACTTTTGTCGACCGACAGGCACTCTGGAACAAGTGATTTGCAACGTCTTTCTCCAACTGCCAACTAACTTGTCTGTTGTGTCTAACGGCTACTTTGGATCTTTCTCGGTCGAGAAGATTGTCGACCGAGAGTGTCTCGGTCGAGGAGTTTGTCGACCGAGATTGATCCTGTTTCAATGTTTCAATTTAGGCACTAACTATATGTATGAGTGTGCAAATGTTATCCTATTTGAAGGGAATGACTTATCTAAATGTGGTGTTTAGCTAGGGAGAATCTAACGCTTGATTTACATGCAATCTAAGTACTTGTACATTATATATTTGTACAAGTTTTTTACAAAGCGATTACATTGCATGAAAACATAAACATGTAAGCATATGGATTTCCCTAGTTGCTTTGTCATCCACTTTAATCCTGCACACTCAAGTAGCTTGTTAGATCAATAAGAATGAAATGTTTGTCATAATCAAAACAAAGGGATTTATAGACGTCCATTTAGCCAACATCTTCTTCATGAAAAACATGAGAGAAACCCACAGTGACGTACTCGTTCTGATGAATCCTTTCTCAAGCATCTCTTGTAACTATTTCTTCAACTCTACCATCTCTACTAGCGCCATCCAATACGGTATCTGCACTATCAGTTGCATGCTCGAGACTATATGGATCTCAAAAGCAATCTCTCTGATAGGGGGAACACCTAGGAACTCGAGTCAAAACACATCCTCTAACTCTCTAATGACGGGCTCAGACTCCTCCCTTTAGTATCTACCACATGCCTTAAGAACACATCACAATCCTATCTCATCAACTTCTCAGCCACCATTGTTGACACCAAACAAGTAGGAAGAATCTTCCTATCACCTAGGAAGATCCACGACATGCCACAGTCTACAAACATTGCCATCTTAGAACTACAATCCAAAATCACCTGATACTTCTCTAAAGTATCCATTCTAAGGTCAAATCCATGCATGTCAAGTGGTAAGAGATCCACTTGAATGCCATGTTCTAAGAAAGAAAGGACACACCTCCCACAACTCCGTGAGATCAAATAATGAGGTTTTTAAATGAAGACTATCCCATCTATGGCTAGCAGGCAAAGAACAAGCATCAATCACTTCTCGAGTGACAAAAGAGTGCATTGCATCTGGGTAAAAAAAACATATATAAAGCAAGAAGAAGACAAATTAGAATGAAATAACTCCATATGACTTGTCACTACTTGTGGGTTGACTACTCCTTTAGTATGATTCATAGTGTAGAATCTAGTCATTGCCTGTTGTCACCCTCTTCCTCTACTGGCCTAACCTAAAGAACCAACCTGAGACACTTGTCCACATCCCCTTTCACTGCCACTGAATTGTTGTCTTTTCGAGCCCTCCTAGCTCTACCTTGGTTGTTGGGTGACTTCCTCATCCTTCATAGGGCAGAACATGTTCCTTTGCCCAACCTATCCATACTTGTAGCAGGTCTTTCTCTCATACCATGGCTGATACGACCCTATCACTGAAGGTGATGCTATACTCTGAGCTCCTTCTGGTGGAAAACTACATCCTCTGTCCTTACTGGGTGACCATTAGGTCAGTGCACTGGGCCTCTTCTGTGCTGGCGATGCAGAAATCCTAGGTTTTTTAAAGCCTCCCGATGACTGCCCTTGAAACTGCGTCGACCTCTTCATGACACTCCTCTCCTACTTCTCGACCACAGACCATCAATTCTCTTAACAGACTCCACAAACATTGCAAACTTCTCACAATTTTCAAGCGTTGCGGCTGTTGTTGTCAGCTCACCGTTCAAAGCCTTCTCAAAACTCTTGATCCTTTCCACATCTATAGACACCATGTGAGGACAGAATAACAACAACTCCATAAAAGTTGCTTCATACTCATCCATCAACATGGATCCCTGCCGAATCAACTCAAACTGACTGATCTTCTCATCCAGATAGGTACGCAGAAAGTACTTGTTGACAAACTCTCATCTAAATTCCTCCCAGCTAATATCAACACCTAGTCGTTTCTCCTCTTCAATGGCCCACCAATGGCCAACACTCCCCTTCTATATATACACTGCATGCTTCACCTTATCAGCCTCAGGGATTTTAAGGATCTTGAAAGCCTTTTCCAACTTCATCAGCTGAAGATCAACATCTGTTGGGTCAACCGTACTGACATATTCCACATCACCAACACATCTCAACCTCTCAAAGGTCTTCCCCACTCTTAGAGATTTGGCACTGGGACAGATACCCTAGGCTGAGGGGCAGGCATTCTGTCTGCCATGTGCGTCATCGTCGCCATAAACTGTACAAACAGAGACTGGAAGGTAGGGTTCTCTATCACAATCGGGTCAAACTGGGGCTCTTTAGGCATCCGATCTTCTCGTTCCCGAGGCCTCACACCACCACCGGGTGCAACAACACTACTCTGTGCAGCGTGCTCTTCACATTCTCCAACCATCTTTCTACTCTTCTTCCTATTATGCATAAGCATAAGTCACTATAAGACAGACTCGGGGACAATAGAACAGACACAAACCCTAGTCCTAGGTCCCTGTAGACTCAACAAACCTAAAGATCTAATACAAACCCAACTGTGACACCTTGTCATTCCACAAAGTGAGAGTACTCAAAACCAAAAGCGAAAACAACACTAAACAAATAGATTACCAGAAAATACAGGTATTTAAAACTGATTATATTAAATCTCCAAAAGCCAAAACATATTACATATGATTCCACAAAGCCTGCCACATACAGTACATAACATGTCACATGGTGCTTACATTATTATTGGTATACATTCCTGTCATCAACCTTTCATGCAAGATATTGGTTCCATATATATATATAAATATATATATATATATATATGTATATATATATACAAGTAAACAACTTCAAATCGATTACATCACCACAAAACATTTCAAAAACACCCCAAGGACCTGAGTGTATAGGGATGACTCTAAGACTCTAACACTAAAAGACTAGTAGGACATCCAACCTTATCATCTACTGCTCTTGCCGCTGCTCTTCCTCAGTTGCATGACCTCTACTTCTTCGTGTATGGTCACCTAAAAGATGTGGAAACCCAAGCGGTGAGACGAAACATCCTAGAGAGAGATATAACTCTCTACCAACACTATTTAAGAACATATATACTGAACAAGTAAAACAACATACTAATAGGATGATAAAATTCAGCTAAATGATATGTACATAACCGGTAAAGCAGATTTAGCAAGATTAGGCAACCACCACCAAATGGTAGAACAAGTTATGTTCTAAATAGAATATGAAGAACATGTATAACAATTGACTCTCTTACCGTATCATAATTCAAAAAATTAGTAAAAAGATAAGGCAAAGCTCAACTAATGTGAGACGTATGTCAACCTAAGCATATATATACTACACGGTTGTATTACATCTTTCGGTTGTATTACGAAGGGCAACCGAAAACGCCATACAACATCCATGGAAGAGATGGAATCCATGACCCCTCCAACTCCTCTTGGTCAGAATAAGAGAACACCATAGAGACATACCAGTGAACTACACAAGAGTGACATATAGTCACAAAAAGAATTGGCTCACACATGGTCGTCCATATAAAATACCTAGCCCACCTTAGTACATGTAATGATGCTAGAAGAACAGGATCACACATGGACATTCTTAAAAAGAATGAGTGGCTCACATGGCCATCCATATCACAAGGAGATGGGCTCACACATGGCCATCTCATACAACCTATAATTAAGGATGCAAGGGGATACTCAACTTGCACCCAACATATTCAAAAATATGCACTATGAGTTACACTCGTTTCATGAATCCAACAAATAAAGCTCACATTAGAATGGATCTATGGCACATGGCAACTACATGATTAAGGTTTCATTTGATTAGTTAGCCGATTGGGTGACTTTTAGCATTAATCAAGTTACAACATATAAAGCTAAAAACAAACTCTATAAGAATAAGGGTGTGTAGCAACTTTAAAAGATATAAAATGTGCAAGGTGTGATCTAGTCACACAACCACCACATGGTACTTAAAGATTTTCCATCCACAAGGCAATCATCAATGTCACTTATCATCATGAGATCTTAATCCCTAAATCACATCACTTGAGGACATCACCTCTCAATAGGCATCAAGCCATCACCAGATCATAGGACCTATCACATTAAGCCATGCATGTTCTGTGGGTATGTATGCCCATAGAGCAAGTCATATGATAATTGTAATGGGATACTTTGTAAATGATTTGAATAATAATAAAGGCAATTTCCGATCTATATGTTTAAACTGTTTCTGAGATGATAGTGTAACATGATAGATGTCTAAAGAATGATTTTTTACTCAATGATGTATGCTTTTAGGTTGGACCTAAACGATGAGATCATGTGAATGTCAAGAGTATGCATTCTTGTTTGGTCCCTAGTCGGTTGTTATTGTGGAAATAACCATAGACATCAATAACACTAAAGACTAGATTGTGTTTTGGTTGATGACAGAATCTCATTAGTCATGATATAGTGATATCAAACCAAGCACATAGGTACTTGTTAGAGAAAAAGGTACCAGACAGACCCACTGTGAGAGTGACACATGGAACCATGACTTGGTAGTCACAGTCAGCTCTCACAGTGATGGGGGTGAGTGTGATTCTTAGACCTGAAATCACTACACTCAACACATGTCGTTGGGTACACTTTGACATCATCAAACGCAGTCCTGAAAAATGGGTTGTTATAAAGGTGATGATTAGGTGGCTTTGACACATGGGGCTTTTGAGGGGTGAGTGATAGATATGGGATTTGTCCCTCCTGAGGGAGTTTGATGTCCTTGGCCACTTGATGAGTAGGATTGAGAAAGGCATGCACATGCACGTGTGAATCAATATGTGATATTGATGTCAAACACACCTCACCCAGTCTGCTCTGAGATCAAGGAAATGAATGAACGTTGACAGGATGATTGTTCCATGCCTCGAGTTCATTCAGGATATCAGTGACAAAGGAATTATACATTCACTGTAATGCCATTCACAGATTGTAGGATTGAAAGTTGTTCTCCAAATTTCTATTTCACTTGGGTAGAACTGATGTGTGACTAGGCACCGATCTTTGCTTGTGAAGTCATAAGTGTTATGGACTTTCACTGCCAACGTGAAATGGACCTTCAGGGTCACACACATAGGATTTAACCTGGAATAGGAGTTTGTCCACAAATAATGTTTAGACTGATTACTAAAGGAGTTTAGTAGTTCAATTAAACACTCAATCAATTGATAGCTCAGTATCATAGTGTTCAAAGTGTTAGACTAATTGATTAGAGTATCGAATTGATTGAAACTGCAATTGACTGATTTTGCACAATCTGCACTCCCAACCGATCGGCTCATGTGATGAACCGATCGGCTGAGCTTGGTGAATCGACTGGCTCAACTGGTGAGTCGATCGGCTCATGAACAGGGTGAAGCAATTCGTTCAAGTGTTGAAACGATCGGTTCAAGTCCAACCGAGCAAGTTGGGAAAGTAAGATTGGTGAGAAATTTCCTTTCGTTTCACTTGCCCAATTCGATTGGAATAAGGATTGGTATTTGATACCAATTTGAAATAAAACAAGAAAAGTCAATAGGGAACTGATCAGGACCACGAACCGACCGATTCAGAAGTGAACCAACCATTTCATGGGTCCCAACCAATCGGTTGAGGTGTCAACCGATCGGCTCAGATCCCCAACCGACCATTTCAGTTGTGAAACGATCGGTTTAGGTTACACAGTTGGTTGTTTTTGTGGAAAATCTCGAACCCTTCTACTCCTGCTTTAGTCCCGCATTGCCCGGGATAGAGAACCCTATCCCATGACCCTCCTATATATAGGGGTATTCAGGGCTTCTCAAAGTACAACTCAGTGCAACCAGTTACTCTGTAAAGTTGTCGTTCTCTCTAGTTTTGGTAACTGAGAGAGCCCGAGCAAGTGCTACCGGATAAGGGAGGCACAACAAGGGAAAGACAACTGCAGAAAGATACTGGTGGCAGGAGAGTGTGTCGGCGACTAGTACGCCAACAGGAGGGTGCGACTCCTTCTGATTCCTTGTGGGACAAGGAGATTAGAGTTCCAAGCAGTCTGTGTGGATGACTGCTGAGGTGGGAGACCTCTGTCGCTCAGAGGACAATTGTCAATCCTGACAGTCCCGGTGAGACTAGGAGTCTTCAAGTCCCGGTGCGACCAGGAGTTGCACAGACACCATCCAAGACCGGAGGTGAAGACCGCGCAAGGCGTGAGGAACTATCACCGAGCAAGCCTCGGGACAAGGTATGCATCCACAAACCATCTTTCCTATTGTATAGACGTTGACGCGATTCCTTTTGTTCTGGGTTTTGGGGAGAAAATTTTTGTTTCCACTGCTTCTCTGCCTCCCGTAAAAACCTACAGTCGTATCCGAGCCACGTCAACTGCTCTATATTTTAGGATTATCGATATGATCGATTTTGGTTTGTCACCTTTATTTATTGCATACAATGCGAATAAAATTGGCTTTATGCATGTCCAATCCACAAATCCCAAATATACATATATGATATGTAATATTAATGCACTCGATATGCGTTGCCGTTAAACGAGTTTTGTGGTGGATGTGTAGCATGGTTATGGCCTATAAACCCTATATCTATGTGTGGTTGTATGTGGTTGCTTGCATCTCGGTCTGCGCATTGATTCCCTTTCTCCTATTCCTGATGTAACTCGAAATAATTCGAGATTTCTTTTCCTACCTTTGCTCCCCCCGAATGTTACTCGGGGTTTCACAATTCAATTGTAAATAGGATAGATTTTATTTCATGTTCTGTCAAAGAACGGCGGACAACCTGAGATGATCGGTTCAAGGCGTGAACCGATCGGTTGATGTTCCAGACGACCGGTTTGAGCGGGTGGCAATCTGAGGAGATGCACGATGACCGGTGAACTGATCGGTTGGAGGCTCCAGTCGATCGGCTGGTGGCACCTGAACAACCAACTTGATGGCGAGCCAATCAATCATGGAGATGAGTTGATCAAACCCAGAAAGGCAGGCACAGATTTCATCTTATACAGGTTTCATGTGATGTAGACCTAGATGACCATGATTTCGTTTGGCTCGAGGAATCACAATAGGATGGCATAATCATTGCTTTTATCATTTCGCATGTTTTTCTATGGGATATAGCATGTATATGATACATACTATATATTGTGGTGATTGGATATGTATATGTATATAAAAACCAAATCCCTCATTAAATATTAAAGTTTTAGATGCCTTCCAAATGCGACACACGTGAAAAGCTTCATCGACCAAGTGTGGGCATGCCCAAGCGTGGTGCACCATCTATCTCATGGAAGCGTGAAGGATGAATGTGTGGGTCTGCCCAAGAAGGGTACATGTTCATCGTGTTGGCTTTGGGTCGGAGTTAACAAGGTGACCTAGATAGGATCTAACACCTTGAGGCATGGAGATGATCATGGCAAGGAGTTGCATATGACATCTTTCAAGAGTTGTATATGATGCAATTGGCAAGAGTTGCCTACCTGGAAGATCTGAGTTGTGGGTGACAGCCCAAGCTGGTCCATGGCTCAGAGGATTTCAGGATCTTGACCCACTAGAAGATTGTACTCTACAATCTTCCAAATTGATGGCGAGGGCTGTCAATTTGAGTCAAAATAGTGGGAGCGGTAATTAATTAAAGGCCTAATTAACTATCATAAAATTTTATTCAAATCAAATCAAAAGGAGTTTTGACAAAATGCAATTTTCTCTTGTAGAATGGCAAAGGAATCATCTTTTAAAATGAGCAAATTAATTTAGAACAAATTCCATAACTGGTTGAGGACTGTGAGAAGTGTCATGCACAATCTAGATATACCAGGAGCCTTTGAATCCACTCTATGTCCGCTTAAAGTGTTGGTGAAGAAGAAAGAAAGTTCATTGATAGAGATCAATGGAACGATAGGTAAGGGAGATAAGGGTTCTCTCGCCAAACCAATTTCTTCTACATGGAGAGGATGGAAGGAACGATGGAAGAAGAAGTCAGAGATAGAGATCTCTACTTCTGGTGTATATGTGATAGAGATTAACTTTACTACTTCTTCATCATGGGTACTTGATACCAGATGCGGATCTCCCATTTGTTCAAATGTGAAGGATCTTAAGGGAAGTAGGCCTTTGGGGAAAGATGAGGTTGAACTACGTGTTGCCAATGGGGCAAGGGTTGCCGCCAGTGCCGTAGGAACCTATGAGTTAACTCTACCAAGTGGGCTAATAATAGAGTTGAAGAACTACTATTATGTACCTGCCATAAATAGGAATATCATTTCCGTCTCTTGTTTGGACAAAGATGGATTTGAATTTCTTATTAAGAATGGAAATTGTTCCATTTCTAAAGATGGGATCTTTTGTGGCAGTGCCCCAATGTCTTATGGTCTATACTTGATAGATCTAGAGACAAATGTATACAACGTAAACACCAAAAGGCAAAAACTCAACAACTCAAATGAAACATATCTTTGGCATTGTCGTCTTGGGCACATAAATGAGAAGAGCATTTCTAGACTCCATAAGATGGTTATCTAGACTCTTTTGATTATGAATCAATAGAGACATGTGAATCTTGTTTGTTGGGCAAGATGACCAAGAATCCCTTTTCAGGTAAAGGTGAGAGAGCTAGTGATCTATTAGGACTCATACATACTGATGTATGTGGGCCTTTTAGAACTAATGACAGAAATGGGTATTAGTACTTCATTACCTTCACTGATGATTTCAGTAGGTATGGCTATGTGTACCTGATGAAGCATAAGTCAGAAACCCCCTAAAGGTTCAAGGATTTCATGAATGAAGTACAGAATCAACTTAGTAAAAGTATTAAAGCACTTCGATCTGATCGAGGTGGAGAATACTTAAGACAAGAGTTTGAGGACCTTCTGTGAGCCCGTGGTATTCTATCACAATGGACTCCGCCTGGAACACCACAGCATAACTGTGTGTCTGAAAGAAGGAATCACACATTGTTGGATATGGTGTGATCAATGATGAGTTTTGCTGATCTTCCGATTTCCTTCTGGGGTCATGCTCTTGAAACCGTCGCGTTTACACTTAACCCTGTACCATCTAAATCGGTTCAAAAGACACCATACGAGATATGGTACAGGAAGCGTCCCGATTTGTCTTTTTTGAAGATTTGGGGTTGTGAGGCTTACGTTAGGAAAATGTTTCCTGATAAGCTTGGACCCAAATCCGATAAATGTTATTTTGTTGGATACCCCAAGGAAACGAGGGGATATTATCTATACCACCCTTCTGACAACAAAGTGTTTGTTGCCAGGATAGTTGTGTTCCTAGAGAAGGAATTTATTTTCAAAGGAAGTAGTGGGAGGAAAATAGAGCTTGAAGAGGTTCAAGCCCAACAAGAAAACATAGAACTGGTAGATGTACAAGAGGAAAATGGAGATTCACAAGGTGTTGTGGGATCTCATTCTCCTCTAGTAACACAAGGACCTCGTAGATCTAGTAGGACCTGCCTTGAACCTGAGAGGTTTCGATACCTTGTGACACAGGAAGGTGGTGAGTTGATCATAGATGATGATCCAACTACCTACGTAGAGGCTATGGAGGGACCAGATTCTGAGTAATGGCTTGAAGACATGAGATCCGAGATGGAATCCATGTACTCCAACAAAGTATGGACTTTGGTGGAACCACCCGAAGGGGTAAAACCCATAGGGTGCAAGTGGGTCTTTAAGAAAAAGACTGACATGGATGACAATGTGCAAACTTATAAAGGCAGATTGGTTGCGAAGGGATTTCGACAAGTTCAAGGTGTTGACTATAACGAAACATTTTCTCCAGTTGCCATGATTAAGTCCATCAGGATCATGCTTGCTATTGCAGCTTATTATGACTATGAGATTTGGCAGATGGATGTTAAAACCGCATTCCTTAACGGGAATATAAATGAGGATGTGTACATGACACAGCCTAAAGGTTTTGTAGATCTAAAGAATGCCAATAAAGTCTGTAAGTTGCAAAGGTCAATCTATAGATTGAAGCAAGCATCTTGGAGTTGGAATCTTTGATTTGATGAGGAAGTCAAAGTGTTTGGCTTTATTCAAAATGAAGATGAACCTTGCATGTACAATAAGGTTAGTGGGAGCTCAACCACATTCCTCATATTGTATGTGGATGATATACTATTGATGGGGAATGATGTCATAGCCTTAGAGAAGGTAAAGACTTGGCTTGGGAATACTTTCTCAATGAAGGACTTAGGAGAAGCATCCTACATTCTAGGAATTAAGATCTATAGAGATAGATCTAGAAGGCTTCTCAGACTAAGTCAGAGCACATACATCGACAAAGTGTTGAAGCGGTTCATCATGGAGAACTCAAAGAGAGGCAACATCCCCATGCTACATGGAGTCACCGTCTCTATAGCTCAATGTCCCCAATCTTGTGAAGAAAGGGAGCGTATGAATGGGATCCCATATGCATCAACCATCAGATCCATCTTGTACGCTATGTTGTGCACACGCCCAGATGTCTCGTATGCTCTCAGCATGATGAGTAGGTACCAGTCAGATCCCGGGGATGCACAGTGGACAGCCGTAAAGAACATCCTCAAGTACTTGCAAAGGACTAAGGATCAATTTCTTGTTTACGGCGGCGAGGAGGAGCTGGTTGTAAAGGGTTACACCGATGCAAGCTTCCAAACTGATAAAGATGATTACAGATCGCAGTCAGGATTTGTATTTTGCCTTAATAATGGAGATGTGAGCTGGAAGAGTTCCAAGCAAGAAACCGTTGCCGATTCTACTACAGAGGCCGAGTATATTGCTGCTTCACATGCAGCAAAGGAGGCTATGTGGATCAGGAAGTTCATTTCTGAACTTGGTGTAGTTCCCACTAGCTGTGATGTAATTGAGCTTTATTGTGACAATAATGGAGCTATTGCACAAGCTAAGAAACCCAGATCACATCAGCGGTCCAAGCACATACTGTGGCGCTTCCATCTCATACGAGAGATCGTATAATGAGGAGATGTGAAGATTTGCAAAGTACGAACTGAAGACAACATAGCTGATCCACTGACTAAGGCCCTTTCCCAACAGAAGCATGATGGTCAAGCTAGGTCACAAGGACTGAGGTTGCTTGGTGACTAGATCTAAGTGCAAGTGGGAGTCTGTTGGTATGTATTCCCATAGAGCAAGTCATATGATGATTGTAATGGGATACTTTGTAAATGATTTGAATAATAATAAAGGCAATTTCTGATCTATATGTTTAAACTATTTTTGAGATGATAGTGTGACATGATAGATGTCTAAAGAATGATTTTGTACTCAATGACGTATGCTTTTAGGTTAAGGACCTAAACGATGAGATCATGTGAATGTCAAGAGTATGCATTCTTGTTTGGTCCCTAGTCGGTTGCTATTGTGGAAATAACCATAGACATCAATAACACTAAAGACTAGATTGTGTGTTGGTTGATGACAGAATCTCATTAGTCATGATATAGTGATATCAAACCAAGCACATAGGTACTTGTTAGAGAACAAGGTACCAGACAGACCCACTGTGAGAGTGACACATGGAACCATGACTTGGTAGTCACAGTCAGCTCTTACAATGATGGTGGTGAGTGTGATTCTTAGACCTGAAATCACTACACTCAACACATGTCTTTGGGTACACTTTGACATCATCAAACACAGTCCTAAAACATGGGTTGTTATAAAGGTGATGATTGGGTGGCTTTGACACATGGGGCTTTTGAGGGGTGAGTGATAGATATGGGATTTGTCCCTCTTGAGGGAGTTTGATGTCCTTGGCCACTTGATGAGTAGGATTGAGAAAGGCATGCGCATGCACATGTGAATCAATATGTGATATTATTGTCACACACATCTCACCCAGTCTGCTCTAAGATCAAGGAAATGAATGAACGTTGACAGGATGACTATTCCATGCCTCAAGTTCATTCAGGATATCAGTGACAAAGGAATTATACATTCACTATAACACCATTCACAGATTGTAGGATTGAAAGTTGTTCTCCAACTTTCTATTTCACTTGGGTAGCACTGATGTGTGACTAGGAACCTCTCTTTGCTTGTGAAGTCATAAGTGTTATGGACTTTCACTGCCAACGTGAAATGGACCTGCAGGGTCACACACATAGGATTTAACCTGGAATAGGAGTTTGTCCACAAATAATGTTTAGATTGATTACTAAAGGAGTTTAGTAGTTCAATTAAACACTCAATCAATTGATAGCTCAGTATCATAGTGTTCAAAGTGTTGGACTTATTGATTAGAGTATCGAATTGATTGAAACTGCGATTGATTGATTCTGCACAATCTGCACTCCCAATCAATCGGCTCATGTGATGAACCGATTGGCTGAGCTTGGTGAACCGATCGGCTCAACTGGTGAGTCGATCGGCTCATGGACAGGGTGAAGTGATTCGTTCAAGTGTTGAAACGATCGGTTCAATAAGTCCAACCGAGCAAGTTGGGAAAGTAAGATTGGAGAGAAATTTCCTTTCATTTCACTTGCCCAATTCGATTGGAACAAGGATTGGTATTTGATACCAATTCGAAACAAAAGAAGAAAAGTCAATCGAGAACTGATCAGGACCATGAACTGATCGATTTATAAGTGAACTGACCATTTCATGGGTCCCAACCAATCGGTTGAGGTGTCAACCGACCGGCTCAGATCCCCAACCGATCGTTTCAGTTGTGAAACGATCGGTTCAGGTTACGCAGTTGGTTGTTTTTGTGGAAAATCTCGAACCCTTCTACTCCTGCTTTAGTCCCACATTTCCTGGGATAGAGAACCATGTCCCATGACCCTCCTATATATATAGGGGTATTGGGGGCTTCTCAAAGTATAACTCAGTGCAACCAGCTGCTCTGTAAAGTTGTCGTTCTCTCTGGTTTTGGTAACTGAGAGAGCTCGAGCAAGTGCTACCCGATAAGGGAGGCACAACAAGGGAAAGACAACTGTAGAAAGCGACTGGTGGTAGGAGAGTGTGTCGGCGACTAGTACGCTGACAGGAGGGTGTGACTCCTTCTGATTCCTTATGGGACAAGGAGATCAGAGTTCCAGGTAGTTCGTGTGGACGACTGCAGAGGTGGGAGACCTCTGTCGCTCGGAGGACAACTGTCAATCCTGACAGTCCCAGTGAGACCAGGAGTCTTCAAGTCCCGGTGCGACCAACAGCTGTACAGACACCATCCAAGACCGGAGGTGAAGACCGCGTGTAAAGACCCAAAAAAAAAGTCTCTACTAAAAACATGATAAACAAAATCATCAAAAGTATGGCAGCGGAATAAATTAAATCTTGACATTATTCAAAATGTATAAAGAGTACATTATAAAATTTTCCCAAATGGGAGTACAACTTTATACAAACAACTAGGATCTAGGTAGAGGAAGACTTAGACTAATGCAACATTGTCTCCAAACAAACTATATCAAACATAAAAGCAACTATGATCATATACTATATGTTCTTCATCTTTCTTCTCCTATCCTTAGCTTTGGGTTCACCAAGCTTCCATGCGCACTCTGATCCCTAACCTGGATGGTTGGGGTCATCCAGCAAGAGAAAGATAAACAAGGTATGTGTTAAAAAGAAAGCATTGGACAAGGAATAATAAACAACATTGCATAATAAAGGATTTCCCATGTTACAAGAGTATTAGAGAATGAGAAAGATATTCAGATAAGAATAAGAGAACTGCCATATACAATCACCACAATAATAAATCACATAGCATGCATATATTAAGACACAAACTCATCTCAATGTAGGGTGAGGCACCTACCGGACCTCAACCAGGAGGAGAGGGGAAATAACATCCCAAACCTCAAAAATATATATAAATTGGCAGGGGGACTAAAACCCCAGTGCCTGGCAGGGGGACTAAAACCCCAGTGCCCTGTGGGTGGTTTGTACTCATGTACACTACATTGTCATTTGGCCTAAAATACATCATGCTTAAATAGTCACTTGGCAGTATAGTGAAAAGTAATCAAGATACAACAAGCATTGGGAATAAAACCCAATTAAACAAATAATAAGACCATCATAGGTCACATCCATATTCAAGAGTTCCAAGAATAGTCAATGAGCATCAACAATATATAATGTTCCAAATAATTCCAAGAGAATGAGCCACATAGGCAACAACAAGATTCATGAGTTACATTCAAATGAGCCACAAGAACAACCACAATATATATAAGATTTCCAAGTATTTCAAAAGATGATCCAACAATGGTATTAGAAGCATAAAATCAGTTAAGAGCCAATAAATGCAATTAGAGGGAAAATGAGGCTAGCACAATAATTATAGTGGGGTTGTAAAAGATCCCAACTGAGGAATAGGTAGTTTGCACAATTACAATAGGATCCACATACATAAAATAGGCTTCACATATTCAAATAGGGGCACATACAAAATAGGGCTCACATACAAAAATAGGTTTTCACATACATAGGAATCACATACTAAATAAGTTTCACATACAAAATAGGTGCCACATACCTTAGATTAAATACATTACCATCATATCCATCAAACAGATAGTATCACCATCCATATATCCTAGTTATAAACATAACACATGTATTAATATATATAAAGACATAAATCATAAGAAAACCCTAATTTTACAAAACTACGATTTAGAGTTCAAAACCAAGTCCAAACGATTACTCAAAATCTCCTGATTAAGAAAACATATCTTATTATATAAAACAGAGTTAAAATGAATTAATTATGTATTTTAAAACATTTGCATACTAAAAATGCCATTCAAAGCAGACTTCGGAAAACCATTGAGAATCAGGTCTCAAAAACCACAAAAACAGATTCTACATTAAAAATCCTTTCCAACGACTATTTATTCATATTTTTCTGATAAAGGATCGATTTACTATGGATTAAATAAATCCGACCAATCAGAAATTAAGAAAACTATAGCGTGACATATATTTAAATAAAAATGCAACTTGATGTAAATATTAGAGGAAAGGACCAGACTGCCCTTGCTCGTTAAAACAAACCAATTGAAACGATGAGGGCATAACGATCATTTGGACAATCCATTGCTTTGTAGGTGAGAAACAAAACGAGAGGGGGAAAGGACGAGATTACCCCTGTGTTGTAGGGTTGGACGCCATAGGGGCGAGGGTTGCCCTGGTCATTTACTGACCATGCATCCTCTTGCTTTCGCCATGGCGCTGGAGCCATCACTGGAGCTCGAGCTCCAGACTCCCTTCCGCATCCAAGGCCAGTACTCAGCAAACAGAGAGTGAGAAGATGTTCTCTGTGGTCCCGTGAGGCCAAACGAAGTCGGAGGAACCCTTGCCACAGGGCGGGGACCTCAGGAACCTCAAAGCTAGCCGGAGCATTACAGGAAACAGGGGAAGAGGAAAACGAAATTGAAACCACGCATAAATCACCGCCAAATCGCAAACCAAGGTCAGAGAAAGCTTCGTGGATCCAAAGCGATTCAAAAGAAGGAATCTTCGCGGGCGGAGGAGCAACACAACACCCACAAGCAGGTAGCGGCGGAGCTCGGCGGCGGGCTTATAGGACCGAGAGTTTGGGGCTATCCCAGGACAAAAGGAGAGTGGAGAGAGGAAGGGTGGGTGTCGGCGATGCTCACCTAGCGCCCAATTGACCGGAGATGGTTGGAGTAGCGAGCAGCAGGTCGCCGCTTCTGGGGAAGAAGACCAAGTAGGTCAGGGAGATCCAGGGGATGAGGGAACCAATTGAAAGGAGGGGAAGAAAGGTAACGATCCGAGGGTGCTAGGAGGCATCATAAATAGGTGCAGGGAGGGCCATAGCCGCCTCAGTAACTCGGAGGTGGAGAAGACGTTTTTGGGGGTTTCTCGTATGATGAGGAAATGACGCCGAGTTAAGGCTCAAACAAACCGGAAGCGAGAGACGGATTCAACGAGACAAGAATCACGTGAAACGGTGGAGGAAGGAGTGAGAACGGGTTCGGGAAGCTAGCTGTCGTGAAGCAACTGTAGACCGCGCGGGCGAGAGGTAAGGGACGAGCTCGCGTCCGTTGGATCGAGCGGGAAAACAAAACTGACCGTCGGATGGCGGGTCTACCATGGACCGGGCCGCGTGACAGGAAAAATAACGGAATCTTAGCGTTACACTGATATAAATGAAATCAAAGCAATAACTATATTCACACCATATTAAAGACTAATAAAATCCATTAGAGGGGTCAAATCAACTCCAAACAACACCAAAATTGAACCATAGGCTCATAATAACATATAGAACGATGCTATATAATTAAAATCTCGTTTAAAGCATAATAAGGCCATTAATAAATACATAGCTCATAAAAGAGTATAATAATATATTAAAATCAAGGGATTATATGAAAAAGCTATTAATAAGAAACATGTGAGCAAATTCGACATATAAAACATATTAGGGTATAAATACTCATTACTTAACAAAATAACATATTATTATGAATTAAAATCATATTTCGAGGAGAGAGAAACAATAAAGGTTAATATACACATATATGAACTCAAATACATATTATTAATAATATATTTATCCAAAAAGCTCCAAATAAATATAATCTGCTATATTATCCCATTGAAGACCAAATTACAACATTAACCCTAACTTATCTCCTAATGTGGGTTATTTGTGCAAACACCCCTCAATTATCATAAAAGAGGGTAAATAGTAATTTCAACATCAAATTGTGCTCAAATTGCACAAGGAGTCCGAAAATGATCCAAAAGGATGTGAAATTTATGGAAAAGGTCCAAATGGACTAAAAGGCAAGGAAAAGCTCAAGAATGGGTAAATTGCAGGGAAGACCCTGAGATTCAGTATGTTACAGCACACCACCCCTTAAAGAGGATTTCGTCCCCGAAATCACAACAAGAGGAAAGAGAGGGTGAGTGTGTAACATCCCAACCATAAACAACTAGGTTATAACCCTTACTCTAGGGCACATCACAAAATCTACATAAGTCAGGTATTACTAAGGTTTTCACAAAACCTATAGCCTTTTATCAAACTCAAACTAACATCTTGATGCGTAAACTCTATCATAAAAAGGCAGCATATCTATTATACTAACACTTGTGCCATATTTTATTACATCTTAACATCTGAATATGTGTATTATGGGTATCTCCCTCATCAAGGGTTTTAAGCACAACTAGGGTTTACAAGGCCATTACAACCTATATTAAACCATTCCCAACCATACTAATGTATTAGGTCAAAACCTAAATAACTCAACATTATTACCCAACAACTACATCATGTGGGATTATGCCATATAATATCATCCAACCAATTATTACCCTAATAACAGGTCTAAGGGTATATGGCTTATCTCCAAGGAACATATGGTCACAACATCTAACATACTCATATCCATGCCATCACTAATCATATTATCTCACAACACTAATTACTATGAATTAACCTCACATTATGTGAATCTAATTACTCATCATCATATTACTGATTTGATCCATAAACCAATAAGATGATCAATGAGATATATTTTAGTCAACAAGGTGCTATGCCTAACATGTGTTGATAATTAGGTCACACATATGATTAAGTGATTATAATCCATTTACATGCATTAAGGTATATCATGTGATTACACCTAATGTCACTAATGTGTCAAGAAAGGCATGAAGGGTATATATGTACATATGTTGTCAAGGATAGATGATTACATATTAGGGTTTAGGTCAACATGACCATTACATATTATAGCATCCTTAGGGTGCATTTTACCATACACATTTTATCATTAGGGTGACCAAACCCAAGCTATGTATATCTACATATGAACAATTAATGATTATGTGCATCAAGAATATATTAAGGTTCAAGCATATGGATTATATGACTTATTCATTATTTATAATCAAACAAGATGAATTACAAGCATATTAGGTTTATTAAACTCTAAACACATAAGCTCTCTATTCCCATGTCTAAGGAGTTATGGTTTCTTGATTTCAAGGCATTGAGGGATTCCAACCCCCTAAAGAGGATTTCGTCCTCGAAATCAACAACTCCTAAAATCTAACAAGGTACTAACACTACCTTTCCACTCAAAAGGTTGACTAAGTCAAACTACTCTAAGGGTATAAGACCCAACATGAAAGTCTTACTATCCACTATCCTCCAAACTAAAGGTATAACATAGGGTACACTAAACCCTAAACATGGAAATCTAAGGCTCATATAAGATACTTAGGGATTACAAGATGATTTTTGGTTTGAGAAAAGAAATAAAATCATCACATAAGGATTCTAAGGTTATTCAACAATAAGGCAATATGTCTAAGAGTAGACTATTTCGAGCTGTCCGTTTCAGATCAGGCCAGGCCAGGTCATATGAGCTCAGGAGTCCTCGTGACCAAGCTAGTGGGGCGGAGGAAAATATTGCCAGCCCCTAAGCTCTGACCCTTTCTAGACACCATCACTTCAACTTCTTTGCTCTAATAGCTACTCAATAAACAATTCACCAAAAAGTTGACAAATTTTATTTCTAATAAGAAACTATTATGATCCTAAATCAAACATTCTTTATAGGTCAACTCTAAGGTGAAAAACTAACTAAAGGAAACTATATGAGGTGAGAGGTTCTATCTAGGAGACAATTTTGAACTAGTCAAGAATCCGACTACCTTGATGCTCTGATACCATGCTGTAAAGACCCAAAAAAAAAGTCTCTACTAAAAACATGATAAACAAAATCATCAAAAGTATGGCAGCGGAATAAATTAAATCTTGACATTATTCAAAATGTATAAAGAGTACATTATAAAATTTTCCCAAATGGGAGTACAACTTTATACAAACAACTAGGATCTAGGTAGAGGAAGACTTAGACTAATGCAACATTGTCTCCAAACAAACTATATCAAACATAAAAGCAACTATGATCATATACTATATGTTCTTCATCTTTCTTCTCCTATCCTTAGCTTTGGGTTCACCAAGCTTCCATGCGCACTCTGATCCCTAACCTGGATGGTTGGGGTCATCCAGCAAGAGAAAGATAAACAAGGTATGTGTTAAAAAGAAAGCATTGGACAAGGAATAATAAACAACATTGCATAATAAAGGATTTCCCATGTTACAAGAGTATTAGAGAATGAGAAAGATATTCAGATAAGAATAAGAGAACTGCCATATACAATCACCACAATAATAAATCACATAGCATGCATATATTAAGACACAAACTCATCTCAATGTAGGGTGAGGCACCTACCGGACCTCAACCAGGAGGAGAGGGGAAATAACATCCCAAACCTCAAAAATATATATAAATTGGCAGGGGGACTAAAACCCCAGTGCCTGGCAGGGGGACTAAAACCCCAGTGCCCTGTGGGTGGTTTGTACTCATGTACACTACATTGTCATTTGGCCTAAAATACATCATGCTTAAATAGTCACTTGGCAGTATAGTGAAAAGTAATCAAGATACAACAAGCATTGGGAATAAAACCCAATTAAACAAATAATAAGACCATCATAGGTCACATCCATATTCAAGAGTTCCAAGAATAGTCAATGAGCATCAACAATATATAATGTTCCAAATAATTCCAAGAGAATGAGCCACATAGGCAACAACAAGATTCATGAGTTACATTCAAATGAGCCACAAGAACAACCACAATATATATAAGATTTCCAAGTATTTCAAAAGATGATCCAACAATGGTATTAGAAGCATAAAATCAGTTAAGAGCCAATAAATGCAATTAGAGGGAAAATGAGGCTAGCACAATAATTATAGTGGGGTTGTAAAAGATCCCAACTGAGGAATAGGTAGTTTGCACAATTACAATAGGATCCACATACATAAAATAGGCTTCACATATTCAAATAGGGGCACATACAAAATAGGGCTCACATACAAAAATAGGTTTTCACATACATAGGAATCACATACTAAATAAGTTTCACATACAAAATAGGTGCCACATACCTTAGATTAAATACATTACCATCATATCCATCAAACAGATAGTATCACCATCCATATATCCTAGTTATAAACATAACACATGTATTAATATATATAAAGACATAAATCATAAGAAAACCCTAATTTTACAAAACTACGATTTAGAGTTCAAAACCAAGTCCAAACGATTACTCAAAATCTCCTGATTAAGAAAACATATCTTATTATATAAAACAGAGTTAAAATGAATTAATTATGTATTTTAAAACATTTGCATACTAAAAATGCCATTCAAAGCAGACTTCGGAAAACCATTGAGAATCAGGTCTCAAAAACCACAAAAACATATTCTACATTAAAAATCCTTTCCAACGACTATTTATTCATATTTTTCTGATAAAGGATCGATTTACTATGGATTAAATAAATCCGACCAATCAGAAATTAAGAAAACTATAGCGTGACATATATTTAAATAAAAATGCAACTTGATGTAAATATTAGAGGAAAGGACCAGACTGCCCTTGCTCGTTAAAACAAACCAATTGAAACGATGAGGGCATAACGATCATTTGGACAATCCATTGCTTTGTAGGTGAGAAACAAAACGAGAGGGGGAAAGGACGAGATTACCCCTGTGTTGTAGGGTTGGACGCCATAGGGGCGAGGGTTGCCCTGGTCATTTACTGACCATGCATCCTCTTGCTTTCGCCATGGCGCTGGAGCCATCACTGGAGCTCGAGCTCCAGACTCCCTTCCGCATCCAAGGCCAGTACTCAGCAAACAGAGAGTGAGAAGATGTTCTCTGTGGTCCCGTGAGGCCAAACGAAGTCGGAGGAACCCTTGCCACAGGGCGGGGACCTCAGGAACCTCAAAGCTAGCCGGAGCATTACAGGAAACAGGGGAAGAGGAAAACGAAATTGAAACCACGCATAAATCACCGCCAAATCGCAAACCAAGGTCAGAGAAAGCTTCGTGGATCCAAAGCGATTCAAAAGAAGGAATCTTCGCGGGCGGAGGAGCAACACAACACCCACAAGCAGGTAGCGGCGGAGCTCGGCGGCGGGCTTATAGGACCGAGAGTTTGGGGCTATCCCAGGACAAAAGGAGAGTGGAGAGAGGAAGGGTGGGTGTCGGCGATGCTCACCTAGCGCCCAATTGACCGGAGATGGTTGGAGTAGCGAGCAGCAGGTCGCCGCTTCTGGGGAAGAAGACCAAGTAGGTCAGGGAGATCCAGGGGATGAGGGAACCAATTGAAAGGAGGGGAAGAAAGGTAACGATCCGAGGGTGCTAGGAGGCATCATAAATAGGTGCAGGGAGGGCCATAGCCGCCTCAGTAACTCGGAGGTGGAGAAGACGTTTTTGGGGGTTTCTCGTATGATGAGGAAATGACGCCGAGTTAAGGCTCAAACAAACCGGAAGCGAGAGACGGATTCAACGAGACAAGAATCACGTGAAACGGTGGAGGAAGGAGTGAGAACGGGTTCGGGAAGCTAGCTGTCGTGAAGCAACTGTAGACCGCGCGGGCGAGAGGTAAGGGACGAGCTCGCGTCCGTTGGATCGAGCGGGAAAACAAAACTGACCGTCGGATGGCGGGTCTACCATGGACCGGGCCGCGTGACAGGAAAAATAACGGAATCTTAGCGTTACACTGATATAAATGAAATCAAAGCAATAACTATATTCACACCATATTAAAGACTAATAAAATCCATTAGAGGGGTCAAATCAACTCCAAACAACACCAAAATTGAACCATAGGCTCATAATAACATATAGAACGATGCTATATAATTAAAATCTCGTTTAAAGCATAATAAGGCCATTAATAAATACATAGCTCATAAAAGAGTATAATAATATATTAAAATCAAGGGATTATATGAAAAAGCTATTAATAAGAAACATGTGAGCAAATTCGACATATAAAACATATTAGGGTATAAATACTCATTACTTAACAAAATAACATATTATTATGAATTAAAATCATATTTCGAGGAGAGAGAAACAATAAAGGTTAATATACACATATATGAACTCAAATACATATTATTAATAATATATTTATCCAAAAAGCTCCAAATAAATATAATCTGCTATATTATCCCATTGAAGACCAAATTACAACATTAACCCTAACTTATCTCCTAATGTGGGTTATTTGTGCAAACACCCCTCAATTATCATAAAAGAGGGTAAATAGTAATTTCAACATCAAATTGTGCTCAAATTGCACAAGGAGTCCGAAAATGATCCAAAAGGATGTGAAATTTATGGAAAAGGTCCAAATGGACTAAAAGGCAAGGAAAAGCTCAAGAATGGGTAAATTGCAGGGAAGACCCTGAGATTCAGTATGTTACAGCACACCACCCCTTAAAGAGGATTTCGTCCCCGAAATCACAACAAGAGGAAAGAGAGGGTGAGTGTGTAACATCCCAACCATAAACAACTAGGTTATAACCCTTACTCTAGGGCACATCACAAAATCTACATAAGTCAGGTATTACTAAGGTTTTCACAAAACCTATAGCCTTTTATCAAACTCAAACTAACATCTTGATGCGTAAACTCTATCATAAAAAGGCAGCATATCTATTATACTAACACTTGTGCCATATTTTATTACATCTTAACATCTGAATATGTGTATTATGGGTATCTCCCTCATCAAGGGTTTTAAGCACAACTAGGGTTTACAAGGCCATTACAACCTATATTAAACCATTCCCAACCATACTAATGTATTAGGTCAAAACCTAAATAACTCAACATTATTACCCAACAACTACATCATGTGGGATTATGCCATATAATATCATCCAACCAATTATTACCCTAATAACAGGTCTAAGGGTATATGGCTTATCTCCAAGGAACATATGGTCACAACATCTAACATACTCATATCCATGCCATCACTAATCATATTATCTCACAACACTAATTACTATGAATTAACCTCACATTATGTGAATCTAATTACTCATCATCATATTACTGATTTGATCCATAAACCAATAAGATGATCAATGAGATATATTTTAGTCAACAAGGTGCTATGCCTAACATGTGTTGATAATTAGGTCACACATATGATTAAGTGATTATAATCCATTTACATGCATTAAGGTATATCATGTGATTACACCTAATGTCACTAATGTGTCAAGAAAGGCATGAAGGGTATATATGTACATATGTTGTCAAGGATAGATGATTACATATTAGGGTTTAGGTCAACATGACCATTACATATTATAGCATCCTTAGGGTGCATTTTACCATACACATTTTATCATTAGGGTGACCAAACCCAAGCTATGTATATCTACATATGAACAATTAATGATTATGTGCATCAAGAATATATTAAGGTTCAAGCATATGGATTATATGACTTATTCATTATTTATAATCAAACAAGATGAATTACAAGCATATTAGGTTTATTAAACTCTAAACACATAAGCTCTCTATTCCCATGTCTAAGGAGTTATGGTTTCTTGATTTCAAGGCATTGAGGGATTCCAACCCCCTAAAGAGGATTTCGTCCTCGAAATCAACAACTCCTAAAATCTAACAAGGTACTAACACTACCTTTCCACTCAAAAGGTTGACTAAGTCAAACTACTCTAAGGGTATAAGACCCAACATGAAAGTCTTACTATCCACTATCCTCCAAACTAAAGGTATAACATAGGGTACACTAAACCCTAAACATGGAAATCTAAGGCTCATATAAGATACTTAGGGATTACAAGATGATTTTTGGTTTGAGAAAAGAAATAAAATCATCACATAAGGATTCTAAGGTTATTCAACAATAAGGCAATATGTCTAAGAGTAGACTATTTCGAGCTGTCCGTTTCAGATCAGGCCAGGCCAGGTCATATGAGCTCAGGAGTCCTCGTGACCAAGCTAGTGGGGCGGAGGAAAATATTGCCAGCCCCTAAGCTCTGACCCTTTCTAGACACCATCACTTCAACTTCTTTGCTCTAATAGCTACTCAATAAACAATTCACCAAAAAGTTGACAAATTTTATTTCTAATAAGAAACTATTATGATCCTAAATCAAACATTCTTTATAGGTCAACTCTAAGGTGAAAAACTAACTAAAGGAAACTATATGAGGTGAGAGGTTCTATCTAGGAGACAATTTTGAACTAGTCAAGAATCCGACTACCTTGATGCTCTGATACCATGCTGTAAAGACCCAAAAAAAAAGTCTCTACTAAAAACATGATAAACAAAATCATCAAAAGTATGGCAGCGGAATAAATTAAATCTTGACATTATTCAAAATGTATAAAGAGTACATTATAAAATTTTCCCAAATGGGAGTACAACTTTATACAAACAACTAGGATCTAGGTAGAGGAAGACTTAGACTAATGCAACATTGTCTCCAAACAAACTATATCAAACATAAAAGCAACTATGATCATATACTATATGTTCTTCATCTTTCTTCTCCTATCCTTAGCTTTGGGTTCACCAAGCTTCCATGCGCACTCTGATCCCTAACCTGGATGGTTGGGGTCATCCAGCAAGAGAAAGATAAACAAGGTATGTGTTAAAAAGAAAGCATTGGACAAGGAATAATAAACAACATTGCATAATAAAGGATTTCCCATGTTACAAGAGTATTAGAGAATGAGAAAGATATTCAGATAAGAATAAGAGAACTGCCATATACAATCACCACAATAATAAATCACATAGCATGCATATATTAAGACACAAACTCATCTCAATGTAGGGTGAGGCACCTACCGGACCTCAACCAAGATGTCACGACCACCTCACCCAAAGAGAAGACCCATCTTGACTCCAAATCCAAATGCGGCGTTGAATACCACAACCCAAACTAGGGAAAATGTGGTGTTACAACTGCGAACAAAACCTCAAACCAAATAGATGTCGTGACTCAGGAAAAAACAAGGCATAGTGACCACTTTGGATCAAACCACTAGCAAGACAAGAACCATGATCAAACCAAGGCCAAAATAGGGATAAATCCATGACTCAAACGCGATCCAATAAGGAAAACTCATCATCATCATGGATGAAAAACCTCATGCAAACAATCATCCACCCTAAAACAAACTTCATAAACCATCATAACAAGGAACCTCAACAAGGGAGAGAAACCAAGGTCATCACCACCAAAACTGAACCAAAACTGCATAGAACACTAATACACTCAAACATCATGCATGCAACTCAACCAAGGTCAAAAAAGGAAGGATAACCACCATGCACTCTTTGGGTACAAAGGAAAAATTAGGGTTTTGGGTTACATCCAAGCAAAGCATGATCTCAACATCATCAAAGTTTTAAGGTTTATCATCATCTACTAGTATGTTAAGGGAACATCTAGAGAGAAAAAACATCAACATCCAAGCATGGAATTGAAATAATAGACAAGGTTAAGAGTTATATAACCCACCTTGAGAAGATCAGCTCCAAGGAAGGCAAGTTCCAAGCACACAATCACTAAGGAAGATCAAGCTCCACCAAAAGCTCCACTTTTGGCCACAAGATCACCTCAAGAAAGAGGAAACACCAAGGTCAAATGATAACTCAAGAAAGAGGGAAAGGAGTTCAAGGCCAAACTAAAAGAAAGAAGGGGGAAAAGATAGAATAAAATCCCTCTCACTTGGGTGTCGCCTTGTCAAAACAATGCCTATTACCCTTGTGATGAGGAGCTTACTCTCAAGAACGACCACCATGTCAAAATATATCTAAGGCCAAGAAAAAGGGAGAAGGAGGGGTGGAAGATCCAATGAGAACATCCAAGAGGAAAGAAAAACACTTACCAAGGTTGAAGATGACTAAGGATCACCACAAACGCCGCATGCAAAGGGTTGAACCTCCTCCAAAGCACCAAGAATACATCCTTCTTGCTCCACCAAGCTCGAAGATCGTCTAAGAAAGGAAGGAGAAAGAGAATGTCCAAAAAAATCATTTTCATGGAGAAAAGAGGGCTTATATTGCAAAGGAAGAGAGAGGTAGGGTAAGGGATGAGGTGTCAACGAAAGAAGGCCCCAAAGAGACACGTGTCCACTCAAGAAACTAACATGCAAACACATAAAGCCCACATGCAAGAGATGGTGATACACTGTCGGTTGGATGTCAACCACCTAGGCCACCCAACCCTCATGTTGCAACTACAACACACCTAAAGAACCACCCATGGTCACGACACACCACCAAGGACCACTAGGTCGTGACACAAGGTCACTAGAAACCCTAGCTCGAGACACTCTACCCAAGAATACCCATCTCAACCCAAGACACTAAAGACCACCTCAGTCATGACAACCATATCTAGGGGAGGAATCTTGACCATGACACCCTCCAACGAGGTCGTGAGGTTGTGACCTAAGTCAAAACAACTAGTAAGGGTCACATGGTTATGACACATGAAACTCTAGAAAACCCTAATCACCAGTAAGGGTGACACCATTGAACTTAGGGTCCACCAAGACACCCCAAAGTACCAAAACCTCCCTCATGAAGACAAGAGATAGAAAGAACACTCTAGAGGTGGAAAATTACAAGAATATCCCTTCCAATCGGTAATTTGCAATTTGCACCAAAACTAGCATAGAAAGCACAAACAATATCCAAACAAGCTCAAACTGGAGACTTAATGTCGCACCCCAATCTCACATTAACCGCAAACCACGGATTAGGGCACGACAGGTGGGATTACACACAACCAACCTTTCATTTCTTCTTAAACATTTAAAGATATTACTGCAAATAAAAACTAAACAAACTGCGGAAGCATTTATATTAACTGGCAGGAAATTGAACAAGTCTACAGCACACTGCATTGTTCAACGTAAAATAAAGCATAACAGTTAATTTACATCTTTATGCATATTCTCTCTCTCACTCACACCTTGTCCCGAAGATCGAGGGGAATGGACTAAGAGACCTTCTAACTAGACTAACTACAAACCTTCTATCAACTAAGCGTTAGGACGATACGATCCTTCCGACTCCTGAAGCTGGTGCTGACCTGAAAATGTTTGAGTAGAGGGGTGAGCCTACTCGCTCAGTGAATAACATTTCACTTAGCTATCAATAAACAACTCGTCAGGTTCAATAACTGAAAGTAAACATGTATACAGTTTAAGCAGAGCAATTCTATGACATAGCAGATGTTCAGAAAACAATCATATTCCTATGCAACATCAGGTGTTCAAGTAGAAAGACAGTTATATAAATTTACTATGATCCTAATTGCTTTTTCATCCATTTTATTGTTATGCCCTAAATATATGCAGTGTACTCTGCATATAAAGATCCATAGAAAATTCATGCTACGACCCCACCGTACAAGACTTAGCGACACACCCGGGAAATGCTAAGTCTGACGCCAGCCCTGTTCTGCCACAGGACCACAGGCTCTCCGGCCTACAGGCTCTCCGGCCTCAGTGCACTACTCTGAGTGCTCTAGACTCCTCCTCTAACATGAGCACACAGGCGGAGAGTCTCATGGGGATTACCACCGTGACTCCGCACGGATAAATGTTGAATAATCCACATTTTCTTCCAGTGCCACCGTGACTCCGCACGCGTTATTGTTGGACACTACATCTTTTTCTTTCCTCGTTTGTCCGCGACACAAGCACGGATGATGTTGCAACACGAGTTTCACCCCAAAGCTGCAGATACCACTTAGGGGTTCTACGGTGTTAGGGCATCTAAGTCTATACTTGATTAACAAATAACATAAATAACACATTATAACTATAAAACACAGAATTTCCTCTTTCTCATCATTCTTATTACACAATTCAAGTTTCAATGAACTTATTAAACTATTACTGAAGCAATCAGATATTTAAAATGAGTTAAATAATGATTTCTAAATGAATTGCCACTCACAACTTGGAACTCGGTCGACCACCTTGGAACTCGGCCGAACACCTCCCAGATTCTGAAACTCGGCCGACCAATCTCGGCCGACCAACTCACCGCTTGAAAAACCTACAAAGGAAACTCGGCCGATCAGGACCAAACTCGGCCGACCAAATCCCTGTTCGTTTATCTAATTAGGAAACTCGGCCGATCCAAAACAAAACTCGGCCGATCAGAAAACGCTGTACAAAAGCCCTAATAAGAACTCGGCCGACCGAATTGGAAACTCGGCCGAACCGCGCACAGGCAGAACATAAAAACAGCCTGCAGAAGTCGATTTCTCTCGAATCGACGGGCAAACTTCGAGCAAACAGCACCAAACGATCACAAACGATACATACAACTAAACCGTACCTGAAGGAAGGAAGAAAACGAACTGGGGCTGCACCGTGCACCCCAAACACCAAACCGTCTTCCTTGCAAACGCAGCTCCAGCTACGAAATCGATTTGAATCGATGAAGATGAAGATCTACGGGGGAAAGGAATGATCTACAGCAACTAATTGGAGCAAAACGAAGCTCCAGAGCTTCTCCCTCCTCAGCTCCCTCTCTCTCTCTCTCTTTCTCACGCAAGGAACAGAACGCTTCCTGCGTTCTGCGTTTCTGAGAAATGAAACGAGAAAGGGAGAAAGGAAGGATAAGGAAGAAAACTTAGGGGCCAAATCGCAAAGTTCCAAACTTTTGAAAATTACAATCGGGTCCCTAGAAGCCCAAAAACTTGCAACTTTTGACTCGAAGGTCGGATTCGAACGATTTCTCTGGCAACGCTTCAAGTGTAAGATACTACACACTTTAGAAGCTAGAAAACACACTAAGCACATATCATGTCCATTTTAAACATTATTAACGAAAACAGGCTTATAACTTAACACATCAGCTAAACACATGCTGAACAACTTACTTACGGGATAAGCTCGACGTGGGTCGTAACACTTAATCTCTCCACATGCTCTAAGATCATCTAAAAGGATAAGAACAAGGGTCTAAGCACAAGTTCAAGACAAACCCAAAACATAGACTAGGGGTCTTACAAATTCTACTTCATTTTTCCTTCGTGGAACATTAGATATTTTTTTACATTGTGGGGTATTTTGAAATGCTAGATTTATATCTTCCCATTTTTCTTTTCTAATTTTTACATCTAGTGTTCTAGATTAATGAGGCATTTTGGAAATGCATTGTTAAAATATTTTCTCATTCTTGTTATTCTGATTATGTTGAATGTCTGCATATTTCACCACAATGGTAGTAATAGAACATCTATTTCCTCATACATGTCATTGATGTTGGTATGAATGCCTAGAGAGCCAATCATGTGATGATTATTATGGCATATCATGCAAACGGTCTGATTAATAATAAAGGCAATCTTCCCATTTATTCCATTTCATTCAGTTAGGAGATATTGAGGAAACATAATGAATTTCTGAAGAATGACATAACTCAATTGTGTATGTCTTTAGGTTGATGTCCCACACAATGAGATCACACGAATGTCAAGTGTATGTACATTCATGTTATGTCCCTAGTCAGATGTTATTGTGGAAGGCAAATAGACAACAATAACACATATGACTAGAGTGTGTGTTGGTTGATGACAGAATCCCACCAGTCATGATATGTGTTATCAAACCAAGCACATAGATACTTGTTGGAGAAAAGTGTATCAGAAAGACCCACCTTGAGCTTGACACATGGAAACTATAATTGGTGGTCATAGTCATCTCTCATAGTGAAGGTGGCAATTGTGGTTCTTAGACCTTCAATCACTATACTCATCATATGTCGTTCAGTGTACTTTGATATCATCCATCATGTTCTTAAATAAGGGTTTCCATAAAGGTGATGATCGAATGCACTATGACACATGGGGATGACTGTGAGTGATATGGATGGAATTTGTACCTCCTACTGGAGTTTGATATCTAGGACACTTAATAAGCGAGACTGAGAAAACCATGTGCATGCACATGTGAATCAGTATATGATATTGAGGTCACATATATCTTGCACTATCTGATCTAGTTCAAGGAATATGGATTTAACGTTAAAAGGATGATGATTCCATGCATAGAGTTCAATCTGGATATCAGTGACAAAGGAATTAGACAATCATTATAACACCAATAAAAATTGTAGGTTGAAGTTGTTCTTCAAGTTTCCAATTACTTGGATAGCAATGATGTGTTACTAGACGCCATTCTTTGCTTATGATGTCATAAATGGGTTATGGACATTCACTGCCAACGTAACTTGGAACCTATAGGGTCACACATATAGAATACACTTGGAATAGGAGTTCATTGAAGAATATATGGTTTAAGCTTGATTATGAAAGAGTTAGGTATTCAATTTAAACATTGGTTGTATAATTGACTGACTGAACACCGAACTGACCGGTTCAAGTGTTGAACCAACCACTTCAGTGTGTAAGGTCAACTAAATCAACTTTGGCAATTCTGGATAGTGAACTGATTAGTTCAGGAAGTGAATCGATCAGCTCAGGTCCATGAACTGACCATCTCCGGCTGTGAACTGAGCAGCTGGTGGATCAATTTGATTGATTCAAGGATTTTAACATTATATTGAACATTAAATCATATTATAATTTCCAATACAATTGTAATTGAGAAACATGATGAAATGACCGGTTCATTGGGTGAACCGACCAACTCACATGCTAATTGATTGGTTCACATGTGAACCGATCGTTTTGTCTGTTGTAGGTTATGAAAATTTGTGAAATTATGGTCCCTTTCACTCCCACTCAGAATGGGAACCCTAACCCTCCTATAAATAGAGGGGTGTTGGGGGATTCTCAGAAGATAACTCAATTGCTCTAATAATTATTTGTCTTCTCTAGTTGTGATAGCCGTGTGAACCCTAGCAAGTCCTACCTGATAAAAGGAGGGATAGAAAGGAAGAATAATTCTGGGAGAGCAAGTTGGTTCTAGTACATCAATAGAGAGGGACAACTCCTTCCTGGTTGTTCTACTAGAAAAACAAGAGTTCTTAGTGGTCTGTACACTCGAGTGTATTCTAGCCTGACCTCTCTCTCTCTCTCTCTCTATATATATATATATATATATATATATATATATATATATATATAGAGAGAGAGAGAGAGAGAGAGAGAGAGAGAGAGTTCAGGCTAGAATACACTCGAGTGTACAGATCACACGATACACTCAAGTGTGTTTGCATATCAAGGCTATTTCTTTTCAAAATGTAAACCATTGGTCTTCATTGTCATACTATAATTAGGTTACACATAAATTTTGAGCGCATTTGGATTAGTGTAAATCACTCATCTAAGGGCAACAAAATCGACGCACGAAATAAATTTGAAATGTATAATTTTTGCGGTCTTTATAACATGACCTATAAATGTCTAAATGTGCTCAAATTTTGTATATGAACTATTCATAAGATGCTTAAGAAGATCAACGGAATAGATTTTTGAAAAATATATTGCATCATGAAAAACAACTTGAGTGTATTCTGCTCCGAATTCACTCGAGTGTATTCTAGCCTAACTCTCTCTCTCTCTCTGTCTCTCTCTCTCTCTCTCTCTCTCTCTCTATATATATATATATATATATATATATATATATATATATATATATATATATATATATATATATATATATATGGAGATTTATTGAATGCCCGCGCGGGTATTTTAGTTTGGCTACCCATTCTTGGAAACACGGTGGCTCACTTTGTAAATATGGACCTGCTACTTCCGTCTTCTGAATAATTTGAATAGTGGTGGCACATGTTGTAAATAACAATGATGTCGCCGCCCCTGCTGTTGCTCCTGTGGCGGAGAAGAAGTCCAAGTTCGGCGTCGGGACGGGAGTTGCGGTTGGTGCGGCCACCGGGCTTATCGGTGGGATCGTGATCACAGAAGGGATCGAAGACATCAAAGACGACATCGCCGAGGACGCTGTCAAGAAGGTCGAGGATGACCTCGCCAATGAGTACGGCGGTTACGATAATGATTACTAGGCATGGGAGATCAGTGTTAATAAGTGGAGTGCATCTGTTATAATTTCCCATATCTTCCGGAAAGATCGATCTCTCTTTTTCTTGTTGGGATGATG
Organism: Alisma plantago-aquatica; assembly: GCA_963693085.1. NCBI lineage: Eukaryota > Viridiplantae > Streptophyta > Magnoliopsida > Alismatales > Alismataceae > Alisma > Alisma plantago-aquatica. Next base: position 600,749,138 of record OY856414.1, on the reverse strand, counting down.
CTTTTCTGTTCTTTATTACCACCTCTTTGCTTGTTCGGATATATCAGCAATTTCTTTTTCAAACGTGAACCGACTTGCATTAGCTAGCTCCCTCTCGGTCATCCATGGTGCCTGGCGTGAGTGCCAACCTGGTCGACAATTTCCTTTTCCTGTTCGAAAACACACAGCCTCTCCCTGGCTTCATCTTTGATTCTCATGTCCGCCTGTGACAGAATCGGCCCAACGGCACTGGCTGTAACCACCTCCTCGGAACGTGCCTCCTGCTGGTGATGATCCTTAGTGCCAATCATGAACAGCAGCTGCAGTGGCAGAATGACCTTTGGCGGAAGGCGTCCTGGTGCTCGATGAAATTCTCCATTGCATCTTACAGATCAATCAATATTCAGGTGACTTCCTGGGACCATGACTCTGCTGCTAAGTAGGATGAGATCGTCGCTGAGATAAAGGAGTTAAAGAAAAACATGATCAACATAGAACAATAGGCAAAGTCGGATGGAATGACTGGAATGAGGACAGATTTTTCAGGCCATCAATAATGTCAATACATATGGAATAAATTACATAGATGACAACCGTCTTGGAACTCAGAGGGGCATACTTAAAAATTGATTCTACAAATTCATTAGTCTAGTGCGATTCTACAGATCGTGAGAGAGAAGATAAGTGCATGGACATGTACACGTTAACTATTGATTTTACAAATTCGGTTTGCTACTGGGAGTTTTTTCTTTGGCTAAAGATTAGTAGTTCTGTCTGTGTACAGATGGTCCAAAACTAATAGGCTTACAAGTACTTTGTTCCCTCTTGTTCCTTTTCTTCTACACGATTGTGTAGATTCACTATATACAAAGAATTATATATTTTTTATTTAGTAGAAACGAATGAAACATTTTTGACAATATGCAAGCAATGACGATAAGTGAGCATCCATATACTCGGAAGCAAAACTTGTCTTAATATGTTACACTTTGTATATTAATTTGTTTACGTACACATACACATTAGAATGTTATCAATGTTTCTACATATTTTGTTTTTGGTGCATAATCTTTGGTTGTCTGTAAGATGTTTGTTATTTTCAGTGTCACATAATTACTTTTTGTGTCTCGTTGTTACTTTTAGTGTCGAATAGTTACTTCTTTTACTATATCGTTACTTTTTATGTCATGATGTTACTTTAAGAATCGAGTAGTTACTTTTTGTATAATGTATTTACTTTCCATATTACATAGTTACTTTTTGTGTTCACATAGTTACTTCTTTCCATATTACATCATTAGATATGGTGTTATAAGTAACCATTTGACTTAAAAAGTAACTATGTGATTCTGAAAGTAACATTTGGACACAAAAAGTAATAATAGTTATATTTTATGCCAATTAGTTACACTATGTACAAGATAGTTACTTCGAAGACAAAATGATTACATTGTGGTCATCTAATATTTTACAAAGACGTGAAGCGCAGAGCACAAAGCACCAATGTAAGCCTTAGTCTAGGCTTATTGCCAATAATACATACTTAGTATAAATTAGTAGCCAAATGCTCGATGGTTAGTAAATATTTATCGAACTTTTTTAATTTACTAAGACGTTGACTGATTCTTACTTTCAGTGTTAGATAATTACTGTTTACGTCATGATGTTACTTTTTGTCACGATAGTTACTTTTTACGTCATGATGTTACTTTTTGTGACAGATAGTTACTTTTTGTACGATAAAGTTACTTTTTGTGTCTTTGTGTTACTTTTAGTGTTGAATAGTTACTTTTTATACCATATAGTTACTATTTGTGTTCTAGAGTTACTTTCTATGTCGGATAGTTACTTTTTATACCATATAGTTACTATTTGTGTCCTAGTGTTACTTTCTATGCTGGATGGGTACTGTCATACTATACAATTACTTTTGTGTTATGGTATTACTTGGAGTGTCGGATAGGTACTCGTTTAGTTACTCGCAGGGTTGTCACAGTTACTCGTAGTGCTTTTTTAGTTACTCATATTGTTTTCATAGTTACTCTAACTGCTATTTGAGTTACTCGTAGTGCTCGTTCAGTTACTCACATTGTTGTCATAGTTACTCGTAGTGTTTCACAGTTACTCGTAGGCTTTTTTCAGTTACTTGCAGGGTTTTTTAGTTACTCGCAGGGTTTTTTCAGTTACTCGCATGGTTTTTTCAGTTACTCGCAGTGTTTGTTCAGTTACTCGCAGTGTTGTGATAGTTACTCGCAGTGTTTGTTCAGTTACTCGCAGGTTTGTGACAGTTACTTGTAGTGTTTGTTCAATTACTCAACCATTACTTGCAGTGTTCAGTTACTCGTAGGCTTGTTTCAGTTACTCGCAGACTTTTTTCAGTTACTCGCATTGTTTGTTCAGTTACTCGCAGGGTTGTGACAGTTACTCGCAGTGTTTTCGCAGTTACTCTAACTGCTATTACAGTTACTCGTAGGGTTTTTTCAGTTACTCGTATTATTGTCACAGTTACTCGTAGTATTGTCACAGTTACTCACAATGTTTTTTCAGTTACTCGTAGTCCTTTTTCAGTTAGTCGCAGTGTTTTTTCAGTTACTCCAGGGTTGTGACAGTTACTCGCAGGGTTTTTTCAGTTACTCAACCATTACTATCAGTTACTCAAGCATTACTCTCAGTTACTCAAGAATTAATTTCAGTTACTCAAGCATTACTTTTCAGTTACTCAAGCATTCTGTTACTTTCAGTTTAGTTACTCACATGGTTGTATCAGTTACTCGTAGTGGTTTCAGAGTTACTCTTACAACATTCAAAACATAAAGGTATTTACAGCATTCAAGAACATAAGCATTCAAACCATAAATGTATTCGAAGCATTCAAGATCAGCTATACATTCAGTTTTTTTGCAGAACACTAATAAATAATCCATTTTAATCAGTTGTACATTCAGCCAAAATATAAGGACAAAATCAATATTGTTCAAGATGAGTTGTACATCAAGATCAGTTGTACATTCAGACTTGTCACAGCTGTACATTCAGTCTTTTCACAGAGTTTATACATTAGAATAATAGAAGCCTATTGTTCAGGCTTTTCACAGTGGTTATACATCTGAATTACATAAGCCTATTCTACATTCAGCCAAAATACAAGGGCAAAATCAATATTGTTCAAGATGAGTTGTATATCAAGATCAGCTGTAAATTCAGGCTTTTCACAGTTGTACATTCAAGAGCAACTATACATTCAGGCTTTCACAGAGCTTATACAACAGAATAACAGAAGGCTATTGTTCTTATTTTACAATCAAATCAGTAATCTAGTATTTCAACTGGATTTTAGTCATTTATCAAGGCTTGTAACTATTTCTTCCTCTGGGATCTGTTCTTCATGCATTTTTGTTGTTGTTTCTTCATTCTTCTCTGTTTCTTGTTGTTTCTCAGCTTCATCTTCTCCTCCCTTGTTCTCATCAGACTTACCTTCTTTGATGTCTTCGCTTTCATCTTTTTCATCTTCTCCTCCCTTGTTCTCATCAGATTTACCTTCCTGACACTTTTTTAAAAAAAATTCACAATTGTAGAGGAACATTTTATCTAGCTCTCCAAAAAATTTCATCCAAAAATAATATCATTTGCCCCACCAAAATCAAAAAATACGTCCATATATTTACTAACTGTATATTTTCTGCGCAGTTACTTTTTTCGGCATATACTTACTCTTTTATCAATACAGTTACTTTTTTGATCTTAGAGTTACTTTTGTGTACCATATAGTTACACTTTTAGATGTGTGGGTAGCAAAAAATCAGGCTACCCGCGCGGGTAGTGGATAAATCCCCTTAATTGAATATGATGTTGTTAGTCATTTGTAACTATTAAGGTGCACTTTTATTGGTCCGTTCTAGGGCCATTGGCATCTTCATTCTAGAGACAATGATTGACTAAGACAAACACCTCTGGGTAGAGCGTATGGGCGAACTTCTAGGGCAAACTAGTCACAAGCTCTCGGAAGTCACTCAAAATGATTACATTTAATAATGCAAGTGCATTTAGAAGTCGGAGCAAACACGCAGACAAACACATATATTTATTACTTTTGATGACTCAACGTTACTTTTTGTCGCATAGTTACTTTATTATACTAACTAGTTACTTTTGGTATTTCATAGTTGCTTTTTTATACTAACTGGTTACTTTTTATAGCACATAGTTATTTTTTATACCAAATAGTTACTTTCTATGCCTTTATGTCAAAATGGGTTTACTTTTTTACCAAATAATTACTTGTTTTACAGCATAATTACTTTCTATACCCGTATAATTACTTTTTATACCACATACACTACAAAAATTGCATGCGTTTATCCACGCTTTCATAGAGGTTTTTCCATGCTTTTAAGCGTGAAAAAATGAGATCTCCACCCTATATAAAAGCGTGACAAACTGCAAAGTGGAAATTTATCCACACTTTTCGATGTTGATTTTTCTTCCCTATTTTTTGAGTGACATCTGATTACCCACCCATTTTAATGTGGAATTTTCTTTTCCTTCTTTTGTATGACTAGTTGTTCACACTTTTTGATGTGGACTTTTCTTCCCTTTTTTTGGTGTAGCATCTACTTACTCACCCTTATTACAGTAGAGAAATTCTTGTTTCTGTTTCTCCAAATTCTTGGCGGGAATGTTTTTCCACTCTAAAAAGAGTGGAAACTTAAGAAAAAAGAGTGGAAATGAAAAAAAAAATGTTCAAAAGTATTGTATACTTATGTATGTCATCGCACATCAGAGTTTTGATATGTCAACATATATCACAGCTTTGCTAGGTAGATATGTCAAAACAAATGTCTTCTAATATATTAAAATCTGAATGTATTTTACACTATACAATCTGTACAGCTTCAACAAACACCAACATACATGTCCGTATCCGTATTTCTATTACAACCTTCTTGAGATTTTTCCCAGTATCCTAGTACTACCAAACAATTACTTGCATAGCACCTACACAAATATACAAATAGCTCCAGCAAGAAAATTCTGTCAAGAGTTGTCCGTGAGCAAATCTTTGACCCCACTCATATAAAGAAAAGGTTTCTCTGTGTGTTTCTTAGCCTGCAAATAAAAAGACTAGAAGTAAGGAAGAGACAATATAATTAATGATGCAAGAACACTAAGAAAATGAGTTTATAAGTAAAATCTAATTTCAATTAAAAAGATTTTTTAGTGTAAAAGATAATCATCTTGTTTATAAAGAAAAGTAAAAATGTACAAGAAGAATCTGTAACTGTTGGCTGGATCATTGTCACAAAGAAATCATAACCCATGAAAGAAAAGAGAAAATCAAGTGACTATCTATACACTGAAACGCTCCCATCACAAACAAGGAGTGACATTCCTTAAACATGTTGTCGGGTCAAAGAAAATTAAACATGCTCTGCTGCCGAGTTAAATCGTTTGTTACCACATATATCCGTCAATTTTCAGGTTTGGATCAAGGCTTTGGTGAATAAATTGGAGTCAGAAGGCGTGCGTAAAATTCTGTTACAAGACTGTCTGATTGCTGTGACTGTACGTAATGTAGTTTACTTATGGTTGGTGAATCAAATGCGGCTCACTCCTTTTGTTGGTGGGAGGCATGCCTACAAAGTTACTGGTTATATAAAAGGCTTTTTTGACATCTATGTGCTATCTCTATCTCACGAAAGAATCTAGTTAATGTATACAATATATGTATACTACTGAGTTGGGTGATTCCTTCACTACAAAACTTTCCAATTGTCCTGTGGCGGCTTTGACACCTTGACAAGTAAAGTAAAGTAGCTAATCCAATTCAAGTAGAGAATCATTCCATACACATATTTGGCTTAAAGGGTGGTGTCACCTTTTTTTTGCTCTCTTCGAAAAGGAGAGTAAGTATATCATGGTTTTTAACCACCACCACCACCTATTCGGTAATAAAAAAGACAACTAACTCTATTTACAGAACTTCAGCTGGCTCGTGCGTGGTTATGAATTTCTTGTCACAATAGGGACAAGATAATAAAATTCAGGAAGGAGTGATTACTGTAATAACTGACATGGGTACAGTAAAATTTCATTCAAGTTAATTGGATTGAACAATCTAGCGACATGACCCCGGAACCTACAATTCGGATCTTGAGATGACATCTAGCATTTGCAACCAGTGACGACAGTGCGGTGGGGTCGGAAGTAATTAAAGTGTTGGTTGGTTTTGGGATTATAAACACAAAGATAAAACATAAAAAAGGAAAAAATGTGCGAATAAGGAAATGCATACCAGGTAAGATCGAAAGGCAGCTTGGATCTTGACGGCAGCGAGTTATTCTACTGTAGTGGCGGGCCTCCTGGATAGCTGCGGTGAGGCGTATGACGACCGCGGTGGCCTGCGCAGCTGACACCACAGCATAGGCCGCTACTGTCGTGGCTGCAACCACTGCCATGGCGCCTCTTATGATCCGCGTAGGACTCGGCCTCTGCCCCCGCCTTCTGTTGTGTCGTTGTGGACGTGGAATCAGCATTTGGGCTGAGCTCTTTCCCATTCCCCACCGACCTTTGGAAACTCCATCTCTTCTTCTCCTTAGGCTGCGCCGGTGACAGGGACGGGTGATGGCCGGGGTTTGTGGTGTCAGAGAATCAGAAAAGAAGACCAATCCAATATGTACTGATAACTTTGATTGTCGTTGATGCCATACCTGCATACAATTGTCAAAAAGTGAGGTTAACGAGTATCCTAGTGTGGATCAAACATAACAACTTGTCGTTGGAACTCTAGCATCCAAAAATGGCAACTCACCTAGCTACGTATCTGGGAAACTACAAGACCTGGACGCTTCACGCTAGTGAGGAGAAGGCTGGAGTATACACTGTTATGTGTACTAATGAAAGCATCATCAACCCTTCTTAAAACCATAAGCTTTGAACTGGTATTGGCCACCCCTATTATGTCCAGGTTGAGTATGAATGGTTTTTAGAGATATATAGTTGTTGATGATGTACATTCGGCATGTTCATCCAATACTGTTGGCAATACCTCAGAGAGAAACCAGCCTCAAATGTGTGGAAGCTGAGACTCCTGCTACGGCCAATTCTAATACACCAGCATCAACTCCTGTGGTCCGCCAGACTATTTCGTTGTCTAACAACCCAACTGATGATCAGGAAGGTCAAAAGGGTCCTAATAACATAGCTGTGTTATCCCAACTGAAGGTTATCATCTTGGTGATCCAACACACCAGAACTTTAATCTTAATTAGATATTCAGCTAGCAGCAAAGTGAATCAGTAGAATGCTTACTCAAATAGGGAATAAAATCTGAAAATAATTACTTTGAAGCATGATTTCCAGCACTTAAACAACATCAAGAACTGAACAAGTATAAACCCCTCATGAGCACGATTCTTAGCACATTAAGATCTCACCTGAAAATCCAATTAACCAGTAGTTCCTAGCACACTAAAGAAAATGGGGATTTTGTGGAACTAAAATCTAAAATGGTATGCATTCAGAGTATACAGACAACCATCTAAAGAATTTGGGAAAAGGAACAAACAACTAACAGATAAAATCCCATCGAAAGTAGACATGCATTCATATATAAGACCCATAATTAACTATCCTATGTATTGTTTGAATAACTACATGTATATGCAGCTATGTACCCTACTGGTTTCAAGGCATATACACTCCAATGAATCGTGTTTAGGGTATGATATTTGATTACTCCTATGTGCTAGATATAATGTCAATGTTAGATCCCAATACATATAAGAATCAGAGTGCTCCATCAGATTATTTTGTTAGATTTGGCATCCTCCAATGCGAGGTGATTCAAGTTAGCATATGCCCAGAAATTTATCCTCCTGGATTTGATTATCATTCCCTATATTGTGGAGTACATGATCATTTATCCAGATTTATATTATGCATCTAATGATGGACCGTAGTACTCATATTCTCATGTTCCTCATAGAGGGGCTCATTACCAACCAGCTAGTAATGATGTTTATATCCTCCAATGCGAGGTGATTCATGTTAACATATATTCATTGGAATAGTCAAAAGTCGCTGAAATGCAACATCCTAATGAATTAACTAAAGTTACTCATGTGAGAGCTATTCAACAAGGGAAAATCAGTAACTATTGTGAACGAGCATGCAACAAAGATATATTCAGCTCAAAATTCAGAGATTTTCATACCTCAGTATTTGAGTCTAGGCATGGCTGGGTCTATATAGAAGTAATTTAAGATGGTAGCTTCACCTGATATCTGAAAAGCTCATATCCTGTGGTTTGGCCACTCTCACCCTCCCATGATAGGCTAAACAACCCTTTAAAGTAGGT
>OY856414.1:599523303-599535803 GCA_963693085.1 Alisma plantago-aquatica | reverse complement strand
AATGGTAAATGTCATGAAATCATGGTAAAATAAAAGAGGACATTCATAAGTACTAAATATGTTCTTAATGTTTTTTGGTCAAATATTTTTGTGAGATCCTAACTTTTAAACCCCAATCATAATGGAAACAACATAATATCCTTGAAATGAGTATTGGTCTTCTGATAAATTAGTAGATTCACTACTATAAAATGGGGATACAACGTCAGTTATTTTAGACATAAAACGTCGATTCAAAATTGAGGGGAAAGTGGGCGACACTAAATCTCATGTCATACTTCACTAGTTAATGAAATAGACGACAATACTTTTTGTTGTTGGTTACACATCATAGAAAAACCGACGACGTAACACGATACAGGCGACAAATTTGTAGTCTCCTTTGACGTATCCTCGTGGGTTACTAGGACAACAACCGACGCCTTTATGCTAACCTCTGGCAATTCTTCGTGGGTTGTGTAATGATAAATAATCGATGCCGTACAACTTGACATCGGTTTTATTACTGATTAAATAGTGAAAATTTTACGTTTATCTCATCATTTCATTGCAAATAACTGACATAAAATATACATGTAGTTGGTTATTTAGAAATAACTGGCGAGAAATTTATATATTTATTTTATATAGAAGGTTTGCAGATTTGTTGTCTGACTGCTAGTATATCTGGTGTCTATGGTTTTTTAGAACTAAAAGTTTTGAAGAACTGCAGACTTTTGCAAGTATCACAGCTTAACAACACATGGACACACATGCAAAAAAATGATATATATATAAAATATCACAATGCATTTGATACAATAGGTACAACATGCAAGAAAACCTCAACATTTCTATCATTTTTTAGTTCAAATGCACACACATATCCATGAACTCACAACACAATTGTTTCATTTCTCAGCCACACATTCAATTTCATACATATGCACAAATACACATCATTCTTTTCCTCATACACTTCACATTCAATTGACACATATATATGCACTTCACATTTAATTCACACAAAAATACATATGAACATCAACTTCCATATTAGAATCTAAGTCCACAATGTATAATGATATAACAAACAAAAATATGACATCGATGTTTGAAAAACAAAAAATCATCCCTCCTATTCATCGTTCAAGTCCACATATTTGATGAAGCCGTCTGCCCATTGTATGCTTAGATCATTCAACTGATCCAATATATAATGTTTAGTATTGTTAAAAAAACTTCAAAGAGAATAAGACTGCTAATTAGATGATTGTCTGTATTATCAAATGAGACTACTTCATTAAAATGACCCAAGACTAATAACTTCCATTCTCTATACACATGATTAGTTGTGTGTAAGTAACAATCATCTGCATGTACAACATCAGGTAATATGCACATGCCTAATCATTATTTTGTACAAGGCTGTGTAGTTTTATAATTATATTAATAAATTTAATTAAGCAGATTTGGTGATATAGATGCAATAGGAATGAGAAAACTACATCAACCCTCTTCCAAGTTACCGATTTGTTTTTCTTATATATATTTCCTTCATCACTATAGAATTCTTTCACACTCCTATAAGCTAAATTAACAAATTTTTACATAGTTAAGTTGTCAAATGATGCAAACATTAATAAATATGTTGGGAACCAAAAAACTATAATTACACGTGAATTATCAATTTTATTGGGTATCCCTCATTTGATGTCAATTTTATACCCAAAGGATTAAAGAAATACATAGTCAAAGTCTCGGGAACCACAATCAACAACTGCCAATGCTTATTTTTAAGTGAATAGAAGGCAAATAAAATAAAAATAAAATTCCACAACAAATTGAATTCATAAGTGAGACCTATAAACAACAAGCCCAAAATTTACACAACATTGAAGGTAGCTCAGATCATGTTCTTGGAAGCACCAAAAAACTGCATCACGGTACTCACATAATATTTAACGTCACACGGATCTCTAAGTACATCGGTAATAAATGATGGCATTAAAAATGCCACATTTTCTATTCCAAACTCAACAACCATGTAATACAAGACTGGACAATATATATGTATACAATACTCAGTAATATATATGAAACAATTAAACAATTATTGACATATGACAAGATATTCAGACTCATAGTATCCAAACTTCTTTCAATGATGTGTTCGACCATTGATACTAAACTAGCTCAGAAACATTTGTCAGCACATAATAGTGCTGCGTTCTATGCCTATAATCTCCTCCTGAAGGATGATCACCATGGTATATGTTTAGTCTATATTGTTTAACCTTCCTATCAATGTCTTGCATTTAGAGCCTAATGATTCCAACAACTCCTGTAGAAAAAAACGTGGGGGAGGAGACCTTGCAATCCTAGGGTACTTCTTGGTTACTATGTGTTGCATGTATGTATTCTCATATTAGATTTCAATTATATAATTTTAAATATATATTTGTCATACCTTAAAAAATACAACGAGTCGCTTGGGCCTCCCAGTAAAGTCACCTTCTACCTCTCTGACTATGGCGGCATCTAGGTGCCCATATAGGATAGGTGTGTTTGTTATTGGCCGAAAGACATGTATGACTCAACTTTACCCATCGCATAGCCACTATATATATAAAAGGTCTTAATTTTTTTCTACCGAGCTCAGGGGCTTGTTTGGTACCATAAAAAGCCCTATGGAATAGACAAACATCTTGCATAGGTTTATCATTTTACATTATGAGTTGGGCCACAAAGTCCTCCCCCTATATCTCTCCATTAAGAATCACATTCTTATAGTCTAGTCTAGAAAAAGGCTCATAAGTTTCACAAAGTCAATACCTTCATGTTGGTTGTACCCTTGTGTTACTAAAATTGCTTAATTTCTTGCCACCTTTCCTTCCTCATCTTGCTTGTTGCGTAAGACCCACTTTGTGATAATGATATTTTTATTCTTGGATCTTGTTATTAGTGTCCATGCCTTGTTCTTTTTAAACCTCTCTAGCTCCTATTTCATATCTAGGATCCAATCATAATCTTTAAGAAGTTATTTGACATGTTACGGCTCCAATTTTTAGATGAAGGCATCGTTGACTTGGCCTTTGCAAGCACATTGGATTTTCACTCTCTCAAAAGAATCACCTATAATGAGATCATTAAGATGATATTTAGCAATACAAAGGATAGGATCCATATTTACTTCATATTCAGAGCTTGCGTCTTGATCAACTTGAATCACTAGTTATTTTATTCTTGGAATAATAACCTAGAAAATTATCACAGCTAACACTTTTTGCCAAATGATTAGTCTTAGTAAAAATGAAAATTTATAGATTCTTAGTCTTTAGAAAAATCTATATTGTAAACACAAAATGCTCTTCATGTATCACTATGACCAAGAAAGATTTCTCTATATGATTTTGCATCATGTGTATCTATTTATATTCAAGATATAGTATTGACATACAATAATATAGAAGAAATCTATAGAAGGAATTACACCACACCATAAATCATAGGGGTTTTCTTAAGAAGATGATGAGTGAAAACCCTTTTTTCACAAATCAAGTAGTTTGTACGCCTTCATCCCAAAGCGTCTTTGGAGCATCATATTCCAGAAGCATGGTCCCAACACTCTCTTCCAATGATCTATTTTTTTTATCTCCACTACCACATTTTCTTGACGTAAATGAGGGAAAGAAAAGTAGTGCATTAACTAGATTCGTCACAAAAAGTTTAAAAACTATCATTTTTAAAGTCTCTCCAATGGTCACTATACATGGAAATGATTTGAGAAGAAGCTTCATTATTAAAATACTTATAGTAGGATGATAAAACCCTAAGAGTATCACCCTTGGAGATATAAAAAGATAGTCTGGGAAAGCATGAGAATCATAAACAATCAATAAATAATTGATACATGTAAGTCATTGATTGTTCATTTCTCCCTACAGATCAATATCAAGAAGTTCTAGAGTTATCTTACTACTAAGTATTCCCTTCTAGTTGTAAAATTTGGCTTCCTTACTTTGGTGCAAGGTTGTCATTCTTCATAATTTTAGAAGACCAACTTGGTAAGGCCTTCAAATGAGTCCTTTTTGTTGATTTTCTTAAATTTAACATGTTTTCCTAACCAAGCCTATTGCACCAAATAGATATATCATTTTATTAGTAACAAGACATTAATCAACAAGAAGTTTAAGAATACTAGTAAAAATAATATAAAAGTATACAATCCTAGTTCCACAGTAAACAAAGTTGTTGTTGATAGAGCATGGAACCATGCATTGAATTTTAGTGAATATCACAAGATAAGAGTTATCATACAATAAGCTAACACTAATTAAATTTGGATGTAGGTTATCCAAAAGAAGTGCGTTCTTTATGCATAGTGAATCACCTACATTACCCTCACTTAGTACTTTACATGTACATATTGTACCTAAAATCCAGTGGTCCACCTCTCTTTTTCTATAGTGGTTTGAAGTGAGCTTTATGTCCTATCATGTGCTTGGTGTATTCACACTATCAATAATCGACATATAATTTACCAACAAAAGAAGAAAAGTGAGTGACCAATTTAAATATTTAGGTTGAGATATATTTTGGAAATTTAAACCATCTTGTTCTTGGTTTCTTATACTTATATGAGAATATAAAAGTAAAATTATCATTATTCTTATAAAGAGTACAAATAATCTTTGACTTGGGAGGTTAAAGTTTATCCATGATATATTCTAGGTTCCTTTCCCTTATTTTTCTTATTTCCTTGGTCTATGTCATATACAATTCCATGTCTCCCATTTTTCTCTATTATGGTCAAGGATTTCACTAAAGGTTTCCTTACCTTTATAAAACTTTTGCAAACATGACATAAGTAATTTATTATCATAAACAAGAATAGGGACTCTAGTAGGTAGGATAACAATATTATCTTGAGCATGTAAAAGGTCGGTCTCGATACACATGGCTTTATTCAAGTAAGAATAATTCTCTAGAGTAATACTAGTAACTACACATACAATTCGAGATAGGTATAGAATCAAGATCATTCACTTTAGCAAGAAACTTGGAATTTTTAATCTGAAGCACATAAAGTCAATCTAGGTAGACTTGGTTTATATATTTAATATTATTTGCATAAGATAAACATGGTTTTCTACCTCCACACCATTATATTGTAGTTCTAGATCAAGGTTAAGCTCATGGTGTTTTACAAATTTCCTTTTAAACATTCAAAATTTTGTTTAAGATCCTATATTCTAGCATACAAGTCATCAACAAATTTACTAATCTTTTCTTATAAGGCTTGCATTTTCTATAAGAGGTGCATGGAGTGTCAATGATATCAAAAATTCATGAATATTTACCTCATTTATCTCGAATACATCACCACTTGTGCTTTCCATGAGTCCCATGTTACATTCATCTTCACTTAATCTAGGGGCACTAGAAGAAGAGGAAGAGGATACCTAAGAAGCATGGGATGTTTTTTTGTTCTTCTTCATCTTCTTGCCTCTCCTTTTAGTGTCTTCCCTCCTTTTGTTTGCCATTTATTCCTATGACATCTTTTCTAGTGGTGCATCTCCACCTTGAGACATTCATTTTGAAATGTCCCCTTCATCACATTTACAACACTTAGGACTGGTGGAGGAGAGCTTGCATTTGGTTTATGAATTTCATGGTCACTTGGAGATTGATATTCACTTTAATAGGAGGAGGAGTGAACTATGACAGGAGCTTGCATAAGGACCTTGCCTTGAACTTTGAAGTCCCACTCATGCTTTCTTCCTAGAGAACTCTATTATCTTTTTCATCTATAGTGTTGAGTCTAACTTCATAGGCTTATAGATTTCCTTTACGGTTCTCACAATTAATATATGAGAGCGTTGTAGTTTCTGCAATGGAGGTCACCTTCTGTTTCCATCATCAAATAAGAGAGAAAAGTATCGTTAAGCACACATTGCCATTTTCCATGGTTTGGACTAGGTAGAAATATTATTGACAATGGTGTTGATTCTTGAGGTCAAATCTACAATTCTCTCCATTTTGGAGATATGGAAGTTCCCAACATGTTTATGAGCATGTAAACCTTTGTATCCATCAATTACTCTAGTAAATTCAGTGTAACACAAGTTTGTCCCATATATTGGTTTTTGTTACAAGCTGACATGCTCTAGAATTCAATATGGTTGAGAGAGGAGTAGATGATTCTAATCTCCCATGCATTGAGTTGAACTCTTTTCAATATTTCTTCATTCCATATCCTCATCTCTCCTTTAAGTGGAGTGAAGGGGAGGTCCATGATCTTCCACAAATCCAGGCTCATACCTTGGATCTATAATTGAATCCTCCAATTCAAGTATTGGAAATTGGTTGCATAGGAGATCGGTGGTTGCATGGAGAATCTCCCTCAAGGATGAGTGGACCTATAATGTCGTCTCCCATCTTCATTTACTCATGGGAGTAATATATCAGAGAAGAAGTTTCTCTGATACTACTTGATAGATAATTGGGTCTGGAAGGAGGGTGAGAGATAAAACAAATTCTAAAAAATTGTTAGACTTTCATATTATATTTCAATTTAATTGTAATGAGGTAAACAAACATGGGAGTTAGAGAACGAACAATCCAAAAGTAAACACAATTATTTAGAGTGATACCATCCACAAAAGAAGTATCTCCACTACCTAGAGAGGTAGGGCCAGACAGATTTGAACACATGAATACCCTTTATATTAACTTATAAGAGTTATACCAAGAGGCCACCCTTTTCAAAATTAATGGACAACTAGCATTCTCTTTGAGGCCACATGAGTCAATAATCATATAAAGGTCCTATATATCCCAATTCCAAGAATAAATTCACAAAGAACTTACCCACTCTTAACAAGGACCTTCTTCATTTTCCTATCTCCTTCCTTCACCAAGGAATCATTATTTAAATTAGAAACTTAATAGAGAGAGAGAATGGGTGAAATAAATTAAAAACTTCACAAATAAAAATTAGGGCTATCTATCCTGGTACCCTCTTAATTCATGCTATTAGTTGTAAAGAAATGATTACGATCAAGACAAATTAGGAGCTCTTTTAGCACAATCACGCAACTATAGAATAGAAGAATAAATGGTAAACTTGGTAAGAATACTAAATGGTCCAACTGATTATCATATGTGGATTCTAAATAGTATAGACATTTAGATAAATTTCTAGTAATTTTGGGAGGTTCCAACATATTTATTTCAAAATTTTAGTAGCACCCTATAATATTTATACATACTTTTAAAAATTTATTTGCATAGTGTTGTTAGCTTAGTTACCTTTTGAGAAACTCATCGACATATGTTCTTGTCAAGCCAACTACCCTATTTAGTCAAGTTTCCTAATGTTAAGAAAGTCGATTTCCAGAGGAATCTATCAATCAAAGAAAGTGGTTATCATTTGTATTTCCTCAAAAGAAAACTATTGACAAGGCTCCTATTTTGAAATTTTAAAACATATAAATTGCATATAAATTCATTTTGATTGCATGAACTTTACAATTGCTCTTAACTACAAGTTGTAAAATAATTTCAAATGGTTTATGTTAAATTTCCAGTGGTAAAGTTGTTGATCTTCAATTGAAATTTCCCTTATATGGCATGAAATATGTCACAATAGGGTTTGCAAGATTGATAAGTTTATGTGTACCTATACATCTGGAATGATTCAAGTACAAATAATAAATACATATGAACGAAATGGTGAAATCACTATAAAAGTAAGGAGAATGTATAAATGTTAGTTCAAGACAAACAATAATCATGAATCAATTGTTTTATTCTCAATTTGCCCATATCTATTTACTCCCTTCCTTCTATCATGACATTCTAGGAAATATAGTAATAGAATATCATGTATTGTGGCTCTTAAAATTGTTATAGATAAGAGATATAGTTTTAGAACAAACACATTCTTCTATTTTTCTAAAGGAATATATATTAGTAGGTACATTCTTCTTGAAGACTGAATTTCACATTTAGAATGAACTAAATGAGTTTCTCCTAACCCAAAGTAATTCAATGCTTTTAGAACAAGAAAAACCTTGAAAATTCATATAATGATAATAGATACACATTCAATAAGGTGAAGTAGTTGTTTGATAAAAAAAACACAGTAAAGTGTGCTTGTATATCACATAAGATCTCTAACTATAATGAGAATGATGTTGTAAATTTTCTATAACCACCAACTATAACTTCTACCAAGTCCATGTAATAAAAAGTTGACCTTACACATGAAATGCATCTTATGGATTAAATGAAACATGCCTTATATTGATGCAAAGAACAAAAAGATGATAGTTTTGAGGATGCCATAGGATTCAACTATTCAATTCCATGGGAGATACATGAGACTAGATATATAGGTACTAGAAACTATGAAGGTCAAGAATGTTTAGAGTTCCTAGTCAACATGCAATTTAAAATTTATGAGGCCAATCAAATATATATAAAATATATCTCAAATGATATTTTGTTTCATTATAAAAGAAGCTTGTAATCTTTGTGTGTGGATGCTTGATATTGATATAGGATTCATGACACTTATCAACATTAGAAACAACTAGTTTGAAACTAGGTACAATTGTAAATAAAAAATTATGAAGGTACATTGATCTATTTTTAGACAAGAATACAATGCAAAATGCTTGTTTGAAATAAAAATAGAAATTTAGTGTGATCTATGCATATTAATATGATTCATAAGATTGAAATTTTATATGCGGATATAGGGTTGTATCCATCTAAGGCCAAACAAGTGACTCATTAATAAATTTATGAACACAATGAAAGTGAACTATGCATGTAACCTAACTAAATGTTGGGCCGTCGTAGCTTGAAATTTTATACATAATGAGTTGGAGGATAGTTATAGTCAGGGTTTGTATCATTTATAAACATAAGACAATCAAAGGTAATAATTATCATGATGCATTGTTAAATTGATTCATATGTTATTACAGGGGATAATATGCCTTGATTATGTAAAATACATTTGGTGGTATGATAGTAAAAAATAATTCTATCTTTATTGATTTAGGCATAAAAAAATCTCATATTCCCATCAACTTTCTAGTTGTGTACTCTACCAATGGACATAATCCTTGGATGATAATCTTTGTGGAGGATATTTAATGGTTTTACTATTAAAGATATGGTGGCTTTTAATTGATTTCAACAGTGTTTTTAAAATTAATATTGAAAGGTGAGTATAAATTACAAGTCTTTTTGTATGTGAGTCAAGACACCAACTGGATCTACTGGAAGACCATCTTGCTTCAAATCACTCAAATATTAAATGTAAAATTACAACCAATATAGATGAAAAACTATTACATGATATTATCAACACCAAATATTGTCATAAATCAATATGATGTTGAGATACCTATACATAAGTGTTTTTGACCCCAACCTAGTAAAGACAATTGTCTAGAATTGTGATTCACTATGAACTAGATATTTGACTTCACTAAAGCATTATAAAAATACAAAACCTTATGAACTAGATATTTATGATTATGATAAGGTAAAGTGCCATGGCCTTTTTTAATTCATATGTCCATTTATTTCAGAAAATATTGTATGAATCATGAACATCACATGCATTGTAGATATTTCCATATGATTTCATGTTCCCCAAGATAGAGTCATGCAACATATAGAAATACTTAGCCTTCCTACCCACATTTCACCCTAGTTTATCAAAAAAAATTCTAAATTTAGTTCAGAGGAAATGTAGTGATAATCATAATAAGGAGAAAAACTACTATAATGAGAAAGAAAAACAATGTACACATATCTTGGATGATATACCATATGTAATTTGTTTAATATATTTGGAAAATATATTTTCAACAATAAAATAAACACTTAGTATTTACTTTATGAATTCAAAACTAGTATCTTGTAATTAATGAAAAAATCTTTCAATGTATTTAATTAAAATCGTTATTTTTTATGAATGAAATCAATTTGTTGACTAGAAATTATTTAAAATATATTTTAGTGGAAACACAAATGGGGAAGGTTCTAATAGGAAAATGTAATGGAAACATTTATTTATGCAAGGAGGAGAAGATAAAAATTTATAACTATTATATGTTCATGTAACATTGTTATGTTATAACTTATGCATACTCCCTCAAGTATCTTTTTTTTCTGACATATACACCCATATAAAAATTACTTGCATGGTAGATTACGCTAGAATTCACTTAAATACCATACAGTTGCAATACTAGTGTAATTTGTTAAATTCCTATAATTTTTCATAGACAACATAATAATAACGATATAAGAAACATAATTTTTGCATACAATTAAAAATCATATATAGAGTATTGATGTAGAAAAAATCATGTTTTACGCTAACCCCTTGATAAATAGAATATTCTAACCATTACAAATATTCAAAATAATCTAAAATTTTATACTTGAGGAATATTTTCTTGTATTATGGTTGTGGTTCAATACAAAGATTTATAAATATGTATAAAGGACTTTGTTAAGTAATTGGTTAAATTAACTCCCCAGAGTGTCCAACATTATTTATTATATAATATATATTTATGTGTAGGCCTAATTTAAATAAATCCTTTGGCTCATAGAACCCTAATTTTTTTTTGTATAAAATGTGTCATTGGATATGTCACGCACTTTATTAAATTATTTTTCATAGTTTATAGTAGACAAATGGATTTCCTAGTTAATATAGATGTATATTAGAATGGGACCAACTATTTGAATTATCGTGCATTCCTATATTAAAAAAAATACTAACAAATATTACCTAAAATATCAATTCGTCTAATATATAGTTTTAATAAGTCGTGGTTGATGTTTCTTTACCTAAACAATACAATAAACTACTATATCTACGAAATTGGTTGATTTGATATCCAAATCAAGGAATTTCAATACCCCATTTTGCCATGCGGCGTACTACCTTGTTTTTCTATTTCATCCAACAAGCCAGTTTTCTTCAACATTTGTTGTGCTTTGATAGATTTAACTTCATCCATCTAGATAACTTAAACCATCTAGGTACTTCTACGTTATTTTTTCAATTTGAAGGAATAAATTTGATTTTTTTTTATCGGTCAAAAAAGCATGTTACTATAGAAACCAAAACTTTGGGCACTAAGTACCCCATTACATCGACAGGAGCTAAAAAAGCTCAACCAAAGATCAAACTCCCCACGTACGGGGGGAAACACAAGGTTTCTAGACAAGACAAAACTAAGAAGACCTATCTAACTACACAAGCTAGCTCCAAGCAATCGTACCAGAAGAAAACTATTTCAAACCACTATTACATGCATTCAGCGTACCCACAAGTAGTAATAGAAGCTTGACATAGAACAAACACTGATTTTTCTACCTGTAGCTAGCCTTAAAGCTTTTGACCTTCTTATCTACCAGAACATCATGTTTCTAAATGGGAAAAGTCACCCGGAACCCCTAAAAACCAGATCAACAAAGAAGCTGATCCAGCCAAAATAGAAGCAAGAACCAACACATTTAAGTAGTAGAGCGTGGGAGGAAAAAGAACAGCTCCAATTCACTCCTTCATGCTTAGCACAACACCAACTATCTATTAAGAGTACCCAAAAAGTGTTGTACTATGCCAATATTAGAGAGATCCTTCTAACTGTCATCCCGCCCACAACCAAGTAGCTAACCCACCAGGTCCTTGATCTTCAATAGATACTATTTACACAGGTCCTTGATCTTCAATAGATACTATTTACACATCACCAAACCATCAATGCCGGGGAAGACACCCAAAGCTGCTGTTTGCACATAGGCATTCCAACAAACACCATGAGAGAATCACACAGCAGCAGAGGGGGAGAACGCCCATTGCAGCACGACATCACCTCAACAACCCATCAGTCAGCTGTGAACCTCAGCGCGACCGGAGAGAGTACACGACTGCTATGTCAGGGATTTCAGAGCTGGGGGCACCGCCAAACAGGGAGCACCGCCAGCCGGATAGGAGATGCCCAAACCGACCAACGAGGCTCGGCCACATCTGGACGGAGATCTGCAGATCGAGGGAGAGGCCCTTCAGCAGGATGACACACGAGAGTAGACTCCCGTCGAGGAGCCCAAATTCTGCTTTGGACGCCAAAACAGGGCTAGCTGTAGGCGACAACGCCGTGAACCTGGGTAACCAGGTCATTTCACGAGGGGAAGGTGGCACATGTGCCATGGTCGGTGGAGCAACAAACGTGAGTGACGACAGGTGAAGGCACTTCTCTATTTGTCTCTCTTAAACAAGACGGAGTCGATTGAATCAAAATGCGCCGACCTCGATCAAGTCGCATCTCACGCAGCGCAACTCGCCCGCGCTTCCGAGAACTGATTGGGCACTCGTCGGAGCAACTGGCAGCTCGACGCATTTTTCTCCAGGAGTACACACTCTTAGCCTCAGTCACCGTGGATGATTGGAAGCCAAGGGGAGGGCACGCAAGAGATGA